>CM035415.1:189058431-189245931 GCA_020310875.1 Ceratopteris richardii
TTTGCAGTTCTGCTCCACATGGTAGAGAGGATGAGGATGAGGATGAGGATGACGATGAGGATTAGGACGAGGATGAGATTCCGTCAGATACTGAGTCAGATTTTGATGATTGACTCTTTGATTTATTTGGACATGTCACATGACTCATGAGTCATTGATAATATTTATGGACATTGGATATGTATTTATGACATTTACATGATATTATGATTATGTCTTGACTCTTCTACTCTTGCGGTGACTCATCTATCTTCATTGTAATTGTAATTTGTGTCCACATTTATCTCGTGTATTGAAGTTTTAATTGTGAATTTATTTAATATTCATATGAATTAGTGTCAAGTGAATATAAGTTTTGATTTTGAAATGTCACCTCTGATTTAATATTGCCTAACTTAAAAGTTAAGAGTTAATGTGCATCGTCATCAAATTTCTAAGTAGTAAGTTGAAATGCATTATGCAAGTCAGAACCTAGAAGTCGACATCGGACTATATATGATATGTTTAAATGTTGATATATAATGCTTATATGTGGTTTTTGAATATACTCAAGCACTTATAAGAGGATTTATACATTAAGGATACCTAAAATCTAAAAAAATACTAACAATTTGATTAAAAAAATGAATTGTATGCAACTTTATCGCAACTTCTTGTTTGCAACTTCATCACGTTACTAACGCATTGCCTATGATGTTTCCATCCCGTTGTTAACCACACTGCATCCAAGTCATGACCTTCTGTTCTAATTAATGTCAATATTATCAAGCCCAAATATTAACTCGTGTAAAGAGAACTCAAGTTTTGATTGATTGCTTGATGGATGTTACCAGCAGAAAAAGTTCACTACGTTGAGACCCAGATAGCATGTCTAAAAAACATACGTTTTGCTAAACAGATTTTCTGCACCTTGATAAACAAATACAAGATATACATTCTTCCATACAAGAACACGAGTCTTGCAAACGAATAAAGTCTTAAAGGAGAGCAAAGAATTTGGAGCTTCAGTATCTCATCGATAGCCGCATAGGTCCCAGTCTTTGAAGACCACAACCTTAGAGCCTTTAAGATCTTTTTGTTTTGTTACTTCACATTTCTGCTTTTGATTACCTTTTCGTTCCAGGTACATAATTCAGAAAGACTAGTTCAGCGCGTGAGAATGCAACAACAGCACTAAAGTCTAAATGTCCTTGCTCTCTAACAGCTCCAATGGGTTCCCATTATATCTCTCCACACGTCGATAAGGAGGAAAGAGCAATGCTATACTCAGACCATCTGGTCATTTTGTTGCACTTTAAGCATGACGCCCAAAAATTTTGCAAGTCTGCAATCTACCGCATATTGTATTTGCCAGAATCGATTATAGTAGTGACTAATAAAGCCTTAAAAACCGCCTACATGAAACAGTCGATTGCAGAATTTCTCGTTTTTCATCTATTCTCTGTTTATGGATATCCAGCGGAATTCCGGGGTTAATATCGCATCAGAGAAATGCTTTGTAGTGCCAATGCACGACCAAGATGTAGGACAAACGATTCGCGCTCAATCTCCTCTCAATCAATGCATATATCAGAGAGTTTCGCACTGTGTATCCATAACTACTCCAACATTTCAAAAAGAAACGCAGTATTCGCCATCTTTCTAGTTCGAGATACTACCCTTTGATAAGCTGCACCAGCTGACGCAATGAGTTTGTGAAGTGCTGCATATGGATTGAACTTCATGACACAAAACGTCACGTATCTTCGTTCATGTCCTGGCTACGTGCAAGATGACGAAAGCAGTAAAAAGCCTTACCCGATGCAGCTATGTGGAGAGTGAACATGCACGATGTAGCTGCTGCCATTTTCGAAAATGATGGAGATCCGGTAAACAGATAAGCTGCGCCGGGGTCAAATGGAACTCCAGTTAAATATCAACATGTACTCTTTTTCTATTTCAACATGTACTCTTTTTCTATTATCTCGAAGTTTAATTTTTCTTGCTTGAATTATATTAAAAAAACAATTGTATAACTGAAGGGCATAGTATTCATGAGAACAATTATATAAGTGAAGGGCATTGTATAGGTGAAGGGAATCGAAGTCTAATCTTTCTTGCTTGAATTACATTGAAAAAACAACTGTATAAGTGAAGGGCATTGTATAGGTGAAGGGAATCGAAGTCTAATCTTTCTTGCTTGAATTACATTGAAAAAACAACTGTATAAGTGAAGGGCATAGTATTCATGAGATCCTCCATATCGTACAAAGAAGGAATTAAGACTCTTATGAAGTGATATAGGAGTTTTTCGAGTCCGCCTCATGAGAAGTTAAGCAAAAGCATTTTAGACAAGATGAGGTCTTTTGAGATATGCGGAAGTGTATAAAGAGATCTAGAACAGATCCAGAGCCCCTCTTGAGAAGTGTTTGAGGTGCCAACCAAAAAGCCACCCAAAACATAGCCCTCATGGTGAGCCGCTAGATCCATCGTTTTCCACTGTTTTAGGTCATAGGTCTCATCCTCATAGAGAGGAGGCAATATCCGTTACCCAAAAACTCGTGGAGAGGTTGCGAAAGCATTCACGTTACGGGGCATCTGCTTGACTCGAGTGCTAATGAGTATCCGACATCTGATTCAAGGAGAGAAGGCTCAACACATATGCTTCATAGTTTATCGTTGTCATAGGGGTCATGAGGACTCACTCACACATCTTGTACATCGGGATTGGGAGGAAAACCCTCTGTTTGTCCATCACCTTTGAATGTTCTCACACGTGCAACACAACGTTCACCCCCACATGGAAGAATTTACATCCTCGCAAGTTGAACTATTAGTGCATACTAGCTTATGACTCCAACTTTAATGGTCACTTTTAGGGGAGAATAAGAAGTATTTAGGTAACAAAAGGGAAAGGGAATGACCCTCTTAGGTGTTCCTGTCTATGCTCAAACAATGTCCTTTTCAAACCAAAAGATTTGCGGCATAATATGCAAGCAAGCTATGATGATGCATAGTAGAACACTCTACGATAATATAATAAAGAGGCGAGAACATTATGTCTCATACTAGTGCTCTAAGCATAAGAAAGGGATTTACTTGGATGTACACAAGCTCCCTTGAGCCATCCATTGTGTTTCTCATGTGAGGGTACTCCTTTGATTAGCAGATTAAGTTGAAACATGTGACAATGCAATGCTTGCCAAGGTGTATGAGATCTAGGTTGCATATAGCCCCATACTCTTTGCTTCAGAAAGGAGATCATTCTTTGTTGTCATTAGTCTTCACATCCTGCAACTTCTACCTTTGGCTTAGCCGAAGTCTTTCTATGGATTCTTGGTTCACTTGAACTTCATAGCCTTGCATATTCCCAAAGAAAAGGCCAATTGAAGTGAACTTCAAAACAAGATCATAAATTCAACCTTGCACAAAGCAAATAGGCAAAGTTTGTTTCCTATCCAAAGCTTTTGAAGGGTCATCCCTAGGGACCCAGAGGGAACAAAAGATATTCCTCTTCGAAGGTTGATTCCATAGATGCAATCAAGATTTTTCAAAGTCCTTTTCAAACTCAAACTATTTACATATCCCTTGGAATTGTCCCACTTGAAAGAGCTTTCTTTGGAAAGATGACTCATGTAGGCTTGCATGCTTGGATATGAGTCCTTGTTATTGAAAGCAAGTAGCATTGTACCTCCACCACTCAAGAGCTAATGACCTCGCAGCTCACATAGTGCCGTCTGACTAGAGCGGACCCTTTATGAAGCACATTGGCTCGCATAAGCTTTCTATTGAGAAGAGCCACTTTAGTACTTGCAAAAACTTGAAACATCACGCATCCCCCCCTAAGGCAATTTGTTCCACCCTTTTCTTCCTTCCTAAAGTTGAATATGGTTTTGCACCGAAAAGGATCTAATTGACACCCCTTGCCAAAATATGGACCCATCAAAACATGTAAGTGACAAGCTCACACCTTGCCAGAGACTAGAAAGCCAATGCCTACTTAACCAACAAGCCTTTCTCTTTTCTCTCCGCATGGAGCACATGTTTCTCTCTGCACTTTTACTCGCAAGAGGCCTTGTTGCCTAGAACTGAGTCTCTTTGCCCATATGTTCAACTTACCACAAAGATGTAAACAGAGAAGATAAATCGAGAAATTCCCTCTAGGTAGAGAAGATATGAAGCACTCATAGTGAAAGTTCCCCACAACTATCGCTTGCAAGGGTTCGCAATAAGATCTCCATGTCAAAATAGATTTTGGCTTGTGCCCATGAAGGGAAGAGAAGCTTAAACCCATGGTTTGAGTCCCTTTTCCTTGAGAAAAAAGAATTGGAGGTCTACATTCGAATTGCAAGATGACCCATGAGGTTGCACAATTGATTCCATAGAATTGTCTGAAGTGTTTCAATGGCGATGCACCACAGTGCGCTCTCCTTCTCGAGAGCTCCGCGACGATATGCTCGGAGTAGAAAACCGAGCTCTTGAGGCTGTACACAGTACTCCGCACAGAGGCTATAGAATACACAGAAAACACAGTACACAGGGAGCACGAAGACTAACTTCTTAGGTCTTCCAAATGCGGTCGAACTTACAGTCCATGACTGACCAGGCCACTATATGTTTTATTAAAGAACATATACAAAGAAGTGTCCGGTGGCCATTTGGCCTTTCACATGGACACTAACGGTAACAATCTCCCACTAAAGGCCAATATGGCCAGAGTAACTATGGGAGAAAAATAAAGAATGATAAAGAATACTTGAGTGTAAGTATACAAACTATACCTCCCACCTGATGGGCATGTTACACATTATACAAGTGACTGCGTAAGATCAAGAATCAAGTAACCCCCATCAAGTGACAACAGTGTCGAAAGCTATCATGTGGTAGAGCTTTAGTCAAAGCATCTGCAGCATTATCTCGAGTGTGAACCTTCTCAAGAATAATGCTCTCAGTGGCTAAGCAATCTCTAATGAAGTGATACCTCACCTCAATGTGCTTGGTCTTTGCATGATAGACCGGATTCTTAGCCAAAGCAATGGCACTCCGACTATCACTGAGCAAGTGAGGTACATGCTGAGGTAAATCCATATCACAAGCAAGACGAGAAAGCCACAATGCTTCCTTACATGCCTCACTTGCTGCAACATACTCTGCTTCTGTGGTGGAAACAGTTGTACATTCTTGAAGACGAGATCTCCAAGAGATAGCACCTCCAGCAAAATGAAAAATGTACCCTGATGTAGACTTACGATTGTCTACACAACCAGCATAGTCAAAATATGTGTAACCAATAATGGATGCTTTCCCTCTACCTAAGCATAAACACTTGTCCTTAGTGCCACTCAGATATCTCAAAATCATTTTGACCGCTTCCCAATGTTTCTTGCCAGGATTAGACATATATCTGCTCACAACTCCCACTGCAAATGCAATGTCTGGTCTCGTAGCTACCATAGCATACATGAGACTACCAACAGCAGACTGATAGGGAATTTTGGTCATGAATTCCTTTTCCTCATCTGATTTGGGGCAGTCATCCTTGCTCAATTTCACATATGTGGGTAAAGGTGTACTCAATGCCTTTCCACCCTGCATATTGAATCGGTGAAGTACTTTGGATATGTACTCACTTTGAGACAAGTATATGCATCTTTTACTCCTATCACGAGTAATGTGCATGCCAAGAATATGTTTGGCATCCCCCAAATCCTTCATATCAAATGTCTGACTCAACTTCTTTTTGAGAAGTGACAAATCATAAGAGGACTTCCCAGCAATCAACATATCATCGACGTAAAGTATCAAGCATATCAAGCTGCCATCAGAACATCTCTTTGTGTAGAGACAATGATCCTCGTTGCTTCGAGAATAGCCTTGGGACTTCATAAAAGCATCAAACTTTTGGTACCATTGTCTAGGAGACTGTTTAAGTCCATACAAGCTCTTCTTGAGCTTACAAACTAGACTTTCCTTGCCAAGAACTACATAACCCTCTGGTTGTTCCATATAGATCTCATCTGTAAGATCTCCATGCAAGAAAGCTGTTTTCACATCCATTTGGACTAGCTCTAAGTCCTCCATTGCAACGAATCCAAGCAACATGCGCAAAGTAGTCATCTTGACCACTGGAGAGAAGATTTCCTCAAAATCAACACCATGTTGTTGCTTAAAACCCTTTGCAACAAGTCGTGCTTTATATTTTGGAGAAGCACTATCTGATGTGAATTTCAGCTTATATACCCATTTACATGGTAAAGCTTTTCTTCCCTTTGGCAAAGGTACTAAGTCCCAAGTACCATTCTTGTGAATAGAATCCAACTCACTCTTCATGGCACGCTCCCACTTGACATGATCCTCTGTCTGCATAGCCTCTTTGTAGCAAGAAGGCTCACCGGCATCTGTTAGCATAACAAAATCTAAACCTGGAACATATCTATCAGGTGGATATGAGACACGTGCAAAACGTCTCAATGGTTGCTGAATAGGAACATGTGCAGACTGATCTGAATGGACATTCTCTTGAACATCCCTATGTGCAGCATTTTTATGCATGCTAACCGGAGGACTAATCCTCAAACACCACTCTTCTCACTTCAACCTCCTTAATGGGCTGTTTATGCATCTTAGACTCATTAAAAATGACATCACTACTTCTGATCACTGACCGTGTTTCAGGATCCCATAAGCGATATCCAAATTGTCCTTCTTGACCATATCCAAGAAAAATGCATTTCTTTGACTTATGGTCCAACTTTTGTCTAAGATTCTTGGGTATATGAACATATGCTTCACACCCAAAAACTCGAAGGTGATCATAATATGGTGGTTTCCCTGTCCATAACTCTTGTGCCACTTTCAGACCTTTTGCAGTACTAGGTGAAAGGTTAATCACATGAACTGCAGTCAATACTACTTCTGCCCAAAAACCTTGTGAGAGGTTTGCATGATGCAACATAGAGACTACTCTATCTTGAATAGTTCTATTCATCCTCTCAGCTACACCATTCTGTACTGGGGTATAAGGAGCTGTAAACTCTCTACGAATCCCTCTAGACTGACAGAAAAGGCTGAATTCATGTGAGGTATACTCACCCCCATTATCTGAACGTAAAGCCTTAAGCTTAGTTCCTTTTTCAGTCTCAACTGAAGCAAGCCATTTTCTGAAAGTAGGGAATACATCATCCTTTGATTTGATAGGATATACCCAGACTCTTCTAGTAGCATCATCTATGAAAGTGACAAAGTAAAGAGAACCACCTAAGGACCTAGTGGGCATAGGACCACACACATCTGTATGAACAAGATCTAAAGGCTGAATTGAAGAGTCAATGTGCATTCTATGCACATTTCTGGTTTGCTTTCCATATTGACAATGCTCACAAAATGAAAAATCAGATAAAGATAACATAGGTAAGTAGCCAGAATTAGAAAGATTTTCCATTCCACTACGAGATATATGGCTCAAACGACCATGCCAAATACAAGCCATAGGCTATTCAGTAACAGCTAACAAGTGTTCTTTCTGTGATACAAATAAAGGATAAAGTGAGCCAACTTTGCTTCCTTTTGCAATAACCATATTGTCCTTTGATATACGAAAGGACTGAGCATAGAAGACCACCTTGTAACCAAGGTCATCAAGTTGACCAACTGACATCAAACTGCGTGATAACTGAGGTACATGGCGTACATTATGCATAGTAAATTTTGAACCATCAATGAACTGCACAACCACATCTCCAATCACCACAACATCACACTGGTAAGAGTCACCAAGTCTCACGGTACCAAGAGACTTTGCTGCATAATTAGAGAACCATTCTCTATATGGTGTCACATGGAAAGAAGCACCAGAATCTAGCAGCCAGGTGTGGGAAAGAGAATCGGCCATAAGTGCCTCAGATGGCACAGTACTATCAAGTGTCAACACATTAGCATCATCACAAATAGCATTAATTTCTTCAATCTTCACAGTCAAAGTAGATGGTGCAGGTAACTGTTTAACATGCCCATCAACATTCTGTCCTTTACCTTTAGCATTCTTTAATGCATAACAATCTTTCTTCATGTGTCCTTTCTTATGACAATAATGGCATTCGATATCCCTCTTCCTTGATTTACTTCTACTATTATTCCATTGACCATTCTTTTCCTTGTTCTTGCTCCTGCCACGTTGTTGATTCTTTCCTTGGTAAGAATCACGAACATTATATGCATCTCCACTCTGAGTGCCAACCATAGATTTTCTACGAATCTCCTCACTCAAGAGTGCTCCACATATGTCATCATAGACGAGTTTACCACCAGGTGCACTGTTGCTAATAGCCGTGCAAAACGTATCCCATGATGATGGCAGGGTGCATAACAGCAATACTGCTTTCATTTCATTATCCATATCCATTTTCTGAGCCTGTAACTGGGAGAATATAGCATCAAACTCATTTAGATGAGCAGCAACACTATCTGTGTCCTTCATACGAAGGTCATATAATTTTCTCATCAGATACACTTTATTTGATGCCGTCTCTTTTTCATATGTATTGCATAACTTCTTCCAAAGCTCCTCTGCACTTTCACAGTCTAATACTGTAAAGTAAACATTATCTGCCAAGTGCAAGCGAATGGTAGACCTGGCCATTTCATCTAACTCATCCCAATCATCTTCATCCATGTCAGCAGGCTTCTTTGAAATCCCATTTACTGGCTTCCATTGCCTCCTTTGAATCAGCACATCTTTAATCTGATTCTTCCATAGAGCAAAGTTTGTGCCATCAAATTTTTGGATCTCAAAATGGTCTTTGCCCTGCAAGTTATAGCTCCTCCTCGGAACACTAGCATTAGACCCTGATCCACCGGATGTGCTTGAGACCTCTGATGCCATGATCGTAGAGAACTGAATAGAATGATAATGAGCTAGAAGAGTCCAAAAACCAACAAATAAGTGTATCAAGGAGTAAATCGACCACTATATAGCTGACTAAACCAGAAATCTGGAAAAATTTTGCCAGAGTATCCTCTGCAAAATTAGCATATGACCAGTGTCAAAGTATCATAAAACTGGGATGGGTGACCTCCCGGGAAGTACCGGGAACCTCTATATTCCTTGATCATTGAGGTCCTCCCTCGCGCGTAGCCAACGGCGCCAATGGTGACTTCGGTGACTCGGATGACAAGGTATGCCAAGGTCTATGCCTTGGTCACCGCCTTAGCGTAAGCCTTGGGGGGGGGGGGGGGGGTGCTCGCTTCGCTCGCACAAAAGGAACAAAGCTTTTGCCTCGAACTGCTCTGATACCGGTGCAGTGTTTCAACGGCGATGCACCACAGTGCGCTCTCCTTCTCGAGAGCTCCACGATGATATGCTCGGAGTAGAAAACCGAGCTCTTGAGGCTGTACACAGTACTCCGCACAAAGGCTATAGAATACACAGAAAACACAGTACACAGGGAGCACGAAGACTAACTTCTTAGGTCTTCCAAATGCGGTCAAACTTAGAGTCCGTGACTGACCAGGCCACTATATGTTTTATTAAAGAACATATACAAAGAAGTGTCCGGTGGCCATTTGGCCTTTCACATGGACACTAACGGTAACATTATCCGGCTTCTAAATTGATCACCTTCTCAATTTGCACCTATGAATCTGGGTACCTTCTTTTCTCAGCTTTCTATACTTTAGGATAGTTCCATCTTCCATTCTATTTTGTATTTCTTTTTTTTTTCTTTTTCATATTTCCATTTCTTATTTTCAATTCTTTTTCTCTTCTTTTTATTTTTAGGATTAAGGTTCTATTCTTTTAAACATTAATGTTTATACAAGGGTTCTTTTTAGTGGTTATAATCATGGGGTAAATTACTATAAATATGATTATGGATATACAAGGATTTAATTATGCAAGGCCTTAGGGCTAAAACATCCATTCTTAGGATACAAATATACATTAAGGTTTATATACATGGTTTTATGTGGTTAGAGGTTGGAATTTCTTGGGTTTAGAAGTCGGGTTTCAAGGATTAAAAGTTTAAGGTTGATTATTTAGGGTTTTGGAATTATGTTTTTAGGGTTAGAGATTAGATCTCAAGCATTCTAGGGTTTCTAGACTCAAGGGTTTTAGGGTTCTCCGATACATGTACTTGGTGTTTTCAATGTTTCAAATATACACTTGGTGGGTTTGAAGGGTTATGATTAATAAATTAGGGTTTTAAATTAAGGGTTCTCTTTAGGGTTTTTCTTTAGAGTTGATATAAGAGTTTTGGAGGGTTAAAGAATCAATGGTCCTTATTGAAGTAATAAAACTGGTTCCTAGGATCTTTAGGTATCTAATGGACTCACACATGGCTCACTTAAAAGTTTCTCATCCCACAATCAAAGACATTGAAACATATGTACACCATTGGTCCTCATCTTTTCCTTGCAGATATGCAATCATAAGTTTATCAATTACATTTCATCAATTCTTAATCAATAAACTGGAAAGTAATCAAAAGAGATAAAATTTGAACATTTTTGATACACAATACACAAGGGATTTCATCTCAACATCCATCCTTACTAAACCTACACATTGTCTCGATGGGAAAACCTCCAAAGTCAAATAGAAGGGCATCAAGATTTTTTTTGAAATTGTTTTTAGTTTTTATTTTACTGTTTTTGTTATACTTTATGGAATAATGGAATGCTATATGGATTTTACTGTATTGATGGTTTTAGAAAGTGAATTTTTTGCAAAAATAGTAGATCTTTGTAAATAAATAACAATAGATCGCTTTAGAAAGGGATGATTTTGTAAATAAAAAAAAATTTCATAAATGCATGCTTTTCGAAGCACCGCCTTCATGTATCTTCTATTTAGGCCATAATGAGAAATATCCTCTATGTACTTGCATCTACGGGATCCAAAGGCCAAGGTATCAGAGCCAAGGCACATCTACGAAGGTGTACATATCAGCATTCGATTGTGATTCATGGCATCCCCTTGTCAATTGACAACCGTTTCAATCGTCCGATCCACATTTTCATTTATCAAGTTCGTTTGGTTTTGGTTCGCCGATTTGTTTTTCCAAATTTTTTTGAGTTTGGTATTGTGCACTTTGCTCATGTCACATTGTGCACTGTGCTCACTATGCTCCCTGTGCTCACTGTGCTCCTATGATCATTGTGCTCACTGTCCCCCTATGATCATTGTGCTCATTGTGCTCACTATGCTCAATGTACTCATTGTACCCACTGTGCTCATTCTGCTCACTGTGTTCTGTTAGGCAGCCAGAACGGAATGTAATTATATTTAGTGGAAAATGTAATTGGGAAAGGACACACATTGAAAGGATGTAGCACAATCGTTGTAACCTTTTCATAATGAAAAAGCGTGTGGAAGAGATGTTGGAGTTAGACGTCTTCGGAAGCACTCGAGCAGCACAAGGAAGAAGAAGAAGCTTGGAGCACAAACACACAATACTGAATGTATTACTAGAGAATGTACAAAGATGAGTAGCCCATTAGGGAAATAGGCGTATATACAAGCCGGGGAAAAAACCTCCTAAAGAGGGGAAAAAGTGCCCCCGCGGTCCTAGTGTGTTCACACACATCACTACCTAAATATATCAACAAATCCCCCCTAGGAGTGATGCGGTGAACAAGGAGCTGGCACTCATGTATAAGGAAGTGCCAAGCTATGTGGAAATCACTCCACAAAAGGAAGTAAGCCCAAAGCTTTGCGGAAAGCTTCAAACTTCTCCCATAAAGACCATGTACCATTCTTCATTATAGCATCATATTCAGATTGCATAACATCCATCCAATTTTCTGAATTCTGTGCTTCATCAAAAGAAACAGGCTGATTCTCATCACAGAGACTAGATACAGCCATAGCATAACAATCTGATGCAAAGCAAGCACTATGAGAGTCTGAACGAGTACGATATGACAAAGGTGCATATAATTTGCAGTCATGCAAAGTCTGCACTAGCCATTTTGGCATAGTTTTTGCCTGCTCAATATTAGCTCTCTCATCAACAAGTGCATCATGTAAATCTACATCAGAAATGGAATGATTTGCATCATCATATGAAACCTGCAAAGGCTCAAAAGTTGCCTCATTAGGACTAGCACTAGACTGTCCACCTATAAAAAGAGGCATCAAGGTATCATACATGTCTTTGGAGCTAACAAATGTCTCCTTAGTACATGAAAGCAATGGCTGAATAGCATCTTCCACAAAAACAACATCACGGCTAACCAGAATGCGTTTAGTCTGTGGATGATACAGACGATAGCCTTTACTTTCAGAACTGTACCCAACAAAAATACATTTTACTGCTTTATCATCTTTTTTCTGCGATGTTTTTCAGGCACTAATGCATATGCCAAACAACCAAAAACACGTAGATGAGCAACAGATGGCTTGGGATCATGCAAAGCCTTGTATGGAGTGATAGACTGCAGCGCTTTAGTGGGACACCTGTTCAGTACATATGCTGCACACATGACAGCCTCAAGCCAAAAACTATGTGGTAAAGCCTGACTCTTGACCATACACCTCGCCATCTCCATGAGTGACCTGTTCTTTCGTTCAACAACTCCATTCTGTTGAGGTGTATACGGCACTGTACACTGGTGCTTTATCCCATGTTCAGCCAGAAATGCATTAAAATCAAAAGACATATATTCCCCCCCTTTATCAAAACGGAGGGTGCCCATTTTGCATGCTGACAGATTTTCAGCCAAAACCAAAAACTGTTTGAAGCACATGAACACCACTTTGCTTTGAGTAGATATACCCATGCATGCCTAGAAAAATCATCAATGAAAGTCACAAAGTAAAGGTAATTTCCAAAAGAGGGTGTTTGCATAGGACCACACACATCACTATGTACAAGGTGCAATTTCTGTGTAGCCCGAACTGAACCATCTTTTGGAAAGGAGGAACACTGCATTTTGCCCAAAATACAGCCTTCACAAACATGTTTTCCAGGTGCCTCAAGTTTGGGCAAAGAGGACACCATTTCAGATTTCTGCAGGTGTAGCAAACTAGCAAAATTCAGATGACCAAAGCGTGCATGCCAAAGCTTTGCATCTGACATAGCCTGAGAATCATTTATTGCACTTGCCAAATCACTTTCAGATCTTTCATAGTCTATGAGCTTATACAGCCCACACCATAAAATGCCAGAAGCAATAATAACATCGTCATTTGACAAATCATGAACCGTACACCTGTCATCAACAAATTTCACAACCAAGCCAATCCTAGCTAATGCAGAAACTGATAACAGGTTCTTTTTTATCCCTGGCACAAATAAAGCATCTGACAAAGTGAAAGAACTACCATCAGCAGTAGTCAAAATGATCTTACCAACTCCCATGACAGGATAAGAGGAGTTGTTGGCGCATGTAACAATATTCCCTGTAGGGGCAGGCTCGAGTGAAGAGAAGAAGTTGTGCTGCGAGGTAATATGTTTGGTTGCCCCACTGTCAAAATACTGGCAAACATCTGAGTCTACTACAGACATGCACTGATCATGAGAGGATGGGTCAAAACTGCAGACAGTAGTAAACGCCCATTTTTCTTCCTACACAAGATTTGCAGACTCTGTTTTTGGTGTAGAGGCCTTTGCAACAACCATTCCAACCTCTTTCTTCTTTGCCGCTTTAGCAGCCAGTTTTGGACAGTTCTTTATGATATGATCATTCCCTTTACAATACTTACAAAACAATCTCTGCTTTTCTGATTTTTTCTCATCTTTGTCTTGGTTCTTCGAATGTGCAGCATTTGCAGATTTCTGCTTACTACTAGAAGAACTCCATTTTCATTTGCCTTCTGACTAGCTAGGAAAGCTTGATCTGCAACACGCATAATGGACATGTTCTGCCTGGATTGGTCTTCCTGCAACAGAACAGAGACTAACTCCTCAAATGACAAGGCATTTGGATTGCCTTTCATCATCAACCGAAGAGTAGAAGCAAAACTCTGATATGAATCAGGAAGACCATTCGAAACGGTCTGCACAAGTGAGCTATTTGGTATAACCTCATCAACAGAAATTAACTGTTCCTTCAAATATTTGATCTTCGTTAGGAAACTGTCCATAGAATCACCTTCATTCATGTGCTCACTCTCCAACTGTTTTCCGAGGTAAGCAACACGAGCCTCATTCCTAGCTTGGTACAATGTGGTAAGTGTATCCCAAGCATCCTTTGCTATTCTGCAAGAGCGAATGTGAGGAATAATGGCACGTTTGATAGACAAAGCTATCAATGCATGTGCTTGGGCATCTCTGCCATCCCAGCAAATCTGCTCTGCAGTAGATCCAGCAGAAACAACAGCACGAACAGGAATCTGCGGAATATCATCTTCGACACCATCTTCAACAGCTCCAACACTTGTATTTGCAGTACATGTTGTTACAGGTGTAACAGAACGTCTTTCAGCACCCTGCACAATGTTCCACAATCCTTTTACAACCAATACATGTCGCATCATAGAGACGAGACAAAACACAGTATTGGGTGCAACCTCCCCCCCATGCACTCTGTTTCGACAGTCCACAGAGTGCATGTATTTATAGGAATTTTTGATTACGTCGAAAAGATTGGTTACATGAGAGTGGCTTCAAAAAGCAAGCATGAAAATAAAAGTTGCTAACTTTACAGAAAGCCATTGCTTTCAATAACAGAAATTGCGGTCTACAACGACCCTTATTCTAACCATTACTTTTCTAACTATTTCTAACAATAGAACCTTCTATGCAGGTTTATTTACAAGATAAATGTATAATTATTCGAATTATTGATATCCGCCCTTTCACGCCTTGCACTCTCCTCATGAACCTTCAGCTTCTATATCAAAAACATCAGAAACATATTAATACATTAATAATTTAACACTCTAACGATGCATTGTTCAACATATTCCATGTTACAATCCATCAATGCATTGTTCAACATATTCCATGTTACTGTTACAATCCGACAATGCATTGTTCAACATATTCCATGTTACACTCCAACAATGCATTGTTCAAATATTCCATAAGTTATAACATGCCCCTCAGTTGAAAAAGCAACTGACCTCAGTTGATAAAATAATAAACATAGATGGCCAGTCACATGTTTCATCACTGAATTAAAAAAAATAGGCATGTTCCATGTAAAAACACATGCATGGAAATGTTCATGGAGCTGGTACATTAATGTGTTTGTGTATATGTGCATGTAGTAGTGACATCATGATCAATGATTTTCATAGGAACTAAGATTTCATATTGTTCGTCAATTAAAGGAGGATCATCAAGAAGTGGAGCAAGTGGTAAAGTTCCTTTAAATGGTTTAAGTAAACTAATATGAAAAGAGTTATGAATAGTCCAATGAGATGGAATATCTAATCCATGATGTGGGAAAATGCATTTAATGAATAATTTTACAGCTTGAGGTGTAGTCAAAGTTTTTCTACATGGAATTGTTCCCATGGTGTGTTTGGAATGGGAAGGGGCATTAATAATCCAAATGGTTTACCATGATGACGCTTTACATGTTGACATACAATGCATTGAGAAACATAATGTGCAATATCCTTTTCCATGTGTGGCCAAAAGAAGAAATCTTTGCAAGCAGAAATGGTGCTTTGTATGCCTCTATGACCCATGTAAGATGGTTCATGCATTTCTGTAATGACAAAATCTTTAAAAGCTTGGGTTATGCACAATCTATGTTGAAAATAAAGTAAAATGTATAATGTTCATCATATAAAGATGCACCATTGTTGAAGTCATGCCATGCACGTGAAAAATACAAATCAGATGCATAAGTGGAAACCATTTCTTGAAAAGAATGAATTTGGATGGCAGAAATATTGTGCAAAATAACAGAATGCAAAGGAAAATGACTAAGAGCATTAGCTAGAACATTAGCTTTACTAGGCTGATATTGTATCATGGGTTGGAAATTTTGAATGAATGAAGCCCATTTAAGATGCCTATCAGAGATTAAGGGCTGATTTAATAAATGCTTAATTCCATGTTGATTGGTTTTGATTAAGACCTCAAAGCCCATAAGATAGTGTTTCCGAATTCGCAAAGCATGCACAACTCCTAACAATTCTTTATCATACGTACTATAATTCTGTTCTGAGGGCTTAACCTTCCTACTCTCAAATGCAATGGGATGGTCATTTTGCATTAAAACAGCACCTATTCCTGAACCACTAGCATCAGTAACGACATGAAAGTGTTGTGAAAAATTAGGTAACTGTAAAACAGGTGCATGTGAAAGTGCTTGTTTCAGTTTTTCAAAGGACTGTTGTTGGGTAAGTCCCCATGCAAATTTTATTTTATTTTTCAACAACAAGGTAAGAGGCAATGCTAAAAAAGAAAAATTTCGAACAAACTTCCTATAGAAACTAGCCAACCTAAGAAAAGAACGAACATCATTGACTGATTGTGGTGTAGGCCATTCTACTATAACTCTAATCTTTTTCGGATCCACATGCACACCTTCACTTGAAATAATATTTCCTAAATATTCTAGCTTACATTGAAAGAAGTAACTCTTTTCAGGATTAGCATAAAGTGTGTTCTTTCGTAACAAATGAAAAACTATTTCTAGATGCTTTTCATGTTCACTGTCATTCTTACTGTATACAAGTATATCATCAAAGAATACAAGAACAAAAGCTTGATAATGAAGAAAAATATTATTCATCATTCGTGCAAATGTAGCAGAGGCATTAGTAAGTCCAAAGGGCATTACCATAAATTCATAATGGCCTGTTTGAGTTCTAAATGCAGTCTTGAAAATATCACTTTGTGTCATATGAATTTGATGGTAACCTGATTTTAGATCAATTTTACTAAAGACACGAGCTCCTCGTAACTTATCTAAAAGATCATCTATTCGAGGAATAGGGTATCTATTCTTTATTGTGATCTTGTTAAGGGCTCTATAATCAATGCACATTCGATAAGTTTTATTCTTCTTCTCTACTAAGAGAACCGGTGCTCCAAATGGGGAAGAACTAGGCCTTATAAGTCCTTTCTGTAGTAGGTCTTTTACTTGGTTTTCTATTTCCTTTTGGTGTAGTGGGCCATGTCTATAAGGTGCTTTATGAAGAGGAGAACTACCAAGGACCAAGTCTATGCTATGGTCAAAGGATCCTTGAGATGGTGGTAGTTCAGAAGGATACTCATACATAAAACAATCCTTATAAGTACTCATGATAAATTTATATGCATCAGGAAGTGTATGAGTATAATCATTGATGACATTGACAAAAACAATGCATGAGTTGTACCCTTTCCTAAATGCACGCTTTACTTGAGTGTGACTAATCAATGGAAACGTCTGGAAATAATGTCGTGCAGACAAAGTAATGATTTGACCTTTGAATTCAAAGTTAAAGGTATGTGTATGGTAGTCAATATGTGGGTTATAATGGTGACGAAAAGGCATACCAAGTATAACATTGTAAGATTGCAAAGGTGCAATTAAAAATGTTCGCGAATCAACATATGGGCCTATGCTAATCGTAACATCTTGCACTTCTCGTGTTACATTATAACGACTACCTTGGAATGCAGCTTTCACTTTATACAAGGAAGGAAACGTTTGTAATTTAAGTTCTTGTACTAATAAATGTGAAATGAAGTCATGTGAACTACCATTGTCATGTAGAATTTTAACTAGTTTGTTATTTATGGTACCCTGCATGCAAAGTAGAGAGTGAAGAGAGATATCGTTACCCAAGGTACTTAAGTCCTTCTCCAATGATTCCTCTGTCCAAACAGGAGGAATTTCTTCATTATGGACCTCCATGTTATGCAATTGAGCTGTAGCCGGTTTCATGTGAAGAGGTCGGAATCTGCACCTTATTTTTGTATGTCCAGGTTTACCACAATTCCAACAAGTGATTCATGGTCGCTTCTGTTGGGCATCCACCGTTGAAGTTTTGAAGGGTAGGTGGTTTGGTTGGTTGGAGAGATGAAGCAACAGGTGGAGCTGAATTACTATAATCCTCCATGGTGCTCTTGGACCCTTAAGCTAGTGCTTTCCTATCAGGATGTACCCTCAGGAAATGTACCTTAGCAAAATGTACCCTATCTAGATGTACCTTGATGTACCCTGACAGGATGTACCCTATCTGGATGTACCCTGGTGTACCCTGAGAATTGTACTCGGAGAAGTGTACCCTGAGAAGTGTACCCTGAGAACTGTACCCTGACAGGATGTACCCTGAGACGCGCCGTGTCACGTTGCACCATGCCGCCTTGAAAAGTGAGAAAAGCTGCAAGTTATGTTAAATATAAGAGGAAAGAACTTGAGTGACAACTCCAAGAAAGAGTGTAGTGGTAAAAGTACTTCCCTTGAAAGTTGGAGGTTGTGGGTTCAAATCCTCCTACCTTAGGGAATCTAAACCTCTCTATTGCCACTAAAAATTAAAATTGCCTCGCGCGTAGCCAACGGCTGCCAACGATCGCCAAGGGAGCCTTGGGTGCCAATGTTGCCAATGTATTGCCTAAGTTCTTTGCCTTAGTCAACGCATTGAAGTAAGCCAAAAACGTAGGTGAAAACGTAGGTTCAGGTTTTGGAACTGGAACAGGAACAGGAACTGGAAACAGAAACGAAGACGGAGACGAAGACGGAGACGAAGACGGAGATGAAATCGGAATCAGAATCGTGAACAGAGAACAAAACCCTCTGTATTGACGCGTCTAGAGCTCTGATACCACTGTTGTCAGGAACTTGCTCACGCGCATACAAAGATTACGGAGACTAAAAACACACAGACAAATAGACACAACAAGAGACGAGACAGAACACAATATTGGGTGAAATCTCCCCCCATGCACTCTGTTTCGACAGTCCACAGAGTACATGTATTTATAAGAATTTTTGATTACGTCGAAAAGAGTGGTTACATGAGAGTGGTTTCGAAAAGCAAGCGTGAAACTAAAAGTTGCTAACTTTTACAGAAAGCCATGCTTTCAATAACAGAGACTGCAGTCTACAACGAACTTTATTCTAACCATTACTTTTCTAACTGTTTCTAACAATAGAACCTTCTACACAGGTTTATTTACAAGATAAATAATAATTATTTGGATTATCGATACCCACCCTTTCACGCCTTGCACGCTCCTCACGAACCTGCAGCTTCTATATTAAAAACATCAGAAACACATTAATACATTAATAATTTAACACTCTAACAATGCATTGTTCAACATATTCCATGTTACAATCCATCAATGCATTGTTCAACATATTCCATGTTACTGTTACAATCCAACAATGCATTGTTCAACATATTCCATGTTACACTCCAACAATGCATTGTTCAACATATTCCATAAGTTATAACAGGGCCTTTGTAATATAGACCCCTGAACATCCCAAGAACCCATTGATAGTTTTATCTCAATAATTGTTAACATTAGTTTAACACTTTAACACTGGCGTTGGCCATGGGGCATGGAGTAGCCATTTTGAGAGCAGATTAAGGTTCGAAGAAAGAATCCTATGATATATGCTTGTAACACATTTTGAAGAATCTTACCCGAAGTACAGAAGTGATCAACATCCCTGGAAAGTTCCTCACGCATTGGGAACGCCTCCTAGTGGTAGTGGTGAAGGATAATCGCCAGAAAGAAAGCGGGATATATGGGCTAGTGGAGTGCCACCTCAGTATTTTTTGGCTCAAGGATTGTAGAGTGTACCAGAAGTGCAACCAACATCATCTTTTGAAAGTATGATCAGAGGAGTAGTCGCTAATTTCGATGATAGTTTGGTGAATCCCAGTGACAGTTTGTTGAATTCTAGTGATAGCTTGGTGAATTCGGGTGGCAATTTGTTGAATTTCGGTGACAACTCTACTTTGGGTTTTGATTTTGGTGAAACTAGTGTATTGATGGATGAAAGTTCTGGTGAAAAGCTCATCTTAGACACGAAATGCGAGGAATGGCAGTTGAATTTAGACGTGTGTGATCAACTCAATGATATCATACTACAAGAGAATTTGCAAAGTGGCGATATGACCCAGCAGCAATCAGGATCAACTTGTTCAAATCATTCTGAAGTGATACTTCCTCCTGATTTAGACAAAATGAGTAGTACACAGAAACAACATCAACAACAACACCAACAACAACAACAACAACAACAACAACAACAACAACAACAACAATAGTAGCAGATCATACCCCCACGGCTGGTACTTTCCGGAGTTACGTATACAAAATTTAGTGGATTCCTAGTTGATGATCCGGATGCTCATGTTCGTACTTTTGAAATTAATTATGTTGTACTCAGCTATCCAACGGATCTGGCATATAAGGCTATAATATTCCAATCTACCCTTGTTAATGAAGCTTCTCACTGGTTAACATAATATGATATTAATCATTTCAGTCAATATGACGATGTTAAGGATGCCTTTTTACAATGTTTTCGATTAAAGAAAAATGCGGCTGAAATCTTTAATTATTTACAAAACAATAGACAGAAACTACATCAGAGTGTGCAAGAGTATGCAACCTTATTCCGCACTCATCTATGGCAGTTGTCGCTGGTGCATGCTAATCTATCGGATGATGTGATTACCCAATGGCTTATTAATGGATTAAACCCCCAACTCAAACAAGTTATGATTATACGATGTGTGGGCGGTATGACCTGGGATGCAATCATTGTTATGGCATTATAGTTGGAGCATAAGGTTGGTGGTTTTACTGAAGATTTGGATTGGTTAAAGGCTTCCAAGAGCACGAATGATGACCCACTGAAACAAGTGTATTGAACCAAATGCAAGAACCTGGGACATACCACTTCAGCATGTGCATTAAATCAAATGTATTGTGCTATTTGTAATATGGTGAGTCATTCCACTGAAACTTGTCCATATAATGCCAAAGTGCAGACCAGACCGACCGTAAATGCCATAATACAAGAGCGGGACAATAAGCTACCCAATATGTACCACCACATTTGAGAAATAGCCCTTGTCAAAAATACAAAACCTACAGAGGACCACAACCAAATGATTTTGGACAGACTCGTTGGAATTCAGGCCAATCGGGTGAAGGTGCATCTCTTTCACCACCAAGATGCCATTTTTGTGGTGAAACTGGACATATCCGCAGATATTGCAAAGAAGCATCCGAATATGATAAGCAAAGAAAAGAACGACAACATCCAATGGCAAATATGGTATATATTTCAGTGGTAGATACCCAAGCAATAGTAGTTCAAACACGGTCCGATAAGAAGTTGCAACCAATTGCTGAGTTTTTGAGCCAGACATTTGAGAAAAACAGAGAATGTTTACTAAAGCTAGTACGTGGGCAAGTCAAGAACTAATTATTTTTCCTGATCCGTTATTGATGGTCCATCAAATAGTATTGAATACACCACCGAAAGATAGGAATCCGGTCCAATTGTCGTCACGGCCGCTTGTACGATAGTTCCTCTTACCGAAGGATTGGAACCAGTTACGGATTGAGTTTTGGATACCACCAATCTGCAAAAATTACTCCACCCGTCTGAGGATATCTCCATGCCCCAACAATTTTATGTACTGGAAGATCAACTAATCACTTGTAATTTGAGAGATGAGGCTAATCCATGGCCAGTTAATCTTAAGGTTGGGTTACCAAAAACTTTTCAAGATGATTTAATACCGTTGCTGAAAGAATTTGTTGATGTATTCACGTGGGATTATCGCGACATGAAAGGATTGGACCCTCACATCTACCAGCACCGTGTGATGTTGAAACTGGATGCTCGGCCAATTAAACAACCCTGTTATCGAATGAATCCCAATTATGCTGCACAAGTGAAAGCTGAATTGGATCGGTTGTTGAAAGTAGACTCCATTGTTCCCATTGAGCATGCTGAATGGATCTCTCTTATTGTCATTGTCCCAAAGAAAAATAAGCAATTATGCATTTGCGTGGATTACCGGAAGTTGAATGCCGCTTCGGTGCCTGATCCATTTCCACTTCCCTTTTTTGATACTAGGCTAGATGATGTTGCTGGATGAGAAATGAATTCCTTTCTGGATGGTTATAGTGGCTACAATGAGGCCATTCACGTGGAACCTGATAAAGTGAACACAATGTTGAATGCACCTGCCCCTATGACACCAAAGGAAGTTATGAGATTCCTTGGACAAATACGATGGCATGGATGACATCTTCGGGGGCTCCCTCATGTGGCTATACCTCTTAATCGCATGATTACTAGCAATCCTCGATAGTTTGCATGGATGCTGGTATATCAACTTGCATTTGATTGCCTGAAAATGCTCTTAACACAAGCTCCTATTATGTAAGCACTGAACTAGCAACTCCCGTTCCATGTCTTTGTGGGTGTGTCTGACAATGCAATTGGTAGTGTGTTAATGTAGCGGCAGGAAAAGTGATTTCACCCTATTTATTATGCTAGTTGACGATTAGCCACTGCTGAACGGAATTATTCTGTAACTGAACGCGAATGCCTTGGTTTAATTTATTTGGTGAAAAAATTCCGGCACTATTTACTGGGACACCCATTTACCTTTCATGTGGATCATGCGGCTCTGGTTTATCTTGTATGACAACAACATTTGGGAGGCAAATTAGCCAGGTGGGTGTTGTTGCTGCAAGAATTTTATTATGAGGTTGTACATCGCCCGAGGTCAGCGCATTCTCTTGCTGATTTTCTGTCTCAGCTTGATTTCAGTGAGCTCCCAGGTGGGATAGATGATACCACTCCAACCATTTATGCGATTGATTTGGTTCAGAATGATTCCCAGGTGCTACCTATGGCACCTTCATACTATGATACCCTTATGATTTTTCTAACCAGTGGATGTTCCCCGAATAATACTTCAACTTTTGCTCGCTGTAAATTGGCCATGTATAGTCGTCGATTTGGGATAATTATGGGATAGTTGTATTATATGGACCCATCTGGTGCATTTTACGATGTATCCCACCACATAAAGTTTCTTCTGTAGTTATAATGGCTCATTCTCCTCCGTCCGGTGGCCATTTTTCGGTAGATCTTAAATATCAAAAAATTCTGTAGAGTGGATTATGGTGGCCCACTATGCATCACGATATTGCTACTTATGTCCAACAGTGTGATGCTTGCCAACGATCTAGACAACCTTTACAACGGCATCATTTTTTGCTTCAGCCTATCCTTCCTCTTGAGCCTTTTCAAAAGTGGGGATTGGATTTTATTAGTCCCATTACGCCTCCTGCTACGGTCACCAATCATAGGTATATTCTTACTTGTACTGTTTATGCTACTCGATGGGCCGAAGCCTGGACTTTATTGTCAGCAATCATTTGATGGTCGCTAAATGTTTGATGAGTGATGTTTTTCCTCATTATAGTATTCCCTTGGAGATTGTTTCTCATCAAGATACTCATTTTTCTAACACCTTAATGCAAGTGCTCACCTGCACCTTTAAGATTTTCCATAAATTCAGTTCTCCTTACTATCCTCGTGCGAATGGACTGGCCGAAAGTACCAATAAAACCCTTTTTAACATGCTAAAGAAACTTGTGTTGGAATGTCCAGAGCGATTGGATCAATTCCTTCCTCTTATGAGCTTACTGCACTACTTATAAAGTTGGTATGGGAACTACTTGTTGGAAGTGAGGTAGGCCCTTGGCTCATGTCACAGGCCCATGGTTCCATAGGTCCAGTATATACAACATTAATTCCAGCATTCTTCAATATTGACAAAACATGAACATAACACAACTTAATCATACAGATGATGAGACAAAGATAGAGAAAGAATAGACGACATGTGTAAGGTGTTACGTAAGCCATCGCTTACTCATAGTATCATATATACCAATGTTCAACCTACAATGTGGGAGCAAAACTCTCAACCACTCTATGTGATGAGAAATAGATGAATGAGTGAATGTACAAATGTAACAAACATATTCAGATGTATGGGCAGTAATCTGAATATACATGAGATGTGTGACCTTATAGGTTATAGAAGAGTGAATATGAGTGACTGAAAGAGGAAGGATCAGTGTGAAACTAATAATCAACAAACCCTCATCTAACCTTAGGCTATGGAAGACCCTAAGTCAGATACGTGTGTGAAAAGATCACATACTTAAAAAGTAGCAAAGAATGCTAACAAGTTTGTTGCCGGAAATCCTCAAACTCATGTGAACACACCTTTTCAAACACCTCATCCAAATATGCATATACGTACTGTTTCCCTTGTACCTATGCTGAATATGACTCCTCCTGATATGAACGCCATGGCCTCCATAAAATTCAAGTAGTACATATGTGCATAAAGAGAATATGTACCTGAATACTTAACATAAGAACTAAATCTTATGTTAAACACCATCCAATGTCTTTGAAGTAGTCCGACATCTTCTTGTAGAAGACAATCTTCAACCTGATATCTTCTTGTAGAAGACAATCTTCAAATACACCATGTAGATGGTCGATCCTCACCATCAAGCTGCTAATGACCAAGTCTTCTTGCCATGAACAAGAGATAGCCTCCTCTCCATGAGCTAGAGTGTCAGCACACCCTTCATCTTCTCCAAGAAGAATCATTAAGAAGAACTCCATAGCTGCTCCTCAACATGCTTCAAGTTAGCACCATGGCTTCCCCATGTGCTAGAAGAAACACCACCTCTATTGAGGTCCAAGCTCCAAGGTTGTGTTGAATACTAGGTGAAGGATGATTCAAGTGATCCCAAAGTGCTTCTTATATAGTATTGCTTAAACTTTGAAAAGCTCATAATAAAGTAATCGCTCAAAGAAAGCTATGATCGTAGAACGATCTAAAAACACATCGCGAACATCTCCATCTTTTGCGTTGACTGTTCGTTCTTTATCGCGATCCGTCCTTTTTATAAAACCAAAGGCAAAACTTAATAAAGCTTCGTGAACGGCACTGCTACAGGTAGGATTCGGACCCAGGTGGGATGCATGGGAGTCAAACGACGTAACCACGCGCCCGTCGTCATTTGCTTGTAGAGAAATTCTTTAGAGATTTTATACTTGCTATATTCTCTGAGCAAGATTGACAAGCTTTGACCACTTTCCAACCAATGAGACATTGTTTTCCAACACAGCTACTCCTTTTAAACTGGCATATGGTATGGAGGCAATTGCACCTATGGAATTGGTGGTACCTAGCTTATGTGTGGCATTGGAACATAAGTTATTACCTGAAGAGTCCTTCCCTTTCTGGTTGGATGTGTTGCGGTCCTTGGACGAACAACATCTTGAAAGTTTTTTGGTTCTTCAAGAAGTTCAACTGCAAGCTAAGACCCATGATCGATTCCTCAGGACTCCTGTCTTTACCAAAGGACAATTAGTTCTTTTTTACAATGCTAAATGTAATCGTTCGACTGGCAATTTCAAGCTTCGTTGGTTCGGTCCATATCGTATTGCAGAACAGACTGGTCCAGCTACTTTCTAGTTTTCTACTTTAGCCGGTACTCTCCTCCTTAAACCCATCAATGGATTCAACTTCGCCCGTATTGTAGATCGTCTACTTCATCTTAGCTTTATGTCAGTTTTATTTATATTCATCGGGATCATGTTTGTTTTGTGTCTTTGACCACTGTCTACATTACATGCATTTCAGTTGACCATCTGACCGTAATCTTCCCGTTTTGATTAATTATCCATGATTCACCACCGCACTCCACAATTGAGAGTTTCTCAATGTGCTTATGTTGCCATTATGCATGCATGTTTCCCTCCACTGGTGATGATTGCATTTCCTAACCGCACGCTCACCCTACATTTTTACTTAATCGGGGTCTTTGTCCTCTTTTCCATTATTGTGTTCTTGCACTCTATGTAGTTTGCGTTATACTATTGCACATTCGACTTATGTCAACCGCCATGGAAGCTCTTGCCAATATCACCACTTTCCATGCCGGTCTATCCACCGACTTGAGTGATTTCTTGCGTACTCGTGGGTTAGTGGCGTTCGCCAAGTTTCTTTGGCATTCGATCGAATGTCAGCCCTACTTCGCCCAATTCATTATGGCCATTGCCGATACCCCCCAGACAGAGACCTGCTAGCCCATTACCTGTATGAACCCACACACAGGTGTTACTCTCAACACTGTTGCTGAAAGATTCCATCTGCCCCAAGACGAACATCTTGAGGTCCCTCTGCTTCCAATGGCAACAATGAAGTAGTTATTCCCTTGATAGTCGTCTAATGAATTCACCATCCTTTGTCGTCCCGAACCGGAATGCTCTGCCCTCCAATTTTTGGTAGCTTCCCTCAATTTACAAAAACATACATATGGTATATCTCGTCCATTTTATTCACTGATTGACGCTATTGCCCAAGAATCGATTAACTCGGTGTTATTCTTCTTCCGATAGATCCATCGAGAGTGTCAGGTGATCTTGCGACAGATAGCCAAAGGTGATATTCCACGTACCCGTCTCCCTCACCTACTCTCCTTTTCTATTAACCTATCTCGACCTGTATACCTTTGTAGTACCATATTCATTTGCTCAATTAGCCCAAATTGGCGATTTTCTACCCCACCTATCCAAGCAACTCCCTAATCAACTGCATGATGCTCATCAATCCCTCCGCACCGAATATCAAGCGAAGGTAGATTTGTTGGAAGCCGACATTGCGCCCCTACAGGAAGAAATTTTGGCGGTCAAGGCCAATGCATGTCTCCTACAGGAACATGTTACAATATTATAGGGACATGTCACAGAGAAAGATGAAATTATTGTGGCCAGAGATGCAGAAATTGCCTTGCTCAAACAACAAATGATGGATAAGGATGATGTTATGAAAGCTCTTGGTTGTGAGTTAGACAATACTTGCACCAAATTCCTAGCTGTGCAACAGGCCTATCAAGTGCTGGCTGACAGAGTATTACAAGATGAAGCAGAACTAAAGAAGGTTAAACAAAGGAATTATTTCATAAAGGTCAAGTATTGGATGAAGAAATTGGACAAACAACAAGGTTAAAGAAGAAAATTGAAGCTATACAAAAAGAACGCCAATATTTTTTTCGAACAATGCAATTTTGGCAGCAAGAGTTGGAATGTAGGGAGAAGCGACTTGGCATTCAGCAGGATCAGTTGTCATGTATTGATGCAAAAATAGTTGAAGCCAAGTTACGCAGAGATACAACTCTGGTAAATGATTTTTATTTACAAGAAGCATTTTTGCAGAAATAGAGTGAAATTTTGATGTCTCAGGTTACTACTTCTAGCTCTATGCGGACTGACGCTCATTTGGTAGAACCCCATATTCTACAAGACATGCTATAATCTTTGAAGCAGAAGATATCCCATACATTTAAACTAGCTCGAACCATGTATATTCAGGACATCATTGATGACTGTTAGTTTTTTTTTGTGATACATCCATTCTTGGTTCGAGTCCATCGTGCGTTGTGGGAGCGTTTCACGACGACTGGTGGATCAAGTCAACCGTCTTGCTAACGGCGCACGCGGGGTGTCTATGGCAGGGCACATATTTTTACTAAGGACCATAAGGACGTGCATTTCTATACATATTAATCGCATCTTTATAAGATGGAGGAATAAGATTTTCACTAATTACTCTATCTTTAACAATTTCAGTTTCGTTTGAATCTAATTGGGAACAATCAGTATTTCTATTTACAAGTGGAGGAAATAGAACTTCACTATTTTCAGAGTCGACTAAACCAATTGAAATCAAAGGTAACGCTCTAGACAATCGATGATCATAATCTAGCAAGTATAAAGTTTCCTCTATGACACAATCTTTAACTAATTCTTGACTAATTGTATTATTTATTGTATTTTGTGAAACAGTAACCTCTAGCGGAATAGGAAAAAGTATTTCTAATAAAGAAGAAGGTAAATCACGTTCATAGAAGTACTACTTGTAGATGCTTTTTCAGACATGTAAAGAAAAATGCAAATAAATGGATTAATATATTTTTTTAAATTGTGTTGTATAAATGATAGAAACTAAAATTTGTCGTATACAAAAGCTAAGAAACAGAAACAAGCAACAAAATCCCACCTTCGTATTTTTTCATCCAATCTTTTGTTCATCAAATTCGTCTTCTAATAATCTGCAAAATAACATGAACCAATAAGTACGTTTTCATGAATAAAAAACACTCATTTATAAATTTAATAATAAAAACTTAACATATTTTAAACTCATGCTAACATAAGTTAATTAACTTTCTTATATATCTCATAAGCACATACATTCATTCTTATTACCTATCTACTTCATATATGCACATGCACTCATGCACTCTTACACACATGCATACATTTATCACTTCTATACATGCACATTTCTAATATACATGCACATGCATACACCTTTCATGCACACATGCACACATCACTTATGCTCACATACATTCATTACTTATGCACACATTCTAACGTACCAAGGTGTACGAGATCTACGTTGCATATAACCCCATACTCTTTGCTTCAGAAAGGAGATCATTCTTTGTTGTCGTTAGTCTTCACATCCTGCAACTTCTACCTTTGGCTTAGCTGAAGTCTTTCTGTTGAGCCTTGGTTCACATGAACTTTGAAGCATAGCCTTGCACGTTCCCAAAGAAAAGGCCAAATGAAGTGAACTTCAAAACAAGATCATAAATTCAACCTTTCACAAAGCAAATAGGCAAAGTTTGTTTTCTATCCAAAGCTTTTGAAGGGTCATCCCTAGGGACCCAGAGGGATCAAAAGATATTCCTCTTCGAAGGTTGATTCCATAGATGCAATCAAGGTTTTTCAAAGTCCTTTTCAAACTCAAATCATTTACATATCCCTTGGAATTGTCCCACTTGAAAGAGCTTTCTTTGGAAAGATGACTCATGTAGGCTTGCATCAGTGGATATGAGTCATTATTATTGAAACCAAGTAGCATTGTACCTCTGCCACTCGAGAGTTAATGACCTCGTAGCTCACATAGTGCCCTCTGACTAGAGCGGCCCCTTTGTGAAGCACATTGGATCGCATAAGACTTCTACTGAGAAGAGCCACTTTAGTACTTGTAAAGACTTGAAACATCACACATCCCCCCCTAAGGCAAATCGTTCCATCCTTTTCTTCCTTCCTAAAGTTGAATATGGGTTTGCACCAAAAAGGATCTAGCTGACACCCCTTCCCAAAATATGGACCAATAAGAACATTTAAGTGAAAAGCTCACACCTTGTCACAAACCAGAAAGCCAACGCCTACTTAACCAACAAACCTTTCTCTTTTCTCCCCGCATGGAGCACATCTTTCTCTTTGCACTTTTACTTGCAAGAGGTCTTGTTGCCTAGAAATGAGTCTCTTGCCCATATGTTCAACTTACCATAGAGATGTACTCTGTCCATAAACCAAGAAGTTCCCTCTAGATACCTCTAAATAGAGAATATATAAGTTGAAGCACTCATAGTGACAGTTCTCCACAACTATCACTTGCAAGGGTTTGCAATCATATCTCCATGTCGAAATAGATTTTGGCTTGTGCCCATGAAGGGAAGAGAAGCTTAAACCCACGGTTTGAGTCCCCTTTTCCTTGAGAAAAAAGAACTCGAGGTCTACATTTGAATTGCGAGATGACCCATGAGGTTGCACAGTCGATTCCAAAGAATCATCTAGCTTCTAAATTGATCACCTTCTCAATTCGCACCTATGAATCTTCGTACCTTCTTTTCTCAGCTTTTTATACTTTAGGATAGTTCCATTCTTCCATTCTATTTTGTATTTATTTAACTTTCTTTTTTATTTTTATTTTTTATATTTCCATTTCTTTTTCTCTTCTTTTTATTTTTAGGCTAAAGGTTCTATTCTTTTAAACATTAATGTTTATACAAGGGTTCTTTTTAGTTGTTATAATCATGGGGTAAATTAATATACACATGATTATGGATATACAAGGATTTCATTATGCAAGGCCTTAGGGCTAGAAAATCAGGTTCCTAAGGTTCCAAGCTAGGGCCTTTCATGGCTACATGGTTTTCTGTGGTTAGAGGTTGGAATTTCTTGGGTTTGGAATTTGGGTTTCAAGGATTTAAAGTTTCAGGTTGATTACCTAGGGTTTTGGAATTTGGTTTTTAGGGTGAGAGATTAGACCTCAAGCATTCTAGGGTTTCTAGACTCAAGGGTTTTAGAGTTCTCCGGTACATGTACTTCCAAGGTTTCAAATATACACTTGGTGGGTTTGAAGGGTTATGGTTAATAAATTAGGGTTTCAAATTAAGGGTTCTCTTTAGGGTTTTTCTTTAGAGCTGATATAAGAGTTTTGGAGGGTTAAGGAATCAATGGTGCTTATAGAAGTAATAATATAGGTTCCTAGGATTTTTAGGTATCTAATGGACTCACACATGGCTCACTTAAAATTTTCTCATCACACAGTCAAAGACATTGAAACATATGTACACCATTGGTCCTCATCTTTTCCTTGCAGATATGCAATCATAGGTTTATCAATTACATTTCATCAATTGATAATCAGTAAAATGGAAAGTAATCAAAAGAGATAAAATTTGAAAATTTTTGATACACAATACGCAAGGGATTTCATCTCAACATCCATCCTTACTAAACCTAAACATTGTCTTGATGGGAAAACCTCCAAAGTCAAATAGAAGGGCATCAAGATTCTTTTTTAAATTGTTTTTAGTTTTTATTTTAATGTTTTTGTTATACTTTATGGAATAATGGAATGCTATATGGATTTTAATGTATTGATGGTTTTAATGTGATTTGTGTTTTGATTTAGCAGGTGAAGACTCATGAGGGTGTAAATGCATGTGGACTTATTTAGATACTTTTGAAGATATTTAGAAGAATATTTGGAAGATAGTATTTTAATTATTTTTATAAAAATAATAGATCAAGTTAGAAAGTGAGTTTTTTGTAAAAATAATAGATCTTTGTAAATAAATGACAATAGATCGCTTTAGAAAGCGATGATTTTGTAAATAAAGAAGATTTTCATAAATGCACGCTTTTCGAAGTGCCGCCCTCATGTATCTTCAATTCAAGACATAATGAGAAATACCTATAAATACACATGCTCTAATAGACTCATCCATCAAAGTATGTGGGGGGTGGTTGTACCCAGTATGGTTTCTAATCTCTTGTCTCCTTCTATTTTCTGAGTACTTTTGTGAGATTTCATTTCTGTACTATCCTCTATGTACTTGCATCTACTGGATCCGAATGTCAACAGTGGTATCAGAGCCAAGGCACATCTATGAAGGTGTACATATCGACATCCGATCATGATTCGTGGCATCCCCTCGTCAATCAACAACCATTTCAATCGTCCGATCCACATTTTCATTTATCATGTTTGTTTGTTTTTGGTTTGCCGATTTGTTTTTCCAAAAATTTTTGAGTTTGGTATTGTGCATTGTGCTCCTGTCATGTTGTGCACTATACTCACTATGCTCCCTGTGCTCATTGTGCTCCCTGTGCTCACTTTCCCCCTGTGATCATTGTGCTCACTGTGCTTACTATGCTCAATGTACTCACTGTACCCCTTGTGCTCATTGTGCTCACTGTGTTCACTGTACCCATTGTGCTCACTATGCTCACTATACTCATTGTACCCACTATACCCCCTATGCTCCCTGTGCTCACTGTACTCAATTGTACCCACTGTACCCATTTTACCCCCTTGTGCTCACTGTACCCACTGTACCCCCTGTGATCCCTATGCACTATTCACTGTTTGAGTTCGGTTATCAAATTTGGTTATCAAATTCATTTATCAAGATCATTTATGAAGCTCATTTATCACTTCAGTTATCATTCAATTACTCCTTTGACTAAGTCCCTTTACTGACTGCACCCCTTGTGCTCCCTGTGCTCACTGTACTCACTATACCCAGTGTACCCCTTGAATTGGTTACTATTTGAGTTTGGTTATCAAATTTGGTTATCAAGTTTGTTTTTCATTTGGTTACTCCTTGGCATAACTTTGGCTTCTCTCGCACTCATGGTTCTCTTGGTTCACTTTGGTTTTCGTTGGTTCCATTGGCTACATGCAAACCAGTTCTAACTTATGAGTGGCAATACATGCTTAGTTATTTCCCTATTTAGCTTACTTATTTCTCTAGTTAGCCTACTTAGGCGATTTGAACCCACAACCTCACACTTACAAGAGATATGCTTTATGCACCAACCTATTTTCACTTTTTGATACCCCTCTCCTCTTAATTAATATTTAACATAATTTCTAACACTCTCTTCACCTTATTTATTTATTTATTTATTTAACACTCTTTTCCCTTTATTGCGCTATTTATTTATTTATCGAACACTCATTTATTTTATTTATTTATTTATTATTATTATTTAATATACATTATTGTTTAAATTCTTTTCCCATGCTTAGATCTAGGTTTTGGTTCTCTATATAAGGCAACAAACCCTTCCCATAATACTGATGATTTTGGTACACCCCTACTCGGGATACCAATCAAGCAACAATTAGAGTTTTTGTGGCATGGACTCCAACATGGCCAAAACAAGATTAAGGAACGTGATGCTAATCTCCGACAAATGCAAAGTGCTGATAACAACCTCATTAGGGTGGTGAGGCCCATTATCACCGCTCAAGAACAAGGCACATAGTCCAAGATTGATGCTAAAAATTTCCAATTTTTGTGATTCGTGGGCAAAAGGATGGCCAATTTGTTATTTCACGGCTATCCCAATTCAATGATTTTTATTCTGATGAACCATACTCTAAAAGTGAAAAAGTGAAGCTTGTTACTAATTATTTGGTGGGTAAGGCCCAATTATGGTGGAATGTTTTGCAGCATAGCACCCATCACCCCACAACATGGAAAGAATTTCAAGAAAAGATCAAGGAGTCCTTCCTTACTCCTCAGTTCCACTTACATGCATGTCCAACATGGACAAATTTTGGATGGAAAGAAGGAGATACTATGTCTATCTATACTAATTTTTTTGGCAATGATTATTACTTATTCGTTCACTTGAAACGGTTCCTGAAGATACCTTGCAATCGAAGTATGAAGACAGTTTGGAGATGGGAATCCAAGCCAAGCTCAATACACTATGTCACACGAATCTCTATGAAGTTATTCTTTTTCACATGATGTTGAGAAGGAGTTTCAATACATCACCAAGTCCATTCACTTACAATAAATGTGCCAACAACAACAACAACAACAACAACAACAACTACCAATCAAGCCCAATTTTCCTTTCAAGCATCCCTTCACTAGTCTTTCTTCTCCTACTTTCCAATGCCCACCTAGTTTTCAATACCCTCCTCAATGCAATTTCTCATCAGTAGCCAAGACAATCCCCTTACACCCTACCAAATCTCCAACCCTTCAAACTACGATCATGGATGCTCAACAAAAGAGGCCCCATATCACTTGTTGGCATTATGTTAAGTTTGGTCATACTATCAATCTTATTGGACTAAAAAGCACTAGAAAAAGATCTAAGTACCTTGGGTAACACAATTTCTATTCATTTTTTACTTTGCATGCAAGGTACTATTAATGGTAAATTTGTTAATATTTTACATGATGATGGTAGTTTGCATGATTTTATTTTTCATATACTAGTGCAAGATCATCAATTACATGCACTTCCTTTTATGTATAAAGTTAAGGCTACATATCAAGGAAATAGATGTAATGTTACAAGTTCAGATTTGTATAGGTTCATACATAGATGAACACACATTCTTAATTGCTCCTTTGTAGTCCTATGATTTTATAGTTGGTATGCCTTTTTGTCATCATTATAATCGATGCATTGATTATCACATGCACACAATTAGTTTTAAGTTTAACAATCAAAATATTTGTTTGTATGCAATGCACGATTTCCAAACATTTCCATTAATTAGTCATACTAAAGTCATACATGCATTAAGGAAACACAACAATTCATGTATTGTTTTTGTAAATAGCATAGTTGATTGTAAACATACACTTCCTAATGCACATAAATCATTTATCGATTCCTATAAGGATTGTTTTATGGCTGATTTTCCTTCTAAACTATCACCTTCTAGGGGATCTCTTGACCATATTATGGACTTAATTCCTAGTAGTTATCCTCTCCATAAAGCACTTTATAGGCATGGACATTTACATCAACAAGAAATAGCTAATCAACTTAAGGATCTACTCCATAAAGTGTTGGAGTTAGATGTCTACGAAAGCATGCGAACACACAAGGAAGAAGAAGAAGCTTGGAGCACAACACACTATGCTGAATGTATTACCAATAGAATGTACAAACATAAGTAACCCATTAGGGCAATAGGCATATATACAAGCTGGGAAAAAAACCTCCTAAAGAGGAAAAAACATGCCTCGGTGGTCCTAGTGTGTTCAACACATCACTATCTAAATATATCAACACATCTCCCTTGGGAGTGATATGGTGAACAAGGAGCTGGCACTCATGTATAAGGGAGTGCCAAGCTATGTGGAATCAATCCACAAAATGAAGTAAGCCGAAAGATTTGCAAAAAAGCTTCAAACTTCTCCCTAGGTAGAGCCTTCATGAAAAGGTCTACAATGTTCTCTTGTGTGGGCATATATGCCAAGCTGATCTCTCTAGTAGAGAAGCTCCCCCTAACACAATGATAATGCACCTCAATGTGCTTAGAGTGAGTATGGAACATAGGGTTCCTTGGAATTTTCAATGCACTCTGACTATCATTGAAGATGGTGGTGGGAGAAGATTGACCAACACCCAAATCAGCCATAAGGCGTTTGAACCACACACACGCAATAGTCGCTATGAAAGTTGCCCTATACTCAGCCTCACAACTGGAATTGGCCATAGTAGGGTGCTTCTTGCTCAACCAAGATATACATGAGCTGCCAAGCATGAAGCAGAAGCCACTAGTGGACACACAAGTGTCATAGCAACCAACCCAATCATTGTCAGAAAAAGCACGCAAATCTGGTGGTAGTGATCCCCCCTTGGGATAAAACAATCCAGGTAACGGAGGACCACTCATGTAGATAAAGATGGGCTTAACAATCAAGCACCCAATAGGCTGCTGATAGAGAACAATATAAAATGCATCTCCAACATCATGAAGACTCAATCGTAAACCTATCTCCATGGGAGTGGCAATAGGTTTACAGTCTTCAAGGCCAAAATGCTACACTAATGTGTCAATATATTTCATTTGACACAAATCTATTCTGCCATCTACTTGCATAAACTGAATGCCCAAATAATGATGCAAATGCTCCAAATCAGACATCTCAAATGAGGCATGCAAATTAGCTTTAAAATTGGCAATATGCTTCTCATGAGGACCAGTGAGCAGTATGTCATCAATATAAACAACAATGATCAGAAACACATCATTTGCACGCTTAACATATAAGGTGCTCTCAGTTGGACTGTTCTCAAAAACATGCGCAATCTAATAGGCATGTATCTTTTCATACCAAGCATGTGGTGCTTGCTTTAAACCATATAATGCCTTCTTTAACCTGCACAACTGGTGCTACAACATGTAGGTGCAAAGGTCTCATTAAAGTCAATGCCTCTTTCCTGCCCATAACCCTTTGCAACAAGCCTAGCCTTATACCTATCAATTGTTCCACTAGGCTTAGACTTCAGCTTGTATACCCACTTAGTCACATAAAGACTAGGTACCATTCTTCATTATAGCATCATATTCAGATTGCATAGAAGTCATCCAATTTTTTGAGTTTTTTGCTTCATCAAATGAAATAGGCTCATTCTCATCATAGAGACTAGACACAGCCATAACATAACAATCTGATGCAAAAAGGCACTATGAGAACCTGAACAAGTATGATATGGAGGAGGTGCATCTAATTTGCTATCACGCAAAGTTTGCACCAATAATTTTGGCATAGTTTTTGCCTCCTCAATGTCAGCTCTGTCATCAATAAGTGCATCTTGTAAATTTGCATCAGAATTGGAGTGATTTGCATCATCACATGAAACCTGTAAAGGCTAAGAAGTTGCCCCATTAGGACTAGCACTAGAATGTCCACTTGTAAAAAGAGGGAACAAAGTATCATACATGTCTTTAGAGCTAACAAATGTCTCCTTAGTACATGAAAGTAATGGCTGAATAGCATCTTCCACAAAAACAACATCACGACTACCTAGAATTCATTATGGATGATATAGACGATAGCCTTTGCTTTCAGAACTATACCCAACAAAAATACATTTTACTGCTTTATTATCCAATTTCTTTTGCGATGTTGTTCAGGCACTAATGCATATGCCAGACAAACAGAAACATACAGATGAGCAGCAGATGGCTTGTGACCTTGCCAAGCCTCATATGGAGTGATAAACTGCAGTGCTTTAGTGGGACACTTGTTAAGTACATATGCTGCACACATAATAGCCTCAAGCCACAAACTATGTAGGAAAGTCTGACTCTTGACCATACACCTCACCATCACCATGAGTAACTTGTTCTTGCATTCAGCAAATCCATTTTGTTGAGGTGTATATGGCATTGTACACTAGTGTTTTATCCCATGTTCAGCTAGAAATGCATTAAAACTAGAGGACATATATTCTTCCTCTCGATCAGATCGAAGGTGCCCATTTTACATGTAGATAGATTTTGAGCCAAAACCAAAAACTGTTTGAAGCACATAAACGCTTTGGACTTTGTTTTTAATGGATATACCCATGCATGCCTGGAAAAATCATCAATAAAAGTCATGAAATAAAGATAATTTGCAAAAGAGGATATCTGTAGAGGACCATAGACATCACTGTGATTACCACTAGAATGTACGAAGATAAGTAACCCATTAGGGCAATAGGCATATATACAAAATGGGGGGAAAGAAACCTCCTAAAGAGGGAAAAAAGTGCCTCGACAGTCCTAGTGTGTTCACACACATCACTATCTAAATATATCAACACAAAGGAGTTATAAGGCTTAGTTCTTCTCCCTTTGGAGCACATGTTCTCTTAGTGTAGAAGAAGAACAAGATTTATAGGATGTGCATTGACTACAGAGCACTAAAGTAGATCACAATGAAAAATAGATATCCTATTCCTAGGATAGATAACTTGCTAGATAAACTTTGTGGAGCACATGTCTTTAGCAAAATTGATCTTAAGTCTAGGTATCATCATATATGCATGACCTAGAATGACATCTATAAGAATGCCTTTAGAACTCAGACTCGTCACTTTGAATTCATGATAATGCCTTTTGGACTCACCAATGCACTTGCTACATTTGCGCATGATGAATACCATTTTTCTTGAGTACCAAGCTTTTATTCTTGTTTTCTTTGACGATATACTTGTCTATAGTGAGAATGAAAATCATTTAGCAACTATCTTTAATTTTTTATGCAAAAACAAACTTTATGTGAATCTTGAAAATAGTTATTTCTTTCAAAAAGAATTAGAGTATTTAGGCCATATTGTTTCTAGTCAAGGTGTTTATATAGATCCAAAGAAAATTAAAGTAATTAAAGAATGGCATGTACCTCAATCTATAAATGATGTATGCTCTTTTCTAGGGTTAGCTAGTTTTTATAGAAAGTTTGTAAAAGTTTTTTCTTATTTAGCACTCCCACTCACATTATTACTGAAGAAAAAAATTAAAATTTGCATGGGGATTAGCACAACAACAATTTTTTGAAAAACTCAAACATGCACTTTCTCATGCACCTATTTTGCAATTACTAGATTTTTCACAACCTTTCCATATAGCTACTTATGCTAACGGTTTAGGGATATGAGCCATATTAATACAAAATGATCATCCTATTGCATTTGAAAGTAGAAAACTTAAACCTTTTTAAAATAATTACAACACATTTGATAAGGAACTTTTGGTTGTTGTGCATACTTTAAAAATTTAGAAACATTACCTTATGGATTTTGAAGTTCTAATCAAAACATACCAACATGGTATTAAGCATTATTAAATCAACCATTAATTTTACTTAGACACATTAAATGGGCTTCATTCATACAAAATTATTAGTCTATGATTCAATAACGACCTGGCAAAGCTAATGTTGTAGCTGATGCCCTTAGTTGTTTTCCATCCCCATAAAAAAATATTGTTTCAATCAATAATATTTCTATTGTTCATATTCATTCATTTCATGACATGATTCCTACTTATGCATCTTATTTTTTCACAAACATTGAATGCTTTTAATAATTGTACAAAATTTAGTGAGGATCACTACATTTTTCATAATGAATTCTTTTATTTCCAACAGAAGATATGCATCACACAAGGTTTTAAAGAATTTATTATGAAAGAGATGCATGACCACCATATATGGATCATAGGGGCATACGAAGTACTATTGTATGTGCATTTTTTTTTTTCTTTTGGCAAAATATGGAAAAAGATATTGCATAGTATGTTTTCCATTGCATTGTGTGTAAACGTGTGAAATGACATCATCACTACAAGAAAAAGGGGGGCGTAGCGACGCCCCCGAATTGGAAAAAAAAAAGAAATCGTCGCTTATGCGACGAGGTCGTCGCATAAGCGACGGTATAAATTTTGATTTTTTTTTCCCAACCCTCGTCGCTTATGCGACACTAATTAAGAGCATCGCTAATCCCATCGCTGCTTAGCGACGAAGTGAGCGACATTGGCAAACTGCAGAGCGTCGCATATGCAATGCTGTGGAATGTTAAATAAAAATATTTAATTTCTCCCGGCACATTTGTGCCGGGACTTGGACGCGAGCAAGAAGAGACCGAGTGAGAGAGAGAGAGAGAGAGAGAGAGAGAGAGAGAGAGAGAGAGAGAGAGAGAGAGAGAGAGAGAGAGAGAGAGAGAGAGAGAGAGAGAGAGAGAGAGAGAGAGAGGGCCGCACAAACTAACAACAAGCAGGTATGCGCACACACACACACTTACACACACATACATATGTACAAACACACATATACACACATAGACACACACACACATACACATAGACACACACACACATACACACAAATACACACACATATAAACACATACACAAATAAGGTTGCATACACACATGCACACATAATGCATACACATGCACACACATATACACATACATATACACACACATACACAGACACATACACACACACATACACACACACAGACACACACACACATACACACACACATACACACACACACATACACACACACATACACACACATATATGCATACACACACATATATGCATACACACACACATAGAGAGACATGCACACACATACGCATACATGCATACATAATGCATATGCATATGCGTACATCCATACATACTTACATGCATACACACACATATGCATACATAATGCATATGCATATGCGTACATACATACATACTTACATGCATACACACACATATGCATGCATAATTCACATGCATACATACACATACATACACATACATAATGCATATGCATACATAATGCACATGCATACATACACATACATAATGCATACACACACATATGCATACATAATGCATACACACACATACACACATATGCATACATACACATAGACACATACACACATAGACACATACACACACATAGACACATACACACACATAAACACATACACACTCATAGACACACACACAGATACACATATACGCGCACACACATACACACACATATACACACACATACACACATAATGATGCATTCACACACATACACATGCATACACACATAGACACATATACACACACACATCCAAACATACACACTCATAGACACACATAATCATGCATTCACACACATACACATGCATACACACATAGACACACACACATCCAAACATACACACTCATAGACACACATTCATACACACACACATCCAAACATACACACTCATAGACACACACACATACACATAGATGCTGTTAGTCGTTAAACTTCTGACTTCAGACTCAAAACACTTTCAAAGGTCGGACGTCCCCGAACCTTTCAATCTTACTCTTTCATGTTCAGGTTAACTGGTTAAATCAATCGGCAATACCGTGATAACTAACATTAAGCTACCTCTTAGCCACATGGGTTCTTGGGAGTGGTAGAGGTCTGTTAGACAGAGGCCCTGTACTATTTTCCCAACTTCTTACACCATCATAAATGCTCTATCGCGTCTTAACTCAGTACTTGACTCTGAACAACTGGTAACTGTTCGGCGTACTGGAACTTAGAACTTCCTGCTATAAGAACAGAGCAGTAGTCCGGTTCTGACTTATAACTAATAGAATACTCGACTTCATTAACCGAATGCCACTCAATATGCACTTCTTCGTGACAGATAGGTATACTGAACACAATAGACAGCTATACTCGAAGGTATGCAAACTTACCGTATACCAAACTCAAGCAACAAGTTCCTACCAACAGTCGACTTGTCACAAGCTTATCATTGTTTCCACTCGCTTTTAGACCATTACTGATACGAGTCCTTCCTGTGATCGGAATCAACAGTGAACGCAGACTACTGTATCGAACCCGATCACTTAACAAAAATGCTAACACGCAAATAGTTCGCTTCGGCCTTGCACATTCCCTTGTTCAATAGAAACTGATAAACAACACTTATTCCATGATAATATCCAGAACCGCATATAACTATTACCCAACAGATTCACAACACAATACTACCGAGTCGTAACTCTGCACTACAGGGAGAATAGACGAATAGACAGATCCGAATAGAACAGAACAGAGCTCAATCTTCTCATCAACACAGCATACACAGATTCAAGCAGTATGCTCACAATTCCCAAAACGGGCTCTTGCCTACTCTTTTCTCATTGCTTTATATAGAAGTTTTTACAAAGATGCACGAATTTATAATTGCGCGCGCATTTCAAAATGTTCCTCTACATTTATGACATCTGTCACAGTTATATCTGTCCTTTTTTCGGCGGCCGTCTAACACTGGAACGCACGGTGGACTCGAACCCGCAGGTTCCTATTGTTCTGCTATGATACCTTCTAAGTACATGTTTCGAGCGAGCCTAAATGTTCTGGTAGTTTTCTTTTTGAGGGTTTCTATCATCTGAACTAGAGTAGTCGGTTCTAATAACTGAGCGTCCGTTCTAACGGAGCTAAGAGCTATGGCTTGGGTTAACAGAATTTCGGCAGGGGTCTGTAAGAAGGCCTCTTGTAAATAAAACTCATTGGATAATGCAGCGTCCCGGGATGTCTTTATTTCGGTGACTTTCTTCTGCATATCAGTGACTCGATCTTGCTGATTTCGCAACTGGTTATCTAGTCGCTCGAGTTGCTGGTTCTGAAATTCGATAGTTTTGTAGTATGCATCTCGTTCTCTGCGAGCATTTGCTAGATCCTTTTGGTATTTGGCTTCCCTAGTTAATTGGCGTTTCAGCATATTGTTCGCCTCGTCCAAGCTTTCATGGGCTCTTCGTAGCTCGTCTTCAACTTGTTTTGCTTCTCGCTGTTGTTCCTGATTCTTCTGGATTATCTCCTGCAATTGTGCTTTCGTTTCTTCTACCAATTCTTCGAGTGATGTGCTGATGGCTTCCTTTTCTTGTAGTGCGGTCTTCAGTTTCCTGATTTCTTCTTGGGCTGCGTTCAATAGTTGGTCTTTGGCGGCAAGTTGCTCCAATGCGTCATTCCGTTGCTGTATCAGTGCCTGTTGTGCCGAAACTTATCCTTGGAGATCTGCTAATTGCGTCTGTAATTGATGATTCTCTGCTTTTACGGCATCGACTTCTTCTTGGAGAGGGATGATGTCGGCTTCCAGTAGGTCGACCTTGTGCTGCTGGTCTTGACGAATCGTATTTGTGACTTCGCTAAGCTGCACTGGAAGTTGCTGAGAAAGGGAAATAAGCATTTGTCCCATGGCAACAAGCTCGGAAAAGACCGGAACGGAGGGAAGGAGAAGTGGGTGTTGTGGTTGCGCAGAGGTTTGGGTGTGGATTTGGGGGGATGTCGGGGTGAATAATTGAGGGAGGATGAAGAGGATTCAGAAATTGGCGGGGGAAGAGGGTTGACTGGTGGTGATCTAGGAACAGTAGATTCAGTATTGTTTATTTGATTGACGAGTTGGTGTTCACCTGCAGTGTGGGCGATGGTGGATTCCACGGCCTTAAGCAGGGTGTTGAGTGCTTCGTCAGCAACTTGCTGCTCGTCGTTCTGTCGCTCTGATGCTTCTTCGGTTGAGACTGTTTCTGTTGCCATTTGATTCTGCTGGTCGTGTTGGTCGGCCGATGATTCGTTGTGTATGGAAGTGGCTTTGTCGTGGAAGGTCTCTTCTTGTTCCTCGTTTTCTTTATCGGTGTCCTGATCCTTTCCGGTGGACCCTTGTGCTTTGCTTTCTGATGAGCTGATTCTGATTCTTTTGCTGCGGAATAACTGGTTGATTTCTTCGTCTTCTTCTTCATCGTCTTCGAGTGGTTGTACTGATTCTTCATGCCTTAGAACTGGTCCTCGGGGTGGTGGTTGTGCGGCAAGGATGGCTGGGAAGAGGAATGATATGATATGGGGAAGGCGAGAGCGTGGGGTGGTTCCCTTATTGACTTGCTTCACTATAGCTACACATTCTTTATGGATTCTATGGAAAAAGTAGGAGGCAAATTTTACTGGTTCTCGGGCGGCTAAATCTAGGGCGGAATAAAAGGGGCGGGAGATGCCGTAGGTGCGCTTCTGAAGGTTGAGTATAGTGACGAGGAATTGCAAAGCAGATCGTTCGGGTTCAGGGCGGGAGAGAATGGCGTATTCGTTGGAAGAAGATCGGGGGAACAGTTCGGTCATGCGGGCGAGGGGGATACTAGGGCCATTTTCTCAGCCTTGCAGGGTGAGGCGGAAGGCTTCAGAGAAGGCTTGGAAGGTGATGACGGTTCGCGAAGGTAGCGAGGGGAAGACCCATTGGCGTTTGGTGGCGGGGGATTGGGCAATGGCAGGGATGATTTGCGCGAAGAAGGGATAGGCTTCCACTAAGTGCCAAGGCAACTCAGCGAAGTTGGCCAACCCTCTGCAACGCAGGTATTCACCTACCTCGGTAGGGATACCATCGCGGAAGGCAGCATAATTGGCTAGCGCTTCCATGGCGTTTGCTGATACAGACTATGAACACAAATACAGAACGCAAGAGGTCGCACAGAACACTAACACACAACACAGTAGCGATTTTTGGCGCTGCCGAAAGGGTTAAGTAGGAACAACACGGTGGGGAGGGGAAAGGGGGTGGGTATCATTGTACGGTGCGGGAATGATACTGTTTTCATGCTGGCGTGTGTGCTTGAGTGACTGGTAAGGGGGCGGCTGGTAACATAAAGATTTTACAAAACACGGCTATTTATAAAAAGGAAGAAAGAAAAAAGAAAAAGATTACACAAAACGCGGCCCACCGCCGAATAATTTAATGCGGACTAGTAGCTTGATGATACGGCTGCAGCTTCGACCCATTGATTACTTTTGGAAGTGGATTTCCGGTCAATGTAATCAACCGAAAAGTTGCCGGACCGATTTGTTCTGAGATCTTGAAAGGGCCAAACCATCGTAGTTTGAACTTTCCTGCTGCTCTATCCGACTTTGCGTTATAGAAGAGTACAAGCTGACCTACCGAACAGATTGGAGTCTTCAAATATCGATCGTGTGTCTTGGCTTGCCTTAGTTGTACTTCATGCATGGTTCAAAAGCTGAGCCATCGGTGCTCATCAAGTTCTCTGAGTGCGTCCATTCGTGTTGTCAGCGAATCTTCCGGTAGCATCTTCTGAGTGATTGCTACACGCAGACTTGGGATGACTACTTCCATGGGTGCTATTGCTTCTAAGCCATAAGCTAGTTTGAAAGGTGTCAAGCCTGTTGTTACCTTATAGGTAGTTCGGTATGCCCATAATACTGCAGGTAGTAGTTGATCCGATCTTTCCGGTGCTTCCATGATCAGTTTTCGGAGGATATTCAACAGTGATTTGTTTGTACTTTCAGCCAAACCATTGGCACGAGGGTAATACGGAGAGCTGAGTTTGTGTGTCACCTGGAATGATTGGGTGAGTGCCTTCATTAATTGATTTACAAAGTGAGTACCTTGATCTGTCACCAATTCGAGTGGTAAGCCAAATCGTGGGAAGACATCATTCAGCAGACATTTTGCTACTGCAACCGCTGTAGCAGACCGTAAAGCCCAAGCTTCTACCCATCTCGTTGCGTAGTCTGTACAGGTTAGTATGTATCTGTTGTTACTGAAGACTGCTGGAGGTGTGATCGGACCGATAAAATCTAATTCCCATTTATGAAATGGTTCTAATGGCATGACTGGCTGCAAGGGAAAGAAGTGTCGTTGCAGCAGTTGTCCAGACCTTTGACAGTTATCGCAGTGTTTGACAAATTGGGCCACATCTCTGTATATAGTTGGCCACCAGAGACCTCCTTGTAGAATTTTCCGGTGAGTCAAATCTGTGGCAAAGTGACCACCAGTAGGGGTCGAGTGAGCCATCGTGATGACTGAGTTAATTTCATGCGGAGGAACACAGCGAAGTAGGATTCCGGTGTGATCTACATAATATAGTTCTCCAGCATTTAACCGGAATCGGCGGCTAAAGACTGCAATTTTCCTTCGGACTGCCTTGGCTGTCTGGGATGGAAAGCATCCTTCGATGAGAAAAGTTAGAATCTGATCATAATATGTAGGTGGTGCTTGTGATTCGGCAGTCTCATCGGGCAGTGGCTCATAACTATAGATCACTGGAGTCGTGTCATCTATGCCTATCGGAGCTTCACCGGAATCTAGGCGAGATAAGAAATCGGCTAAGGCATGTGCATTTCCGGATCGGTGGATGACTTCATAGTCGAATTCCTGCAAGAGTAGCACCCATCGTGCTAATCGTCCACCTAAATGCTGCTGTCTTACTAGATAGACGAGGGCAGCATGATCCACATGGAAGGTGAATTTCCGGCCTAGTAGATAATGTCTGAACTTTTTGATGGAGTAAATCAATACTAGACATTCTCTTTCGGTGGTAGAATAGTTCTTTTCTGCAGGTGCAAGCCTTCTGCTGGCATAATAAACGGGGCGAAACCACTTATCTGTTTGTTGCATCAGAATACTGTCAATCGCAATATCTGAAGCGTCGACAAAAACATGGAACGGATTTTCCTAGTCCGGTGGTTGTAAGATTGGGGCCTGCGTCAATAAATACTTGAGTCGATCAAATGTAGTTTGGCATTCTTGAGTCCATTCGAACTGTCGGGGAGTTTTTGTGATTAGCTTGTTCAGTGGTACAGCCAGATGAGCAAGCCACCGTAAGTGTCTGCCATGCCACCGTACTTGACCCATAAAACGCATTACTTCTTTTGGAGTGGCGGGTACCGGGGCTTCTAAAATTGCCGAAATCTTATCTGGGTCTAGTCGGATACCTTGGGCAGATACAATATGACCGAGTAGTTTGCCACACGAAATCGCAAACACAGATTTGTTTGGGTTAAGACAGATTCTGTACTCTCTACACCTTTGAAAACAGCAGCGTAAATAAAATAAATGTGCCATCATCTTACCAAAAATTGAGAAGTCATCGAGATATACTTGCATAAATGAAGTGAGGTAAGGAGAGAAAATCTCTTGCATACATCGCTGAAATGTGCTTGGTGCATTTCTTAATCCGAACCACATTACGGTGCAGGCAAAGACACCCCAATTGGTAATGAAGGCAGTTTTTGGTATATCCTCTTCAGCCATTCTAACCTGATTGTAACCACTGTATCCATCTAAGAATGAATACATTTCATGACCTGCTACCCTATCAAGCATGGTATCCAAAAAGGGGATCGGGAAAGGGTCTGGTACTGTTGCTGCGTTTAATTTCCGGTAATCCACACAGATTCGCAGTTGCTTATTTTTCTTTGGCACAATCACAATTGGTGAGATCCATTCAGCATGCTCTACTGGTACGATGAATCCAACTTTTAATAATCTACCAAGTTCGGCTTTTACCTGTGATGCATAATTGGGTTTCATCCGGTAGCTGGGTTGTTTGTTCGGTTTAGCTTCAGGCTTCAACATGACTCTGTGCTGATAGATGCACGGATCTAATCCTTTCATATCTTTGTAATCCCATGCAAAGACGTCTGAGAATTCGCGAAGAAGTCGAATCAAATCAGCTTTAAATGTTTCCGGTAAGTTTTGCCTTATCTTTATAGGTCGCGGATGATCTTCGTCTCCTAGATTGTACGTGGTCAACTGGTCTTCGGGGACATAAAACTATTGAGGTTTCTCTGTATCGTCTGTTGACTTGAACAGTGGTTGTAATTCATCGTCATGTGTTGAGACAGTATCTTCCTGCTTAGCTTTTTCGGTGATAGGTACTATTGTACAAACTGAAGTGTTCCAGTTATCTATAACGGACTGTAGATCAACAGTTCCTAAGGACATTAAATCAACGTTATTCTTCAGAAATTCCTCTTCTTCATCATCTGATAGTCCATCTAACATGTGGACTGGTTCAGCAAAATATGGTCTGGCGTGAAGTTCGCAAGGTTGTATAGCATCTAATTTTACCACATATCTACGATTGGCATCTTTGAACGTAAGCTCTTGTGCAGACCAGTCTTGTATTACCTTCGCATGCTTCAGCCAAGGTCGGCCGAAAAGAAGGTTGTAATCCAAAGTGGATTCCGGCATATCTAGTATAACAAAGGTCATTTTGAAGGTCATACCTTGCAAAGTAATGGGTACATTCCGCACAAGTCCTACGGGATGGACTCTAGATTGATCTGCCATTCTGACAAAAAATTGAACTGGTTCGATTTCGGTCCATCCTAACCTTTTGCATAATGCCGCAGTCGCAATGTTTACACCAGAGCCTCCATCAATTAATACCTGCGTAATCTTATGATTCTTATACCATACTGTAATCAAGGGAACTGAATGATCAACCGTAGAATCAGGTTCCGATTGAACTGCTGCTGTCGTCGGAATACAAGAGGGCACCGGACTAAACTGTTGCTGGAACTGTTGTCGAATCCCAGGTACTAATGCCAGAAGTTGGCCTAGAGGCAGGGTGATAGATGCCTTGGATAAAATTTCCCAGGCCTGTTGAGATTGGTTGTCCTGCTCCTTTGAACTTGAGGTCTCTGCCGATGCAGAAGTATCTGCTGTCATGTCTACTGCTGATGATGGCTCCGCTACTGCTTCCTTTTGTTGTGTTCCTTCCTTTGTCGACGAAGCCTGAGTCACCGGAATAGGTTCTGGGAACACTGGTGGTTCTGTTGCGGTCCAGTGACTAGCCTTGTTATACATCCTATATTGTTCTCGTATACCAGGTTCGAATATTTCTGCTACCGACTGTAGTTGTTTACCGGATCGGGTCTGGACTGTAGCAGTCTGTGTTTCTACTGGTGTGATTTGTACCATGTTGGCCATTGGGTTTTGTCGTTCCTTATTCCTTTGATCATATTCAGCTGCGTCTTTGCAAAATCTTCTAATGTGTCCAAATTCACCACAAAAATGACAGCGTGGCGGTGGTAAATTGGGATTTTCCGGTGGTGGTCCGTTCTGCCAGCGGTTTGCATTATAATTGTTGTTCCTCTGTCCTCGGTAGTTCCGATATCCTTGCGGTTGATTGTTGTCCATGTTCTTGAATAACTGCATTGCCCGTTGCTGTTCCCTGTACTCTGGCGTTGTAGACACAGTTTCCGGTGGTGTGTCCGGCAGTGTTGCAGATAGCGCAAAACGTTTGATTTAGTGCACAATTAGCACTAGTATGACCTGAATTTTTGCATGTGATGCAGTATACTTGTCTGGTTATATCTTCAGCCATATTTTTGTTTGTTTTTAGCCACTCCAGGTCTTCTGTAAATCCACCGACTTTGGATTCCAGTTGCAGAGCCATTGCAATGACTACATCCAGCGTCATAGCTCCGACACATCTTATGATCATGATCTGCTTCAGTTGTGGGGTTAAGCCATTGATGAACCACTGAGTGATGACATCATCAGGTAAGTTAGCGTGGGCCTGTGGTATCTGCCGCAAGTGTGTTCTAAAGAGTGTAGCATACTCCTGGACAGTCTGATTTGCCTTCTGTCGGTTGTTTTGTAAATAATCAAAGATTTTGACGGGATTCTTCTTTAGCCTGAATCGTTGCAGAAAAGCGTCTCGTACTGCATCATAGGTACCGAAATGATTAATATCGTATTCCGTAAGCCATCTAGCTGCTTCATTGACCAGTGTAGATTGAAAAACAATGGCCTTATACGCCTAATCCGATGGATGGTTAAGAACTGCATAACTTATCTCGAAAGTGCGTACGTGAGCATCCGGATCATCTCCTGGGAATCCACAGAATTTCGTGTATGTTACTCCTGTTGGAGGCGGCCTTGGTTGACATAACTATTGTTGCTGTTGTTGTCCGTTCATTGTGAGTGTATTAGGCCTTCCTTCTGTATCTCGAGGTTGATTGGTTGAACTATCGGAACTTGTATCGCCGGATGGTGTGCCTTCCGGTGTGCTGTTTTTACTTAGGATGCTTCGGATCTCTGCTTCGAACAGCTTTCCTTCCTTCTGGATGTCCAATATCCGAAATCTTTCTTCCAAGCATGATGGTTGGGCTGAGGATTCCGCAAAAAATGCTAAGCCTTCGCCGACAGTTGGTGATTCTATCATCGGAATATCACCGGAATGAACCGAAATTGTGCCAGAATGCAGTGTTGTTCCGCTTTTACCGATTTCTTTTCCTAGAGTGTTTCTGATCGTAGATAACTCTGAATCTTTATCCAAGATTGTTAAACTGGTTTCCAACGGTGTCTTGGTAGATTCTGGAATTACTATATCTTCGATAGGTTGGGTCGAAGTAGCGAGACATGGAGGTGTATATGGCATTGTACCTTAGTGTTTTATCCCATGTTCAGCTAGAAATGCATTAAAACTAGAGGACATATATTCTTCCTCTCGATCAGATCGAAGGTGCCCATTTTACATGTAGATAGATTTTGAGCCAAAACCAAAAACTGTTTGAAGCACATAAACGCTTTGGACTTTGTTTTTAATGGATATACCCATGCATGCCTGGAAAAATCATCAATAAAAGTCATGAAATAAAGATAATTTGCAAAAGAGGATATCTGCAGAGGACCACAGACACCACTGTGAACAAGTTGCAATTTCTGTGTAGCTCAAACAGAACCATCTTTTGGGAATGAGGAACACTTCATTTTTCCCAAAATACACCCTTCACATACATGTTTACCGGGTGCCTCAAGTTTGGGCAAAGAGGACAACATTTCAGATTTCTACAAGCATAGCAAACTAGCAAAATTCAGATAACCAAAGTGTGCATGCCAAAGCTTTGTATGTGACATAGCCTAAGAATCATGTACTACACATGCCTAATCATTCATAGATTTTTCATAGTCTATGAGCTATATAGCCCATGATATAAAATGCTAGAAGCAATAATCACGTTGCCATTTGATAGATCATGAACCATACATCTGTCATCAACAAATTTCACAACCAAGCCAATCTTGGCTAAAGGTAAAACTGATAATAGATTCTTCTTGGTCTCTGGCATAAATAAAGCATCTGACAATGTAAAAGAATTACCCATCAACAGTAGTGAGAATGATCTTACCAACTCCCATAATAGGATAAGAGGAGATGTTGGCGCAAGCTCAAATGAAGTGGAGAAACTACGTTGCTAGGTAGTATGTTTGGTCGCCCCACTATCAGAGTACCAAACATCTAAGTCTACTGTAGACATGCACTGCTCATGAGAAGATGGGTCGAATTTGCAAACAATAGTAAATGTCCATTCTTCATCGTGCACAAGATTAGCAGACTCTATTTTCGGTGTAGAGGCCTCTACAACAACCATTCCAACCTCTTTTTTCTTTGCCTCTTTTGCAGCCAGTTTTGGAAAATTATTTATGACATGATCATTTGTTGTACAATACTTGAAGAACAATTTCTGCTTTTCTATTTTCTTGTCATCTCTATCATCCTCCTTTGATTGTGCCAAATTAGTAGATTTTTGCTTACCATTAGAAGAGCTCCATTTACATTTGCCCTTTTGACTAGCTAGGAAAGCTTGATCTGGAACACGCATAATGGATTTGTTCTGCCTAGATTGATCTTCCTGCAATAGAACAAAGACTAAATCCAATTTTAAGGCATTTGGATTGCCTTTCATCATCAAACGAAGAGTAGGAGCAAAACTTTGATATGAATTGGGAAGACCATTCAGAATAGTCTACACAATCGAATTGTCATGCAAGAATTCATCAACAAAAATCAACTACTCTTTCAAATCTTTGATCTTTGTCAAAAATTTGTCCATGGAATCACCTTCATTCATGTGCTCACTCTCCAATTGTTTTTGGAGGTAAGCAACACGAGCCTCATCCCTTGCTTGGTAGAAAGTGGTAAGTGTATCCCAAGCATCCTTAACTATTATGCAAGAGTGAATGTGAGGAATAATGGCACTTTTGACAGACAAGGCTATCAATGCATGTGCTTGAACATCTCTGCCATCCCAACAAATTTGCTCTGTAGTACGTGCAGCAAAAACCGTAGCACGAATAGGAATCTGCAGAATATCACCACCTTCGATGCCATCTGCATCAGCTTTAGTATCTAAAGTTGTAGGTGTAATAGGACGTTTTTCGACACCCTTCACAATGTTCCAGGGTCCTTTTGCAACTGGTACATGATGCATCATATAATCCCATAATGGGTACTTCGTACCATCCAACTTATCCTCAACAACCAACATATGGAATACATCACTACTTTCATCCATGACCACTGACTAAAATACCTTGATGCAGAAAATTGAGTGTATCTCAAAAAGTTGAACAGAACTACCATGTCGAATTCTACTAAAACTCTAGTTGACTTCGAGATGCTTATATCGGAAAACCAAAACCTATATATATCTTTGGCATAAAAAGATGAAATAACCTAGAAAAGCACTCTGATAGTGCATTCGGAGGCCAAAACAAGTTCAAATCATGATTTTGGCATTACAAAGCAAAGACATTTTGATCTCCTAATCACATTGAGTATGCTCACCAAATTTCATGTGATTCTGAGATTGTGAATGGAGAGCTATCGATGACGCCCAAGATGAAGCGGCGACCTGCTCTAATACCAATTGTTGGAGTTAGAAATCTACGGAAGCATGCAAACAGCACAAGGAAGAAGAAGAAGCTTGGTCCACAACACACAATACTAAATGTATTACCACTAGAATGTACAAAGATAAGTAACCCATTAGGGCAATAGGCATATATACAAAATGGGGGGAAAGAAACCTCCTAAAGAGGGAAAAAAGTGCCTCGACAGTCCTAGTGTGTTCACACACATCACTATCTAAATATATCAACACAAAGGAGTTATAAGGCTTAGTTCTTCTCCCTTTGGAGCACATGTTCTCTTAGTGTAGAAGAAGAACAAGATTTATAGGATGTGCATTGACTACAGAGCACTAAATTAGATCACAATGAAAAATAGATATCCTATTCCTAGGATAGATAACTTGCTAGATAAACTTTGTGGAGCACATGTCTTTAGCAAAATTGATCTTAAGTCTAGGTATCATCATATATGCATGACCTAGAATGACATCTATAAGAATGCCTTTAGAACTCAGACTCGTCACTTTGAATTCATGATAATGCCTTTTGGACTCACCAATGCACTTGCTACATTTGCGCATGATGAATACCATTTTTCTTGAGTACCAAGCTTTTATTCTTGTTTTCTTTGATGATATACTTGTCTATAGTGAGAATGAAAATCATTTAGCAACTATCTTTAATTTTTTATGCAAAAACAAACTTTATGTGAATCTTGAAAATAGTTATTTCTTTCAAAAAGAATTAGAGTATTTAGGCCATATTGTTTCTAGTCAAGGTGTTTATATAGATCCAAAGAAAATTAAAGTAATTAAAGAATGGCATGTACCTCAATCTATAAATGATGTATGCTCTTTTCTAGGGTTAGCTAGTTTTTATAGAAAGTTTGTAAAAGTTTTTTCTTATTTAGAACTCCCACTCACATTATTACTGAAGAAAAAATTAAAATTTGCATGGGGATTAGCACAACAACAATTTTTTGAAAAACTCAAACATGCACTTTCTCATGCACCTATTTTGCAATTACTAGATTTTTCACAACCTTTCCATATAGCTACTTATGCTAACGGTTTAGGGATATGAGCCATATTAATACAAAATGATCATCCTATTGCATTTGAAAGTAGAAAACTTAAACCTTTTTAAAATAATTACAACACATTTGATAAGGAACAACATACATAATGCATATGCATACATAATGCATATGCATATGCATACATAATGCATATGCATATGCATACATAATGCATATGCATATGCATACATACATACTTATATGCATACATAATGCACATGCTTACATACACATACATAATGCATACACACACATACACACATACACACATAATGATGCATACACACACATACATATGCATACACACACATACATATGCATACACACACATATGCATACATACATGCATACATATACACACACATAGATACATAAATACACATAAACACATACACAATCATAGACACACACACACACACACATAGACACATACACATGTAATGATGCATACACACATACACATGCATACATAGACACACATAATGATGCATACACACACATACATATGCATACACACACATATGCATACATACATGCATACACATACACACATAGACACATACACACACATAGATACATACATACACATAAACACATACACACTCATAGACACACACACATACACATAGATACACACACACATACACACATAGACACATACACACATAATGATGCATACACACATACACATGCATACATAGACACACATAATGATGCATATACATACATATGCATACACACACATATGCATACATACATGCATACATACATGCATACACATACACATAGAGACACATACACACACATAGATACATACATATACATAAACACATACACACTCATAGACACACACACATACACATAGACAACACACACATATACATACACACATACACACATACACACATACACACATACACACATAATGATGCATACACACACATACACATGCATACACACATATGCATACATACATGCATACACATACACACATAGACACATACACACACATAGATACATACATACACATAAACACATACACACTCATAGACACACACACACATATACACACACACAAACACACATAGACACTTACACACATAATGATGCATACACACACATACACATGCATACACACATACAAACACATATACACACACACATACACACATATATGCATACATACACACATATATGCATACACACACATAGAGAGACATACTCACACATACACATACATGCATATATATACATACATAATGCATATGCATATGCATACATACATACATACATACATACATACATACATACATACATACATACATACATACATACATACATACATACATACATGCATACATACACACACACATACACACACACATACACACACACATACACACACACATACACACATAGACACATATACACATAATGATGCATACACACACATACACATGCATACACACGTATACACATATACATGCACATACATACACACACATGCATACATACACATACTTAATGCATACACACTTACATATGTACACGTATATATATTGATTTCTAACCATTTTGTTTTATATGTTAGGTATTATGGATCCCAATAGAGAGAGAAAGGTGAAACTCACTCTCATAAAAAGTCTTATGAGAGCAAGAGTTCCATCTGATACTCTAGGGGCCATAATGCGTGATTACTCAGATATGTCTGATGAGGAGCTGGATTATACGATCCAGATGCTTACCCAGCGATCAAACGAGGGCTCTTCTGCGGCTCCACATGCAGGAAGAGAGCTATCTGCTCATAGGTATGTTTTTTGTTCATAAACTTTTTTAATGATATTATAACACATATTTTTATTTATTTCTATCCATCTATTTTCAGGACACCTATACCACCTCCAGCACATGATAGCAGAGTAGAGTTGCCTATGAGGACATGCATAGGCACCTTAGGACTAGAGTGTGACATAGAGCCAGAGGGGAACATTGTGTACATAGGGAATGGATTGGAGTTCAAGAGAAGAATGCGGGCACTATGCAACTCTTACCTGCGCTTTGTCCACTTACCATGGAAGTAAGTAAAAGTTTTACATATAAATTGAAATAAATATCTTATGTTTTATTTACATTATGTTTTTTATTTTTGTAGTGAGCATGATGAAAGGGATAAAAAATACATACTTACTTCACTTGAGACAGAGTCTGGGACAGGATGGTCGCTTAAGTGGTGTCTAAAAGAGATGCGGACACTTATGGCTCATCGTCGCGACAATGCACGATATGCACTGTTTTTATGTATATATATGTGGATATGAGTATGTGTGTTTATGCATGTATGTATGTATATGAGAGAGAGAGAGACTAGAGGTATAAATACACGCATACACACACATATACATCATACATGCACATTTACACACATATACATATACATGCACATTTATACATACACACACATACATGCACATTTTTACACACACATACACATGCAATGTTACACACATATAATGAATACACATAGACACATGCACATACTCACATACACGTACACATACTCACATACACATACACATGCATAATCATATGTACACACACATAGACTCATATATTCATATCTACATGCATATTTACATATACACATGCATATATACACACAAAACACATGCATATGCACATATAGATACACATACATACACAACACATGCATACACATAAATAAATAAATAAATAAATAAATAAATCCTATTTCAAAAATCCTAAATTGAAAACACTAATTTTGATATTAGGGTTTTGAAATCCCTAATTTAAAAACTCTAATTCAACCTTTTAGCCATATGTTTGAAGTATATGTACACCTCCGACATCCTACTAGAGAGATGTCTCTCCTCCCAACCTTATGCCTCTATATATAGCTACTCGAATCAACAAGGGTCATAATATATGTAAAGATATATACACATCATGTAGATAGGATACATAAATATAAAATGGAGTAGATATATTATGCATCACACGTACATGCCTAAATGCACACATAAATATATATATATATATACATACTAACATATTTACATGTACACATCACATATATACACATAGACATATATACATATATACATGTACACATCACATATACATGCCTACATGCACACATAAACATATATATACATGCATACATATTTACATGTACATATTTACACATAGACACACATACATATATACATGTACACAATTATAAACACTTGCATATATTACATGAATACATGAATATTTTACATAAATGCATATGCATATATACACATATGCATATTTAACACATGTATACATATATCACACACATGCAAACACATACATATACATGAAATACATATATATGCATACTAACATATGTATACATATAATACGCATGAATACACACACATATGCATACATACATGATAAAAATTTGCTCCTCGAAGATAAAGCTATATATAAAATAATTAGGCATACCCCGAGCTTCATGTTCTAACTTAGAAGAACATGATTTCATCTCTCTAGTAGGATTCATCGTTATTCAAGTTAATAAGAGAAACCTATTATCTGATATCCATTCAGAAGGTTCAAGTTATTGATCGATAACTAGAGTAGAATTTACTATTTAATCTGCTCATGTGTTTTCATTATTGCCATCATTTTGGTAAGACATCAATATAGTCTCATCTTCATTATCCTTATTGATTTTATTTATTTCTTCTATTGTCAAATCTATGTTCTTACGAATCACATAATCTATTGATGGATTAATATCTATTTCTGGTAATTCCTCTTCCTCATCACTAGAATCAGCATGTAGAGAATTATCCTCTTCATAAAAAAGATTAGTATCATTATCACGTATAATGATTCTAATTTCTATTTCAGATGTTGATGTATCTGATGCTGAATCATCAAGAGGACTTCTTCGATCTCTCTAACAATAAACTGTTCAAACAATGACCTACCTCTAGGTTGCACATGAATGACTTGCCACCAAGGATGAGCATCTGGGTTTTTATATTTGTTCAATATGCCTAGGAAGAATATATGGTTCTTTAGTAGATCGCATTACCTTGGAAGAATCAATTGCCCAAAACCCAGATAATTCCTTTCTTAATGTAGAATTACTACCTTTATACTCCGCTCGAAACCAGTCAACCTTCAAAATGGCCTATCAAAATATATAACAAAAAAAACACATTGTTAGATGCTTAAAAAAATGATTAACTCTAAAAAAATATATAAATTTTTTTCTACCTGTTTGAATGTACGAAATGAAATTTCGTAGATACCAACAATAGTTCCTACGTAACCAAGTTCGCTATCTATAAGGTTCGTATCTTTTGAGCTAGCACGTGATAGTTGCTTGAAAGAAGCAACAATTCTAGAATCCTCTGTTTTACGTAAAGAATCAATGGCTTTGATTCTAATATGCTGTCCAAAAGCCCACATATTAGTGAACATTCGAGCCTGCAAAATAAATTCAATTAGTAAATAGAAACTAACATACATATATGAAAAAAATAAAATGTTATTTTAATAAAATTACCTTTCGTTCACAATCTATCATTAACTCTCTTTGCTCATCTGAGATTTCTTCATTATTTGCGTTGGCATGTTGCAAATGACTATATAGCCAATTCGTGAAAGAAGGTATATCTGTAATCTCATTACTATCAAGATTATGTATAGATCTTTTGTTTTTATGCATTTTACTTCGGAGACTTTGAAGTTTCTCGTACTTGCTAAGGAATGCTTGCATGCATTCGCTATTATATGCTACAAAAGTAGAAACATCATTTTTTTCTTGAAATGTAAATAAGAATGGAACCTCCTTACCTGATAATACCGCATCTGTTATTTTTGAAGAAGACTCGTTGGTCCATGCACATGGAGCTTCTTCATTAACTCTTTCAAGGTACTCACTAACATAATACATGCACTCTTCAAGCATCCAACCCTTTGCAATGGATCCTTCCGGTTTTGCTCTTTGTCACACATAACCTTTTAGTATTCCCATAAATCGCTCGACCCAAAACATCCATCGAGTGTTGACAACACCTACAATCTCTATCTCATCTACAAGATGGACTAATAAATGAACCTGAATATCAAAAAATGAAGTAGGAAGTTCTTTTTCCATCAAACATAGTGTTAGAGTTAGACGTCTACGGAAGCACGCGAACAACACAAGGAAGAAGAAGAAGCTTGGAGCACAAACACACAATACTAAATGTATTACTAGAGAATGTACAAAGATAAATGGCCCATTAGGGAAATAGGCGTATATACAAGCCGGGGGAAAAAAACCTCCTAAAGAGGGAAAAAAGTGCCCCGGTGGTCCTAGTGTGTTCACACACATCATTACCTAAATATATCAACAAATCCCCCCTAGGAGTGATGCGGTGAACAAGGAGCTGGCACTCATGTATAAGGAAGTGCCAAGCTATGTGGAAATCACTCCACAAAAGGAAGTAAGCCCAAAGCTTTGCGGAAAGCTTCAAACTTCTCCCTAGGCAGAGCCTTCGTCAAAAGGTCTGCAATGTTCTCCTGCGTGGGCACATATGCCAAGCTGATCTCCCCAGCAGAGAACCTCTCCTTGACATAGTGATAATGCACCTCGATGTGCTTAGTGCGAGCATGGAACACAGGGTTCCTTGCAACTACCAATGCGCTCTGACTGTCAGTGAAGATGGTGGTGGCAGAAGACTGGCCAACACCCAAATCAGCCATAAGGTGTCTGAGCCACACACACTCAACAGTCACTGTGAAAGCTACCCTATACTCAGCCTCACAACTGGAAGTGGCCAGAGTAGGTTGCTTCTTGCTCAACCAAGATATACATGAGCTACCTGTTGATATATTTAGGTAGTGATGTGTGTGAACACTCTAGGACTGCCGGGGCACTTTTTTCCCTCTTTAGGAGGTTTTTTTCCCCCGGCTTGTATATACGCCTATTGCCCTAATGGGCTACTTATCTTTGTACATTCTCTAGTAATACATTCAGTCTTGTGTGTTGTGCTCCAAGCTTCTTCTTCTTCCTTGTGCTGTTCACGTGCTTCCGCAGACGTCTAACTCCAACAATTGGTATCAGAGCAGGTCGTCGCTTCTTCTAGGGCGCCGTCGACACTCCTCCGTTTGCAGTCTCAGATTCGCACGAAATTTGGTGAGCATACTCAGGGTGTTTCCGAGATCAAAACAGCTTTGTTCTATGGTGCCAAAATCACGATCTGAGCTCGTTTCGGCCTCCGAACGCACTATCATAGCGCTTGTGCAGGCTATTTCGTCCTTTTGTGCCAAAGGTATATACCAGTTTCTGTTCGCCAGTTTAAGCGTCTCAAGTCTGCTACAGGTCTAGCAAAACTCGTTTGGGCAGTTCCGTTCAACTTTTTGAGATATAGTCAATTTTCTGCATCAAGGTATTTTAGTCACCGGCCATGGCTGAAAGCAGTGATGTATTCCATATGTTGGCTGTTGAGGATAAGTTGGATGGTACCAACTATCCATTATGGGCTTATATGATGCGACATGTACTGGTTGCAAAAGGATTGTGGAACATTGTGCAGGGTGTTGAAAGACGTCCTGTTACACCTGTAACCACAGGTATTGCAAATACAGGTGTTGGAGCTGATGAAGATGGTGTCGAAGATGATATTCCGCAGATTCCTATTCGTGCTGCTGTTTCTGTTGCACCTACTGCAGAGCAGATTCGTTGGGATGGCAGAGATGCCCAGGCACATGCATTGATAGCTTTGTCTGTCAAACGTGCCATTATTCCTCACATTCGCTCCTGCAGAACAGCAAAGGATGCTTGGGATACACTTACCACTTTGTACCAGGCTAGGAATGAGGCTCGTGTTGCTTACCTCCGAAAACAGTTGGAGAGTGAGCACATAAATGAAGGTGATTCTATGGACAGTTTTCTTACAAAGATCAAAGACCTGAAGGAACAATTGATTTCTGCTGATGAGGTTATACCAGATAGCTCACTTGTGCAGACCATTCTGAATGGTCTTCCTGATTCATATCAGAGTTTTGCCTCTACTCTTCGGTTGATGATGAAAGGCAATCCGAATGCCTTGTCATTTGAGGAATTAGTCTCTGTTCTCTTGCAGAAAGATCAGTCCAGGCAGAACAGGTCCATTATGCGTGTTGCAGATCAAGCTTTCCTGGCTAGTCAGAAGGGCAAAGGAAAATGGAGCTCTTCTACTAGTAAGCAGAAATCTGCAAATGCTGCACATTCAAAGAACCAAGACAAAGATGAGAAAAAATCACAAAAGCAGAAATTGTTTTGTAAGTACTGTAAAGGCAATGATCATATCATAAAGAACTGTCCAAAACTGGCTGCTAAAGAGGCAAAGAAGAAAGAGGCTGGAATGGTTGTTGTAGAGGCCTCTACACCAAAAACAGAGTCTGCAAATCTTGTGCAGGAAGAAGAATGGGCGTTTACTATTGTTTGCAGTTTTGACCCATCTTCTCCTGATCAGTGCATGTCTGCAGTAGACTCAGATGTTTGGTACTTTGACAGTGGGGCGACCAAACATATTACCTCGCAGCGCAGTTTCTTCTCTTCACTCGAGCCTGCCCCTACAGGGAATACTGTCACATGCGCCAATAACTCCTCTTATCCTGTTATGGGAGTTGGTAAGATCATGCTGACTACTGCTGATGGTAGTTCTTTCACTTTGTCTGATGCTTTATTTGTGCCAGGGATCAAAAAGAATCTGTTATCAGTTTCTGCATTAGCCAAGATTGTCTTGGTTGTGAAATTTGTTGATGACAGGTGTACAGTCCATGATCTCTCAAATGGCGATGTGATTATTGCTTCTGGCATTTTATGTTGTGGGCTGTATAAGCTCATAGACTATGAAAGATCTGTGAATGATTCGGCATGTGCAGTTCATGATTCTTAGGCTATGTCAGATGCAAAGCTTTGGCATGCACGCTTTGGTCATCTGAATTTTGCTAGTTTGTTACGCCTGCAGAAATCTGAAATGGTGTCCTCTTTGCCCAAACTTGAGGCACCTGGAAAACATGTTTGTGAAGGTTGTATTTTGGGCAAAATGCAGCGTTCTTCCTTTCCAAAAGATGGTTCAGTTCGGGCTACGCAGAAATTGCAGCTTGTACATAGTGATGTCTGTGGTCCTATGCAGACACCCTCTTTTGGAAATTACCTTTACTTCGTGACTTTCATTGATGATTTTTCCAGGCATGCATGGGTATATCCACTCAAAGCAAAGTCCGAAGTGTCATTGTGCTTCAAACAGTTTTTGGTTTTGGCTGAAAATCTGTCAGCATGTAAAATGGGCACCCTCCGTTCTGATCGAGGGGGGGAATATATGTCTTCAGATTTTAATGCATTTGTGGCTGAATGTGGGGTAAAACACCAGTGTACAGTGCCGTATACACCTCAACAGAATGGAGTTGCTGACCGGAAGAACAGGTCTCTCATGGAGATGGCGAGGTGTATGGTCAAGAGTCAGGCTTTACCTCATAGTTTCTAGCTTGAGGCTGTCATGTGTGCAGCATATGTACTGAACAGGTGTCCCACTAAAGCGTTGCAGTCTATCACTCCATATGAGGCTTGGCATGACCGCAAGCCATCTGTTGCTCATCTGCGTGTTTTTGGTTGTTTGGCATATGCATTAGTGCCTGAACAACATCGCAGAAAATTGGATGATAAGGCAGTAAAATGTATTTTTGTTGGGTACAGTTCTGAAAGTAAAGGCTATCATCTGTATCATCCACAGACTAAACGCATTCTGGTTAGCCGTGATGTTGTTTTTGTGGAAGATGCTATTCAGCCATTGCTTTCATGTACTAAGGAGACATCTGTTAGCTCCAAAGACATGTATGATACTTTGATGCCTCTTTTTACAGGTGGACAGTCTAGTGCTGGTCCTAATGAGGCAACTTCTCAGCCTTTGCAGGTTTCATATGATGATGCAGATCATTCCATTTCTGATGCAGATTTACATGATGCACTTGCTGATGAGAGAGCTGATATTGAGCAAGCAAAAACTATGCCAAAATGGCTGGTGCACACTTTGCGTGACAGCAAATTAGATGCACCTTTGTCATATCGTACTCGTTCAGGCTCTCATAGTGCCTCCTTTGCATCAGATTGCTATGCTATGGCTGCATCTAGTCTCTGTGATGAGAATGAGCCTATTTCTTTTGATGAAGCACAAAATTCAGAAATTTGGATGGCTGCTATGCAATCTGAATATGATGCTATAATGAAGAATGGTACATGGTCTTTATGTGACTTGCCTCCTGGCAAGAAGGCCATTGGCACTAAGTGGGTATACAAGCTGAAGCGTAAACCTGATCGTAGAATTGACAGGTATAAGGCTAGGCTTGTTGCAAAGGGTTATGCGCAGGAAAGAGGCATTGATTTTGATGAGACCTTTGCACCTACATGCCGTATGACTACTGTTCGGAGCATTTGTGCACTTGCAGCCCATCATGGTTGGAATGTACATCAGTTGGACATTAAAACAACATTTCTGAATGGTGACTTGCATGAAGAAGTGTATGTTTTTCAGCCCCGTGGCTTTGTGCAGAAAGGGCATGAAAACCAGGTGTGCAGGTTAAAGAAGGCGTTATATGGTTTAAAGCAAGCACCATGTGCTTGGTATGAGAAGATACATGCCTATCTGATTGCACATGGTTTTGAGAACAGTCCAACTGAAAGCACCTTATATGTTAAGCGTGCTAATGATGTGCTTCTGATCATTGTTGTCTATGTTGATGACATGCTGCTCACTGGTCCTATTGAGACACATATTGCTGATTTTGCTGATTTGCATGCCTCATTTGAGATGTCTGATTTGGGGTATTTACATCACTATTTCGGCATTCAGTTTATGCACGTTGATGGTGGAATGGCTTTGTGTCAAACGAAATATATTGACACATTATTGTAGCGTTTTGGCCTTGAAGACTGTAAGCCTATTGCCACTCCTATGGAGACAGGTTTACGATTGAGTCTTCATGATGCTGGAGATGCATTTGATGCTGTTCTCTATCAGCAGGCTGTTGGATGCTTGATTTACTTATGCATTACTCGGCCAGATATTCAGTTTGTTGTCTCACAGATGAGCAGGTTTATGCATTGCCCAAGAGTCACACATTGGAAAGCGGTTAAGTGCATCTTTCGCTACTTGAGTGGTACTCGGCTACTTGGGTTGTTTTATCGCAAGGGCGGATCACTACCGCCAGATTTGCATGCTTTTTCTGACTCAGATTGGGCTGGTTGCTATGACACTCGTGTGTCCACCAGTGGTTTTTGCTTCATGCTTGGTAGCTCATGTATATCTTGGTTGAGCAAGAAGCAGCCTACTGTGGCCACTTCCAGTTGTGAGGCTGAGTATAGGGCAGCTTTCATAGCGACTGTTGAGTGTGTGTGGTTCAGACGCCTTATGGCTGATTTGGGTGTTGGCCAGTCTTCTGCCACCACCATCTTCACTGACAGTCAGAGCGCATTGGCAGTTGCGAGGAACCCTGTGTTCCATGCTCGCACTAAGCACATTGAGGTGCATTATCACTATGTGAGGGAGAGGTTCTCTGCTGGGGAGATCAGCTTGGCATATGTGCCCACGCAGGAGAAGATTGCAGACCTTTTCACGAAGGCTCTGCCTAGGGAGAAGTTTGAAGCTTTCCGCAAAGCTTTGGGCTTACTTCCTTTTGTGGAGTGATTTCCACATAGCTTGGCACTTCCTTATACATGAGTGCCAGCTCCTTGTTCACCGCATCACTCCTAGGGGGGATTTGTTGATATATTTAGGTAGTGATGTGTGTGAACACTCTAGGACTGCCCGGGCACTTTTTTCCCTATTTAGGAGGTTTTTTTCCCCCGACTTGTATATACGCCTATTGCCCTAATCGGCTACTTATCTTTGTACATTCTCTAGTAATACATTCAGTCTTGTGTGTTGTGCTCCAAGCTTCTTCTTGTTCCTTGTGCTGTTTGCGTGCTTCCGCAGACGTCTAACTCCAACACTACCAAGCATGAAGCAAAAACCACTGGTGGACAACGAGTGTCATAGCAACCAGCCCAATCTGAGTCAGAAAAAGCATGCAAATCTGGCGATAGTGACCCCCCCTTGGGATAAAACAACCCAAGTAGCCGAGTACCACTCAAGTAGGGAAAGATGCGCTTAACCGCCTTGCAATGCGTGACTCCTGGGCAATGCATAAACCTGCTCATCTATGAGACAACAAACTGAATATCTGGCCGAGTAATGCATAAGTAAATCAAGCATCCAACAACCTGCTGATAGAGAACAACATCAAATGCATCTCCAGCATCATGAAGACTCAATCCTAAACCTGTCTCCATAGGAGTGGCAATAGGCTTATAGTCTTCAAGGCCAAAACGCTACAATAATGTGTCAATATATTTCGTTTGACACAAAGCCATTCCACCATCAACTTGCATATACTGAATGCCCAAATAGTGATGCAAATCCCCCAAATTAGACATCTCAAATGAGGCATGCAAATCATACTTGAAATCAGCAATATGCTTCTCAATAGGACCAGTAAGCAGCATGTCATCAACATAGACAACAATGATCACAAGCACATCATTAGCACGCTTTACATATAAGGTGCTTTCAGTTGGACTGTTCTCAAAACCATGTGCAACCAGATAGGCATGTATCTTCTCATACCAAGCACGTGGTGCTTGCTTTAAACCATATAATGCCTTCTTTAACCTGTACACCTGGTTTTCATGCCCTTTCTGCACAAAGCCACGGGGCTGAAAAACATACACTTCTTCATGCAAGTCACCATTCAGAAATGTTGTTTTAATGTCCAACTGATGTACATTCCAACCATGATGGGCTGCAAGTGCACAAATGCTCCGAACAGTAGTCATACGACATGTAGGTGCAAAGGTCTCATCAAAATCAATGCCTCTTTCCTGTGCATAACCCTTTGCAACAAGCCTAGCGTTATACCTGTCAACTCTACCATCAGGTTTATGCTTCAGCTTGTATACCCACTTAGTGCCAATGGCCTTTTTGCCAGGAGGCAAGTCACATAAAGACCATGTACCATTCTTCATTATAGCATCATATTCAGATTGCATGGCAGCCATCCAATATTTTGAATTCTGTGCTTCATCAAAAGAAACAAGCTCATTCTCATCACAGAGACTAGACGCAGCCATAGCATAACAATCTGATGCAAAGGAGGCACTATCAGAGCCTGAACGAGTACGATATGACAAAGGTCATCTAATTTGCTGTCACGCAAATTCTGCACCAACCATTTTGGCATAGTTTTTGCCTGTTCAATATCAGCTCTCTCATCAACAAGTGCATCATGTAAATCTGCATCAGAAATAGAATGATCTGCATCATCATATGAAACCTGCAAAGGCTGAGAAGTTGCCTCATTAGGACCAGCACTAGACTGTCCACCTGTAAAAAGAGGCATCAATGTATCATACATGTCTTTGGAGCTAATAGATGTCTCCTTAGTACATGAAAGCAATGGATGAATAGCATCTTCCACAAAGACAACATCACGGCTAACCAGAATGCGTTTAGTCTGTGGATGATACAGACGATAGCCTTTACTTTCAGAATTGTACCAAACAAAAATACATTTTACTGCCTTATCATCCAATTTTCTGCGATGTTGTTCAGGCACTAATGCATATGCCAAACAACCAAAAACACGCAGATGAACAACAGATGGCTTGCGGTCATGCCAATCCTCATATGGAGTGATAGACTGCAGCGCTTTAGTGGGACACCTATTCAGTACATATGCTACACACATGACAGCCTCAAGCCAGAAACTATGTGGTAAAGCCTGACTCTTGACCATGCACCTCGCCATCTCCATGAGTGACCTGTTCTTTCGTTCAGCAACTGCATTCTGTTGAGGTGTATACGACATTGTACACTAGTGTTCTATCCCACGTTCAGCCAGAAATGCATTAAAATTAGAAGACATATATTCCCCCCTTGGATCAGAACGGAGGGTGCCCATTTTACATGCTGACAGATTTTCAGCCAAAACCAAAAATTGTTTAAAGCACATGAACACTTCGGACTTTTCTTTGAGTGGATATACCCATGCATGCCTGGAAAAATCATCAATGAAAGTCAGAAGTAAAGGTAATTCCCAAAAGAGGGTGTCTGCATAGGACCAGAGACATCACTATGTACAAGCTGCAATTTCTGCGTAGCCCGAACTGAACCATCTTTTGGAAAGGAGGAATGCTGCATTTTCCCAACACACAGCCTTCACATACATGTTTTCGAGGTGCCTCAATCTTGGGAAAAGAAGACACCATATCTGATTTCTGCAGGCATAGCAAACTAGCAAAATTCAGATGACCAAAGCGTGCATGCCAAAGCTTTGAATCTGACATAGCCTGAGAATCATGAACTGCACATGCCGAATCATTCACAGATCTTTCATAGTCTATGAGCTTATACAGCCCACGACATAAAATGTCAGAAGCAATAATCACATCGCCATTTGAGAGATCATGAACTGTACACCTGTCATCAACAAATTTCACAACCAAGCCAATCTTGGCTAATGCAGAAACTGATAACAGATTCTTCTTGATCCCTGGCACAAATAAAGCATCTGACAAGGTGAAAGAACTACTATCAGCAGTAGTCAGAATGATCTTACCAACTCCCATAACAGGATAAGAGGAGTTGTTGGCGCATGTGATAGTATTCCCTGTAGGGGCAGGCTCGCGTAAAGAGAAGAAACTGTGTTGTGAGGTAATATGTTTGGTCGCCCCACTATCAAAGTACCAAACATCTAAGTCCACTGCAGACATGCACTACTCATGAGAAGATGGGTCAAAACTGCAAACAGTAGTAAACGCCCATTCTTCTTCCTGCACAAGATTAGTAGACTCTGTTTTTGGTGTAGAGGCTTCTGCAACAACCATTCTAGCCTCCTTTTTCTTTACCTCTTTTGCAGCCAGTTTTGGACAGTTCTTTATGATATGGTCATTCCCTTTACAGTACTTGCAAAACAATTTCTACTTTTCTGATTTCTTCTCATCTTTATCCTGGTTCTTCGAATGTGTAGCATTTGCAAATTTCTGCTTACTAGTAGAAGAGCTCCATTTTCCTTTGCCCTTCTGACTAGCTAGGAAAGCTTGATCTGCAACACGCATAATGGACCTATTCTGCCTGGACTGGTCTTCCTGCAACATAACAGAGACTAACTCCTCAAATGATAAGGCATTTGGATTGCCTTTCATCATCAACCGAAGAGTAGAAGCAAAACTCTGATATGAATCAGGAAGACCATTCAGAACGGTCTGCACAAGTAAGCTATCTGGTATAACCTCATCAGCAGAAATTAATTGTTCCTTCAAATCTTTGATCTTCGTTAGGAAACTGTCCATAGAATTACCTTCATTCATGTGCTCACTCTCCAACTGTTTTCGGAGGTAAGCAACACGAGCCTCATTCCTAGCTTGGTACAATGTGGTAAGTGTATCCCAAGCATCCCTAGCTGTTCTGCAAGAGCGAATATGAGGAATAATGGCACGTTTGACAAACAAAGCTATCAATGCATGTGCCTGGGCATCTCTGCCATCCCAACAAATTTGTTCTGCAGTAGGTGCAACAGAAATAGCAGCACAAACAGGAATATGCAGAATATCATTTTCGACACCATCTTCATCAGCTCCAGCACCTGTATTTGCAGTACCTATCGTTACAGGTGTAACAGGACGTCTTTCAACACCCTGCACAATGTTCCACAATCCTTTTGCAACCAAAACATGCTGCATCATATAAGCCCATAATGGGTAGTTGGTACCATCCAACTTATCCTCAATAGCCAACATCCGGAATACATCACTGCTTTCAGCCATGGCTGGTGACTAAAATACCTTGATGCAGAAAATTGACTGTATCTCAAAAAGTTGAACAGAACTGCCAGACGAGTTCTGCTAGACCTGTAGCAGACTTCGAGACGCTTAAACTGGCGAACAGAAACTAGTATATACCTTTAGCACAAAAATACAAAATAGCCTACACAAGCACTGCAATAGTGCGTTCGGAGGCCAAAACGAGCTCAGATTGCGATTTTGGCACCACAAAGCGAAGCAGTTTTGATCTAGGAAACACGCTGAGTATGCTCACCAAATTTTGTGCGAATCTGAGACTGCAAACGAAGGAGTGTCGACGGCGCCCTAGATGAAGCGACGACCTGCTCTGATACCAATTGTTAGAGTTAGACGTCTACGAAAGCACGCGAACAACACAAGGAAGAAGAAGAAGGTTGGAGCACAAACACACAATACTAAATGTATTACTAGAGAATGTACAAAGATAAGTGGCCCATTAGGGCAATAGGCGTATATACAAGCTGGGGAAAAAACCTCCTAAAGAGGGAAAAAAGTGCCCCGACGGTCCTAGTGTGTTCACACACATCACTACCTAAATATATCAACACATAGTAGCTCTTTGCATTCACATTTTTTTTGTGGGATCGAATTTTTATCGATCTCTTTGGATGTAATCCACCTATACATATCATAAAAACAATTATAAAGAAGTTAATTAAAAAATAAAAGATATCCAATATTCATACATATTAAATATAAAAGTATCATAATTACCTTATAAGTGATCCAAGATGATAGATCACATCTCGTACTCCTTTTGTTGTACATCCATCGATAACCAAAGGTAAAATATGTTTCAAAAAGTTATGGCAGTCATGGGTCTTTAACCCAGATAAGCTCTTATCATCCATAGTAAACATGTTTTGAAACGATGCTCCATATTAGGAGTCTTAATCAATTGAATTCTATTGTTGATAGTCTGTATCTCTTTTGTTGTAAGTACCCAAGGAGCAAATGCATAAGTCGTTTCTTGTCGATGTCTATAAAAAACTGGCCATAATTTTGGTTTGGATTTTTTATCTTTCAAATCATTCCTTGATGTTGTGGTATCTTTTAGTCCAAGAAGATGCTGCCATAGTGAATAACCAATATTTTTGAGTATATGCATAGGATCAAGAAGATGACATACTTTTAACTCTTTCGAATACTCCAAAGGATACCATATTGATATGTTCTCTGTGAGTGCCAATTTTCCTTTACCTCTGTTCACATACTCATTATCTGAATCATCACTGAAGATTTTTGCTTCTGGATCTATCAGAGGTCCATCTGTCCATTTTTTATACCAATCCATAGGCTTCATAGGTTTTGGATACTGGCCTGTTTCAAGCTTTCACCATTAAAATGTATCGCTTCTCTTTTAGATCTTAATGGATGATCATCAGGCAAGAATCGTCGATGTCGAAGATAAATATTTTTGTTGAGATTCTTACTATAGATTGATCTCAATCAATCACCACAATATGGACAAGCTTTATAACCCTTAGTAGATATTCCTGCATCATGGAAAATGATAAAAATATAATTAGATTAAATCATATTTATTTACATGCATATTGAATAAAAAAATTACATCAATACCTGAACAAACACCATATCCAGGAAAATCGTGAATAGTCCAAGCCACAATACCACGAACCGTAATATGTCTTTCATTGATGCTTTTCGATACATCAATGACATTAATACCTCTCCATAACTCTTGAAGATTGTCAATGAGAGGAGCAAGATATACATTCATATCTTTAACTTGTCTTTTGCTTGGGATTAAAAGTGAAAGCATTAAATGTTCCTTTTTAATGCTAAGATATGGCGGAAGATTGTAGTTTATGACTACCATTGGCCATGTTGACCATTTATTGGATTTCATGGAGAATGGATTAACCCCATCTAATGCAGCTCCTAACTTTAGATTCTGTGGATTTTGTGCAAATTCAGGCCATGTAGAATCAATATGCAGAAAACCAACACTATCATGAGGAATTTTGATTATTCCATCAGTACTTTTGTGATCATGTCCCCAAGTCAAAAGCTTTGATAATTCGGGGCTTTGAAACATATGTATAATCCGTGGAGCCAATGGAAAATGTCTCAATACCTTTTTTGGGATTTTACCTTCTTCACCCTTATATCGAGGAGATTGACATTTGGGACATGTCAAAGAGTCTGCATATTCACCTCTATATAAAATACAATCGTTAGGACATGCATGTATACATTGATAATCTATACCAAGATTGTTGATTATCTTCTTCATTTCATCATGTGAGGTAGGAAGAATATTCTGACTTGGTAAAAACTTTTCAGATAATAACCTGTAAGTTTATCAAAAAAAGATATATTGAAAAAGGTAAATAAATAAATATACATATATACATGTAGGTTTTTATTCTTACTTTAGATAAGGTAAGAACAAGAACTTGAATTGAATGGACACTTTTTGTTCGTGCATCTTTGAAAACTATTAATGCATCTTTCAAAATATTTACACAAAATTTTATTGTTTTGGATGGCAGGATACGATTGTTTGTTTTGGAGGATATGAAGTATGTACCTTCATTGAATGATTTGTCGATTCACACTTTCAAACTGAACATATGTGTGAATCGACAAATAATTCATATCCTTCAAAACAAACAATTGTATCCTGCCATCCAAACAATCGTATCCTACCATCCAAATAATCGTATCGTGCCATCCAAACAATTGTATCCATTCAATTCAAGTTCTTTTTCTTACCTTATCTAAAGTAAGAATAAAAACCTGCATGTATATATATATATATATATATATATATATATATATATATATATATATATATATATATATATATATATATATATATATATATATATATATATATATATATATATATATATATATATGCATATATATATATAAATAGATAGAAAATTGAAAATTATACCTTAATAATGTCGAAACAGATACATTACTATATCCAAAACGATTTTGAAGGTTGAGAATAAGTAAGCTCGCACTTAGTCGTGTCAAACGACTTCCTTCATATACATGCTTTAGACATTCCTCTCGAAGATATTTCTCATTTTTAGAAATATCAATGCTCTCACTGTCATTTTGATACCAATCCTCAATAAAATCTACCATGCCATCATCTTCATCATTGTCACACAAATCTTGTACTTTATCGTCTTTTGAATATAGATCTTTCAACTTTGCATATTGTACAGGATTAGTTTTGCGTAGCCTCCTCATTGAAGCTTCTGATAAATGAGGTCTTACTGGTAATTGTGAATGTTGTGGATGAATATCATCAACATCATACGTTGGAATCTACACATATAAATAAAACTCATTAGAATTCCATAAATGAATAAAAAGTAAACTTCAAATATAAAATTAAGTATATAACTTATTAAATATGGATAGAAAATTTTTATTCTCTCTATCTAGAAGGTGCTCTTGGAGGTCTACACCATCCATAATTCACGAATAGTTCATCACCATCATGTAATGTAGTAATAGCATTGACAACTATGTATCTTGATACATCTCTACTCATGTATGGTGATTCATGACTATTTTCACGCTCCTCAAATGTGCAATTAGTCCTTGAACTATTATGTAACCCTCGACTACTATTTATTAAACCTGCTATATTTCCATGTGTGTAAGGTCTTCCATCAATATATAATCTTTCATTTTCTGCATGTAAAATCCTTCTACTAGTAAGGGATGCTACGTTCAAGCATATTCCATAAGTACTCATGCTTTGAACATAACGTGAAAGTCGATGCCAATCTCCCCATCCATATATAGGACCACAAAATGACATAAGAGTGACTTCAGAGTTTGGAGGCACATACAAATCCTCTACAATAAAGAGACCACGACGAGCATTAGTAATAGTGGATGGAGCAATCATATAGTGATTACCCCAAAAGTTGAAAACCTCTCCATCTAAAGGAAGTGGTCCTCTATTACATCCTCCATATCTTCTTCTATCATATGTTTGTACTAAAGAACGATCACGAGCTGGCACTGGATAATCTCCAGTCGTTTCATTCTCTAAACCAGGAGGTAGAGGATTTTTAGAAACCTCTGCTTGTAATTGATGAACAACAAGTCCATGATGTGTACAAGGTATATTAACATTATGAGAAAAATCATCATCATCATCGAGCAAGTATTCCTGTATATTAACAATAATTTGATTTTATATATGGTTTTTAAATAAAATAATGACATTAATATATATAGAAAATACATACCCAAGCATTATCACGTTGACTAGGTGATGGTGCACGCTCAAGAGTACCATACTCTGCCTCATGTTCAATACATTTCAATCGTGATCTTCGATACGTGCCATAACAAGAGTTACACCAACATATAATATGCTCTTAAAAGTAAAATTCATCATAATTCCTATCGAAGGACACATGTGAAGTCATTGCATGGGTAGGAGGTGGTGGAGTACCCTCTGATTGATCATAATCTACACATAATAAGAAACATAAAAAAAAAATATAAGTTATGTATCCATCAAATATATTTAAAATTAAATATTTCATATACTTATAGTATAAAGTCGTTGAGGAGACGGTGGTGGAGTTCCATCTGATTGATTAGAATCTCCAAATAATGGTATTTGATATTAATAATTTGGTTATCTACATAAACAAAAAATTCACATATACATATTTACACATACACACATATTCACATATACACATTTACACATACACACATATTCACATATACACAACTACATATTATTGTGGGATAAATGCATGTATTTTGTATGAATGAGTGTATATGCATGCATGTCTATGTACGTATATATGTGGACATGTATATGTGTGTTTATGTTATATGTATGTATATGTGTATATGTATACATATATGCATGCGTATATGTTTGCATGTATATGTGTATGTGGGTATGTGTATGTGTATGTCTATGTGTGTGTATATATGTGTATGTATTCTGACTTTTTTTTCTGTTTGAGATTAAATTAACAGGAGATATTGTATGGTCGAAAAAAATAAGAGGCGAGCTAACATACCACCTGAGATGTGGCAGTTTTTTTGTAGACAGCTACATCTTCAGGAGTCATTTCCTCAGTAGAAGGTACACAAATTAATAGTTTATATTTATAATTTTTATATATTTTAGTAATTTTTTACATTTAATTTATGTATTTTTTTCTTGAATAAAACAGGCTGCTGCAAAGAAGAGAGTGGAGTCAGGCCACACATCGCACCTAGGCCAAATGGGCCATAATGGTTTTGTAGCTACGTTTGTAAGTATATGTGTTATTGTGAGTATATTTTTTGTTTTAGTTAAAATGCAAGCAACTAATGTTTTTTATTTGTTTCATTGCAACAGAAGGATTATGGCCGATATCCTACGAAACAAGAGATCGAGTATGCTACACATTTTGGATATCGGCATTTGGGCGAGTATATGCAAGATCATCCTGATGCCTTTGTGAGTATTTTTAAATTTTATATAATTATTTTGTTTTTATGAATGTTTTAATTATTTTATTTATTTATGTCTATCTATCTATCTATCTATCTATCTATCTATCTATCTATCTATCTATCTATCTATCTATCTATCTATCTATCTATCTATCTATCTATCTATCTATCTCTCTATCTACGTATCTATCTATCTATCTATCTATCTATCTATCTATTTATCTATCTATCTATCTATCTATCTATCTATCTATCTATCTATCTATCTATCTATCTATCTATCTATCTATCTATCTATCTATCTATCTATCTATCTATCTATCTATCTATCTATCTATCTATCTATACATGAGTATTATGGAGAGACAAATATGGATGAGGTGGAGAGATAGACACAGGAGGGACGATCTTGATCGTCATAGGGTGATCATGATGATGAGGATGAGGAAGATCAGAATGATCATGATATTGTTGATGATCATGATGATCATGATGATCATGATGATGATGATGATGATGATGATGATGATTAGGATTTTAGTTGATTATGACATTGGATTATATGTATTTACATATATATATATATATATATATATATATATATATATATATATATATATATATATATATATATATATATATATATATATATATATATATATATATATATATATATATATATATATATATATATATATATATATATATATTAATTTCAGTTATGTTTTGAATTGTGTGTATGGTATTAAGTAATGAAGAGTTTTGTTCTATTGATTGTTATTATTGTTTATATTAGGCATGTGTTTTAATACTTTAATTATGTATGTGTGTGTATATGTATGTATGTGCATGTGTATGTGTGTGTATATGTATGTATGTGCATGTGCATGTATAAGTGTATATGTGTGTATGAGTATGTGCATATGCATGTGCATGCACGTATGTGTATATGTATATGCATGTATATGTATATGTGTGTATGTGCATGTATATGTGTATATGTAGGTATGTGATGTGTTTGCATGTGTATATGTGTTTTAATACTTTAATTATACAATTCATTCATATGTGTGTACCCGTGTATATGTATGTGTGTGTATATGTATGTATGTGCATGTGCATGAATCAAGCTCCAAGTAAAGCCTTGGTAAAACTATAAACTTGGATGAAAATCAATAAAACCAAGGACTAAACTTATGAGTTCAAAATCAGCTTTTACATTTTTGTCAAAAGATAATTGCTTAGACACCCTTCTAAATTTGGGCATGCACGTTTGGAAAGAATAAAAGTCAATTCATGAGCTAGGATTGATAGTCTCTGGTGTGTATTTTTATCTTAATAATTATTTAGTAGTTTGTTTCAATAATCAAAGAAAGTCCCTTGCTTAAGTAGCTAACTTAGCTACTTCATTCTAATTTGGCATTTCCATATCCCTCTACATAATCAAGAAATGATTGAGTTATGTAATTTGAATTGAATCTAGATGTTCTACATTTATATTCATTCATTTGCTTTTATATACATGTTATTCCTTTCATTAGCCCCATTTTGTTGGGGTATGTACTTATCCCTTATCCATTTTTTCACTTGACTCCTTATCCCTTGGTCGTGGAAGAAGTCAAAAAACTCATGAGATACATATTCTCCCCCTCCATTTGACCTTAGGGTTTTGATGTAACATCCTGATTCCTTCTCTACTTGTGGCTTGAAACTTTTGAACATGTTAAACACATATGAGTTTTGTTTTGATTCAAAACAACCATAAGTTCCTCGATAAGGCATCCATAAACAAAATACATATTACCTTTTTGTGAGGGCTCCTTTCTTAGCCCCCATAAATCTTTGTGCACAAGATCAAGCACATCTTGTTTCCTTAGGTGATAAGTATTGACTTGTAGCTATTTACTTTACCTATTTAAAGGGTAAACATTCTTCGTTTCTTCTTACCTTTGGCTATTAGCTCATAGAAATTCCTTGGATCCTCTATGAAGCATCCTTTGTCATTGAATTTAACTTGATATCCCATTTCAACCATCCACCCAATAGAAAGTAAGTTCTTATTGATGGTGGGGATATGCAATACCTCTGATATGCTCCTTCCTCTGTGGGTGCTTTCAAGTTTGACATCTCCCATTTGTTCAATATCATGAAATATGTTATCACCTATCTCCACATACCCTCTTTGCTTTAGTGCTTGAAGGTTACCAAAAAAATCTTATCTTCCTTATATGTGGTTAGTCCAACCACAATCTATATACCATACTTCATCAAATGCTTTAGCTTTAGTACTATGACTCATGGTAAGAAAGTTTTGATTTTTTATGATCCATTCAATGAATAAGCATAGTTACCTTGCCCTTTGTTATTGTTACCTCATTGTTTTTTTCAATGATCATTCGAATAATGCCTTAAATTTGCACATATATAGCATCCATTTGAGTTGTAGTTGTTCATTCCTCCATATCTGCCCCCTCTTCACCTACCTCTTCCTCTTCCTCTTCCTCTTGATAATTGACCTTCATCTTGATTTGTTGGCTCGTTATTTGTTTGGTTGCTTTTTTGGTAGCTACTTCTATCTTTTCCTCTTTTTCCACCTCTATTCCCCTTGTTGATTTATCCTTTGTGTGCGTAGAAGTTTTGGTCTTGCCTACCCATTGACACTTGCCTACATGGTTGAGCTCTTGAGTCACCATGAGTTAGGTGTGTCAAAATTTGGTAAAGAGTCTCTAACATGGATAGATGTGATGAAAGATTTCCATGTATCATCTTCCCTAAGCTCATTGAGTGTGTGAGCTACCAAATCATCATCTTCTACTAGATATCCTATTGAATATCTCCTTGAACTTGAGAGTAAAGGCATTGATGCTTTGTTTGGATGTCTTCTTTAGGTGGTTGGTGTCATTCTTGATCTAGATCATTCCAACCTTTGCAAAGGTAGAGTATAACCGTTCTAGACATTCCAATATGTTGGGATAGTGTACAAAGATCACTCTCCTATCCATATCCTCCCATTCTTTGACAATTTTCCTATGAATCTTAGTTGGGGTTATGGGATCTATGTATGGTTTCACTTATGTGCTACTAATCAATCTCCATATTCAATATAAGTGTTGAGGTCCATCATGATGAAAGTGCCTCCTTATAATTCCTTATACTTGTTAAACTTAGTATTAAGTTTGTTAACTGTTTAGAGTTAAATTCAAATCTGGGTTCTTGGGATGGTTAGGGGTTTGTAAACAGAGGCCCTGTTTTTATTTTCCCAAATCTACAGATTCATTATATCCGACTTCACAGACTTTCACGCATTAATTGTTTTGAATATGTTTACAAAACACCTCAATACTATTGCACAATTAACTATATAACTTCTTCACGTATCGCGTTAATCCGTCAATCTTTAATACTTCATTAAGACTTAATTAATTATTAAGCTTAATCAAGAGAATTGATAAGTATTCAAGTTACACAGGAATTTGGCAAACTGCACTTCACTTCCAGCTCTCGCCCAGACGAACAGTCCTGTGACATGATGCCTTCTACTTCACGCGACTCCTCTTTTATTAATGAGTAAAAAGTTACAACTTTTGCGCTACGCCTTTTCAGTATGCGTGCGACTTTTCAGGGTATATATTACAAAAATTATGAGTTCCTTTTCGGTAGCTCACACTGGCACGCACGGTGGACTTGAACCCAAAAATGGTAATTGCATAGTCAAGGTTCATCTATGATGCCTTGTACATATGGGTAACCTTTTGCTTTAGGGAATCTAACATATCCTTCAAAATTGCAGGTTCAATCAGCTCTGCATCAGTTCTAACTGAACTGTAGCTATGGCCTGGCTTATTAGTGATTCCATCTGCGTCTGCAAAAATGATTCTTGGAGATAAAAATCATTGGCAATAGCAGCATCTCATTGTAGCTTCATTTCTGCTACTTCTGCATCAATGCGTGAGAGCCTATCCACCTTAACTCCCAATTTCTTTTCTCTTCGCTCAAGTTCCTGAGATTGAAACTGAATGGTTTTGAAATAAGCTTCTCGCTCCTTTTGCACAGCTAGAAGTTCCTTCTTCAACTAGATAGTCTTGGCAATTTTTAGCTGATAATTCGTTATCTTTTTAGAACAACTGCTCAGTGACCTTATGCAATTTAGCTTCAACTTTAAGTACATTAGCAGCAAGCGACTGGGAAGATTCTTCTTAAATACTGAGTGTATTCCTCGTATTCTAAAGCTCATTGCCTATTGCAGTCATGCATCAGTCTTATCTACAAATTCTTGCTTCATTCCTTTGATTTCTATGTCCTGTTGAGCAATGATACTGTCTTTTTCTGTTAACTATTCTTGGAGTCGCTGGATTTGAGTATGCAATGAATGAGTATCAGTTTTTGCTTCAAGCAATTCTTCTTGGAGGGGGCAATGTCCGCTTCTAAAATATCAACTTTGTTCTGTAGCTCATGTCGAAGAGATTGTTGTGTCGTCTTCATCTGCAGAGGCAACTGCTAGGAGAATTGAATGAGTGATTGGCCCATGGATGCCAATTTAGTCAACATAACCACTGGAAGAAGAGAAGAAGGAGGCTGTGATGGTGAGGTAGAAAGCACGTGAGGTGATGATGATAGAGAGTAGTCAGAAGAGGATAGGAGATTGGTCGATGCCTCATGAATGGCAGTTGAAGGCGCAGAGGGGGGAACTTCAGCATCAACAAGAATGGTGGTTGGAGGAGGAAGGGGGATAAGAGAGGTCAAAACTAAGACAATTTAGGTTTCATTTTGGGGCACCACAAAATGACTTCGGTAACCGTTTCTTCATTATCGGTCGATTGTTTGGCTATGTCTGCTTGATCGTCTGCGACTGGTGAAGAAGGAGGATGGTATTCACTGACAGTGGTATCTTCCACTGTCTCCTTCAGAGACTCAGCATCCAATTGCTTTGGTTCATCCTACAGTTGGACTTCAACGACATCATCCATGATTACATCTGGCTCCTGCTGCTTGCTAGGAGAAGAGTGTGCCGATGTTCCCTGTAAAGTCGTGGCCGTATCATGGAAGATTTCAACCTGGTGAACTATGGTTGAATCCTGCACTTGTCTTTGCGATGGGCTAATACGTCTACGTTTGCGTTGGAAGAAGTGTAGCAGGTCTTCACCATCATCCTCCTCCAACATCTGCAGAGATTCCTCATGTAACAACACAATATTCGTTGGAGGGGGTTGCGCTGTGTGTATCACCGAAAGAAGAAGGGCGAGAAGGTGCGACAATCCGGTACGAGGAATCTCATGCTTGGCTAGTTGTTTGGTAACTTCTAGGCATTCGCGATGAATGCACCGAAAGAAAAAGGGCGTGAAATTGACGGTTTCTCAGGAGGCAGTGTCTATCATGGAATAGAATGGACAGGAGATACCGTAAGTTCGTTTCTGAAGATTTAAGGCTGCTACAAGAGATTGAACCGCGGTGCGCTCGAGTTCAGGATGACAAAGAATGGCAAACTCATTAGATGAGTGCCGGGGAAAAAGTTCTTTCATGGTCGCTAGGGGAAGGAGCGGCCCATCGACCAACCCCTCTTGAGGGAGATGAAAACCCTCAACGAGAATGCAGAGCGTAATGACGACACGAGGGTTTAAGCACGTTAATGGCCAGCATTGCTTGGTAGCAGGCGTGGCGGCTATAGCAGATATAATCTGTGCACAGAAGGGATGACACTTCACTAAATGCCAAGGCAATTCAACGAAGGCCAAGAGCTCTCGAGCACACAGGAAATCACTCACATCTAGAGTGAGACCCGCACGGAAGGTCACGATATTCGCAAGAGCTTCCATGGTGCACTGAGAAACAGACGATAGCACAAAGTACACAAGGGTCGCAAACACACAAAGACACAATAGCGACTAAAAGCGAGAAGAACAGGATTAAGTAGAAATACTAGAAAAATCAAGCGGTAAGAACCCTAATCATAATGCAGTACTGGAAATATACCGACATAATGGCAACATTCATGCATTAACATAATCAAAGACACAGAAAGCAGCCACTAATCATGATTAGGTAGGAAAACGCAACTATTACGGTCAGTCGGTCAACCAGAACATAGAGATAAGAAAAGAAAGTTGAGTGAGAAAAACAGCAAAAGGAAAGGAATAAAATACCGATGACACATCATGAGGATGTAGACGGTGAATAATAGGGATGAAGCTTTGAGCCATTAATCGCTTTAGGAAGAAGGGTACTAGTTAGGGTGGATAACCAAAAAGTTGCAGGTCCCACTTGTTCGACGATGCGGTAGCGACCAAACCAACACAATTTGAATTTTCCAGCGGATCTATTAGACTTAGCATTATAAAAGAGTACTAATTGGTTTACCGTAAACACAAGGGTTTTGAGGAAACGATCATGTGTTTTGGCTTGTCTAAGCTGAACTTCCTGCAGCACTAGGAAAATTTCAAGACACTTTTCATCCAAAGACCGTAAAGCCTCCAATCGAAAGGGAAAAGATTCTTCCGGTAATAGCTTCCATTCGAGGGCCACATGCAGACTAGGAACCACTAGTTCCATAGGAGCAATTGCTCCCAATCCATACGGTAACTTGAAAGGAGTTGTGTGGTCGTTACTTTATATGTAGTGCAATAAGCCCATAATACAGCAGGTAGAAATTGGTCCCATCTCTCTGGGCAATCCAATACCAGTTTCTTTAAGATGTTCAACAGAGATTTGTTGGTGCTCTTAGTGAGTCCATTCGCTCGTGGATAATAGGGAGAACTAAACTTATGCACAATCTGGAGGGTTTTGGTAAGCACTTGCATTGATGTATTTTCAAAGTGCGTACCTTGATCAGTTACTATCTCCAAGGGTAACCCATAACGTGGAAAAATATCCTTCATCAAACATTTAACAACCACAACAGTTGTGGTTGATCGTAGAGCCCATGCTTCGGCCCATCTAGTTGCGTAATCTGTGCATGTAAGAATATATCTGTTATTGGTGACTGTTGCCGGAGGTGTAATCGGTCCAATAAAATCTAGGCCCCATTTCTGAAAGGATTCGAGAGGCAAAATTGGTTGGAGAGGAAAGTAATCTCTCTGTAAAGGTTGACCGGAACACTGACACTCATTGCACTATTTTACATACTTGGTCACGTCACAATACATAGTGGGCCACCATAATCCACTCTGCAGGATCTTCTGGTGAGTCAGGTCAACCGCAAAATGTCCTCTAGTTGGGGCAGCATGGGCCATGGTAATGACTGAAACAATTTCATGTGGGGGAACACATCTGAATAGTACTCCTGAGTGATCCATGTAATATAACTGCCCTATAATTAGCCAAAATCTTCGACTATACATGGCTAGTCTTCGTCGAGCAGTTGAAGAGGTCGTACCAGGTGGACATCCACTTGTCAAGAACAGAAGCAAGGTGTCATAGTAAGAGGAGTGTACCGGCAATTCCTGCTGATCATCTTGTATTGTCTCTACTACATAGATAGCTGGTGTTGTATCATCAACTCCTTCCGGAAGTTCACCGGAATCCAACCGAGAGAGAAAGTCAGCAAGCACATGTGCTGACCCTGGTCGGTGTACAACAGAGTAATCAAACTCTTGAAGCAACAATACCCAGTGGGCTAACCGGCCTCCCAGATGCTGTTGGCGCACAAGGCACACCAATGCTACATGATCTACATGGAAGGTGAAGCATCCTCCTAACAGATAATGTCAAAATTTCTTCACCGAATACACTAAGCCAAGGTATTCTCGTTCAGTAACTGAATAGTTGCGCTCTGTCGGGGCCAATCTGCGGCTCGCATAATATACTAGACGAAACCATTTATCCGTCTGCTACATCAGTACACTACCAATGGCAATGTCGGATGCATCCACAAAGACATGAAATGGCAATTCCCAATTTGGTGCTTGTAAAATGGGAGCCTGAGTTAACAATGATTTCACCCGGTCGAAAGAAAGTTTGCACTCTTGGGTCCATTTGAACGGACACGGGCTACTGGTTATCAATCGATTAAGTGGTGTGGCCAAATGAGCAAGCCAACAAAGATGTCGCCCATGCCACTGAATTTGGCCCAAAAACCACATCACTTCTTTGGGTGTCTTAGGAGGAGGAGCTTCCAGTACGGCCTTCACTTTATCTGGATCAACTTGAATTCTCAGGTGTTGGAAGCAGCCAGAGGCATAGAAGACGCGGAAGCATGTAATGACAGAGCAGGGAGCCAGTCGAATCTTTTTTCCAAGAATCATGTTTTAAAAGTACTTTTCAAAAACCTCCAACAGTGATTTTTATCACTATTGTAACATATGTAACATAGAAAAACCATTTTCTTAATTTCTAGCTCCATTTTGTGCAAGCCGAGGAGTCCTCGAGCTTGAGGAGCTTAGGTAGAACAAGCGTATCAATTTTCATTATTTTTAGACACCGTTTACCCTTCCAAATAGCATCTAGGACCTAATTTTTAACTATGCCGGTCACTAGATGTGAAACCGGTCAAAACTAGTCTAGAAACTATAAAAAGAGCTAGAGAGCTCATTTTTGAGGTTAGCTTGTTTGAGTAGAGAAGAGCTTAGAGCTATTTTGAGCTTGTAAGAGTGTTCTTGAGTAATAGAGTTAATTTCTCACCTTCCATTGTGTCTTGCTTGTCTCTTCGTAGTGTGTGTGTATGTGTGTGTGCATCTTTGTGCTTCTCACCTTCACTCTCACTTCATCTCACATTCACGATCTTCATATCACTCCTATCTCTTCCGCGGATTGACAATTAAGGAGGTGAAGCTTCTTAACGTGGTACTTACCATTGTGCTAGAGCAACACCAAATTTGGCGCCGTTGCCGGGGATCGAGTCTACGACGAATGTGCGATGGTAAGAGTATAGCAAGAAGTGGCGTTGGAAGGTAAAAATTTCAGTTTTTGTTGTTGTTTTTACTTAGTTTTTAGTGTTTTTCACCTCCCCCACACTCCATCTTCATCACCGCATCATCATCTTCATCTCCAAAAAAATCAGAAAATTCACCATATCCACCCATTCTCCTCATTTCCCCTCATTTGTGCATGCGAGAGAGTGAGAGAGAGCTTTGGTGCTTGTGTGTGCTTTTTTTTTCTTGATTTTTCTTGCAGGTACAGAGCTCCAGTGCATCAGGAAAGCTTGAAAAAGGTAAAATTTTCAGTTTCTGTCAGAGATTTCCGTCTGTGTCAGACCATCGCGATGGTCTGCCAAGTGCGGAATTTTTGGTAAGCGACCACACCACGGGATAGGCAACACAAGCGCACACACGAATCCACAGACGCATCTGCAAAAATCATATTTTGGTGGACCATCGCGACGGTCTCAGACCATCGCGATTGTGTCACACCATCGCGATAGGCTCACGCCATCGTGACGGCTCGGCCGGACCATTGCGACGGTTCATTTGGACCATCACGATGGTTCGTGGACCATCGCGACTGTTCGGTTGACCCCACACCATCGCGATTGGCTCACGCCATCGCGCCGACGCTGCCACGTGGCAAGCTAGACCATCGCGACGGTTCACACTTCACGCCATCGCGATGACACCCTTACACCATCACGACAACCCGAATTTTGGACCATCGCGATTGGCTCACGCCATCGCGCCCTGGACCATCGCGATTGGCTCAAGCCATCGCATATGTGACCATCGCGACAGTTCACTTTCGAGCCATCGCGATTGTTCACGTTGACCGTTGGCTGACGCCATCGCGATTGTCCGCCTGATCGAGCCATCGCGATTGCTCACTTTTGGACCATCGCGACCGTGCACTTCAGACCATCGCGATTGTTCACCCTCACGCCATCGCGATGGTCCCAGACCATCACGATTGTCTCACGCCATCGCGATTGTGCACCCCCATCGCAAATTTTAGGGTTTCATTTTTTGGCCAATTTTGAGGCAATTTTTGGGAAATTTTTGGGTGATTATACTCATAGGAGACCCCTTAGCTCATATTTGGAGAAAAACCTGTTTGTCAGTTTTTACCCCCTAGGGCCTGAACGGTCATAACTTTTCCATCCGAAGTCCGTTTTTTGAGCTTAATAGCTCGTTAGAAAGCTCTTTACGAGTACTACGTGACCTCAACTGTTTTTTCTTAAAGGATACGTCTATTTTTAGATAAGATAAATTGAGGTTGACCTAGTGTGGGACTAGGAAAGAAAGGGGGCCTTGGGAAGAAAATTTTTTGCCAAAAGGGAAGGGATTTAAAAGGTGTATATACTCAAGTGCTTGATCATCCAATTGTGAATTGGTCTAATATTGAATTTTTCCAGGTCTAGCAAGGGCAATCAAAGGCAACCAAGGCAAGGCAGTGAAGGGCATAAAGCTTGGGAAGCGCGGCTTCTTGGCCATCAGAGCAACAAGAAAAGCTGACTCGAGGTTGGAAGATTACTCAACCCCCTCAGTCAATTCTTAGCTTATGATAAATGTTAGCATTGTGGATTTAAGACGATAGGAACGCCTCAAGTTCAAGAGAATTAAATTTATCAAGTACAAGACTAAAGATAAAGGTGTGTGACACGAAAACCTAAAGGAAAGAACATAAGTCTGACGGAACGAGAACTCAAAGTGCCACAGAAAGTCGAATTCCTGACGCATACATCAAGACAAGAACCTAAAGAAATTTAAAAAGAATCAAGAAAGTAATAACAAAGAATCATTGACGATCTAAGCGTGTACTGAGTGTGCAAGGAAGAAAATTAATGAACCTTAGATCGGGCAAACATATAGGTAAGTCAGACCGACGAAGCCTTAGATCATCAGAGGCAAGTGTAAGAACTACTGCACCATCGTGGGCTCAACAATTGAACACTAGTTATCCCTACAAGAGCTCAGATACTAGCAAATCAGAAATGGCATTTAGCACAGAAAGACCAGAAGGAGGGTCGAATGTAGCATATTTAGAAAAGCCTGAAGGACCCTATAGGACGCAACTAGAGTTTCTCCGAACCAACCGATTAGGTGCTCGCATCTATGAGGATGGTTTGCGAAGGCAAGTGGTGCAAATGCATAATCCCGATCAACCCATTGGATTGGAACATCCAGTGGTGAAATTTGAGAGAGACGCGTACATAGACAAGGAAGGAACGATGTATATCTTAAGTACGCAGCCAAACAATACCAATGAGTTTGGCGTGATTCAGCCAGAGATGGAAACTAAATCTCAAGGAAAAGAACCATTAGAAGAGCCTAGAACACCTAGAGGGAAATCTGTACTGACACGAGTACTAATCCCAGAATGGATCCCTCAGGACAACAGAAGCATAGAGTTGTTTGTAAATAAAGAAACTGATGAAGCCTTTTGGAGATACAAGACAGAACTACTTAGTGAGGTAGGTATCATCACGATATACGAGTTCAAGGACCCGGATACACCTGGAAAGGTTGTATACCTGGATGAGACTTCAGAAAGAGTCTTGGTGTGGTGCCTGACCACGCTAAAAACACATACACATGGAGAGGTGAATTGATATTCCCCCCATCTAGAACGAACATGAATACAAGTCAACAAGGGGCAGGAACATCCTCAGCCCATGGAAATCAAAGAGAAAAGAATAAAGAAAGACCCGAAGTAAGCTTCACTCATCCCATAGGGAGAGATAGAACAACCACGGACACTAATAGAGTGGATAGACAAAGAGATCATGGAATACCAGGTGGTAGAGATGATTTTCCTCTACCTAGACCACGTGAACACGCAAGAATATTGAGAGCCACTCAGTTAGTGAAATCCATGAAAAATTACTTTGATGGGACAGGAGATCCCTATGACCATGTTGCAGAATTCAAGCAAGTACTAAGAGCAGAACAAGCCGAAGACATGTTCACGCAATACAATGCATTTGGACTAACGTTAAAGAATACTGCTTTAACTTGGTTCCAACCATTGCAACAAAGGCAATTTAGAGACATCCATCACTTTTTAGAGCCATTCATCATTGAATTCTCTAAAAGTGGGATTAGACATGACACGTCTTCGTTGATTCATAGCTTCAAACAAACCCCTCAGGAAACAGTTAGACTCGCAGGACGTAGGTTTAGACAATATGTTGAAAGATGTCCAATGCAAGAGCTACCCTCACAAGCTAAACAAGTGTCATTGTTTCTAGATGGCTTGTTGAGCGCTAAACTACGCTCCTATGTGTACCTAAAAGAACCCAGAACGCTAGAGCAATGTGTAAGAATTTGTATAGACATTGAGGACAACTTAGGAGACGAGTTGGGACTCTCAAAGGTCTATAAGGACTCAGACTGTTCATCTCTAGCATCCACAAAATTGTCTAACTCGATAGAAGACCTAGCAGAAAAAGTGGCCCAGAAACTAGGAGTTTCTAGTAGACCTAGGGTACTAACAAACAAGCGTTGTTACACCTGTGGTGGTGATCATATGGCAAATGTGTGCCCCAATGCACCACAAACACAAATCAACCCTAGTGGCCAATACTGTACAATTGAGAGAAGATACACGAATCATATGGCTCAGGACTGCCCATACAATAAACAGACCGTGAGACAGAACTACCCGCAAGCATACGCACAGCCAGGTAGGTATCAAGGCCAATACAATGCTCAGCCTTATTACTATAGGCCTCCTCAGAACTACCCATACAAGGCTCAACCGAGACCTCAACCTGTCTTAGCTCAGCAGCCACCCCCACCAGCTAATGTCATCTCATTCAAATACGCTACTGCAGAAGAGAACCTAAGTAGGGCCTTAGTGCCTTCTTCACCTTTGATCATAGAGAGTGATCCGAACTCAAACAGTTTTGACTCTACTCATGTAGATAGTCCACCCGCTTATTACATGGAGTCACCAGAACATGTGGAGGCATATCATTACGATAGTCCACCAGTGGAACCTAGTTGGGAGCCAGACTATGCTAATGTGATGTACACAAACCCAAGTCCACGGCCCCAATTGAGACAACAAAGACCACAGGGCCCTAGAGGACCATGCTTTAGGTGCCAAGGAGATCACTTCATAAAGGATTGTCCACATCCCCCGATATCAGGACAATCACAGTACTATAACATCCAAGGCTTTTGTGCCGACTGTGGTAAAGAGCACATCATAAAAGATTGTCCTAAGAACCCTGTTAATGCTTCAAATGTAACACCGATCAACGTGATAGGTATTGTAAACAATGCAGATGGATCCAACCCTACATACGTGCCTATCCAAGCTATAACAAGAGCCCAGGTGCTCTTACAGAACCAACAGCTTAATCAGGAGAAAGTAGCCGGAAGTAGTGAAGTTGCAGAATCTAGCAGTAAAAAGACAAAATCTTGGAAAGATTCTAGAGAAAGAATTAAGAGAAAATGGAGTAAAAAGATAACTGAGTTGGAAGGAAGTTTGAAGGAATCTAGAGCCAAAATCCTAGAATTGACTTCACAGGAATTGAATCAAGAGAATCCAGCTCAGAAATCAGGATCAGTTTTAGCGGAACCCATACCAGAGAATCTAGACATGATGTTTCGTGCATATCAGGCTAGATTAAAAGAGGGACCTCAAGTAGTTGAAATGAGCAAAAACTACCCACGAGCTGATCTAGAAATTGAGAGAACTAAACTTTGCATGAAGATGGTAGAATTAGCACAAGCTTTGTTCGAAGCCCCTAGATAGCTTAATTGGAATAACATGGCCAAACCGGAACTACACTTTCAAGGACTAATGGAGAGGCTAGAATACTTGATAGAAAGCAATGAGAAAAAGGATCAGCCTAGGAACCCTATTGTCCCAGAGACACAGGACAATAATGTACCATCCCTATCTCAAGTACCCAATACAGAAAGTCAAGACAATTTGTCTTCCATACATAGGTACTCACATGAATTTTTGAGGGAAATCCAAGAAGGGAAATGGAGAAAAGAACAAGGAACTCATCCTCCTATTCAAGAAATAGATGACTTGCAAGAGCAATTTCCCCAAGACATCCCCTCTATTTACAATGAGGTAGAGGAGGAACAACTGAGTGAACACACAGCTTTTGAATCTAATTCTTTACAAGAATTACCTCAGTTCACAGGACCTTGGGAATCAAAGTCTATCAGTATGAGAGCACCCACGATAATAGTGAGGAATGAAGAATCAGTAATCCCTAGAAACACGGAAGTCATTAAGAATACTAAAGTACAATGTAATCTCACTCTAGAGGAGTTGTTAAAGGTAAAACCAGAATTGTGGAAACATGTAGCAAATCAATTCCCCGAGCTTGCTACTACTCCCTCACAAATAGGATCACAAAATAAAGTACCAGAGATACCAGTAGAAAAGATCGGAGATGTAAGTGAAGGAGAGGAAGGTAACACTTATCTTCCGATAACCCATCAGGGCTACACCACGAAAGCCATCTTAGATTCAGGAGCCGGAGTAGCCATAGCTACCACCGCTTTATGGAAACGTTGGGGTAAGCCAACATTAAGACCCACCAGGATGAAGCTACAAATGGCTGACGGACACATAGAAAAACCATTAGGCTTACTAGAAGGCATATCTCTCACCACTTGTGGTGTAGAATTTGAGCATACTTTCGCCATTTGTGACTTTGCAAAAAATCATGCTTATGAGATGATATTGGGACGACCATTCATGCGTCAGTTGCAAATTGTACAAGATTGGGGAACTAATTCTTTGTATTTGCAACATTTAGGAGTGACTACTAAAGTCAATCTTAAAGACTATTCACATCGAGATGTACCCCCAATACAATGGAATACCATCCATAAGACACAGGTAGAGACGGAATCCGTGCACTCATTAGAATCAGATCCTTCTTGGTTGCATGAGGACACTCATCTATGGATGTGTAAAGTTGCAAAACAAGAGGAAGAAAGGTTAGAAGCCAGGACCTTAGGTGCAGGACAACATCCACGAACCCTTCAAGATCCAGCCTACGCACCTGTAGTATTCCCTGACGAAGAATTCGAACCCCATGGTTGGGCAGAAATCCTAGCAACCATGATGTAGCCATCAATGAAGAACAATGGACACCCCACTGTGATGAGGATGGCTATGACATTTCAGTTTTTACGATAGAGCCAATCATGAGTGATTCAATTTTAGAAGAGTGTGAACCTAACACTGATGCATTTGAGGATGCAAGCGATTTCGATTTAGAATCAATTATCATGGACCCACCCTTTGCATCAGAGGAAGAATATTTTTTCGAAGTAGAGACTCACACTCAGAGACACGAGGAAATTACGAATGAGGTGAGGTTAGCCACTCAAGTGACTACTAAGAGTAAAGGAAAGAGAATACAGAAGAAAGAAACCATGTCAGAAAAAGAAGAATCTTTGTTTGAAGTACCCGAGAATTTCAATAAATATGAAATCGAAGATAGAAGAATCATGGTACGAATGCCTAATAGAAAGGCGAATGACGGACAAGTATATGATAACCGAGAGAAAACCAAGAAAATAATAGTAGCCATAGAAGGAGAAGAAGAAAAATGTACATACATAGGGCATAATTTGACGAAGGAAGAAGAAGAAGAGCTAGTTGCCCTATTGCACGAATATAGAGATGTGTTTGCGTGGAGTTACAAAGATTTGAAAGGAGTAGATCCAGATATATGTTCTCATAGAATCCCTATGACTCCAGATGCAAAACCTACGAAACAGAAGCCGTACACGTACAATGATAACTACGCTGCGAAGATTAAAGAGGAGATAGATCGTTTGATAGAAGCAGGATTCATTTACGAAATTGAGCATACCGAATGGGTATCCCCCATTGTGGTAGTGCCCAAGAAGAATGGAAAATTGCGTGTGTGTATTAACCTTAAAAAAGTTAATGCCACCACGATTAGAGACAGTTATCCTCTTCCTATCACGGAACACTTATTGGAAAGAGTTGCGGGCAAGGAAGTTTACAGTTTCCTTGATGGTTTTTCAGGCTATAATCAAGTAGCCATTGCTCCAGAGGACCAACACAAGACGGCGTTTGCCACTGAATGGGGCATATTTGCATTTCGTGTGATGCCATTTGGATTAACAAATGCACCCGCCACTTTCCAGCGACTCATGTGTCATGTTTTTAAGGAATTCTTATGCAAGAGTTTGGAAGTTTATGTCGATGACATATGTGCTCATTCAAATGTAAGACAGACACATATCCCAGAGTTAAGACAAATATTTGACAAATATCGGGAATACCAGGTTTGTTTGAACCCAGAAAAATGCGTTTTCATGGTCAGACAAGGCAAAATTCTAGGACACATTGTGTCAAAAAATGGAATCTCTACGGATGAAGAAAAGGTGAAAGTAATTGCAGAATTACCTAGACCAACTAACGTAAAGGAGGTACAGGCATTTATGGGCCATTGCGGTTATTACAGGAGATTCATACACATGTATGCAATAATAGCCAAGCCTTTGTACTCTCTTTTAACCAATTTCGAATGCACAAATGAATGTGAGAATTCATTCAATGAACTTAAACGACGCTTGTGCTCAGCACCTATATTGACAACCCCGGATTGGAGTAAGCCATTCCATGTACATGTGGATGCATCCAACTACGCCATAGGATGTGTGTTAGCACAACCCACGAGTGAAGGTAACATAGATCTCCCCATAGCTTATGCGAGCAAACAATTGAACGCAGCCGAGAGAAATTACACCACGACGGAACGAGAAGGATTAGGGATGATCTACGTGGTAAAGAAGTTTAGGCACTATTTATTGGCAAACAAATTCAAGTTCTTTATAGATCATCAAGCCCTATTGTACCTAGTCAACAAACCATGTAACACAGGACGACTAATACGTTGGTTTCTATTACTCATGGAGTATGATTTTGAAGTAGTAGTCAGGAAAGGAAAGACACATCTTAGAGCTGACCACCTTTCAAGATTAACCTCAGGAGAAGCTCCTCAAGGAGTAGCGGATGAATTACCAGATGCATACTTGTTTAATCTTGAGATAGCACCAGAATGGGCTAAGCCTATAGTCCCTATTCTGACATATGGACCCAAGAATCCTAGGATAAAGATAAAAAAAGGAGAGATTACCAAGTCTCAGAGATACCAAATCATTGCAGGAAGCATATATAAACAGGATAATCAAAAGATTCTTGCTTGTTGTGTAGATGAGTCTGAACATGCGAATTGGTCGCAATTAGCACATGTAGGTGCATTAAAGCAACATCATTCGAAACATCGAACACTACAGACTCTGCATAGACTAGGAGTATATTGGCCTTCGATGGAAGCAGATGTCTACAAGTTGTGTAAAGAATGCCATGTTTGTTGTGAAAGACCACCGGTAGAACATGCTACATTATATCACATGTCTCTCACACCAGATTGGAGTGAACCTTTAGTGACATACTTGAGGACGAAGACCTTCCCTCAAGGAATGACCTTAGCACGACAATGCAGTCTAGAGCAGGAAGCTCAAGACTATTCACTTATTGGCGATAATCTATACAAAAGAGGACGAGATGGATATCTAAGACAATGTGTTCATGAAAGCGATTATCTAACATACTAGAGACTGCACACCAAGGTGTTGCAGGAGGTCATTTTGGACCTGAAAGGATAATCAAAGCCATCCTCTTTGCAGGATTATGGTGGCCCACTCTTCACATGGATGCCCATACCTATGTTAAGAGATGTGATGTGTGCCAAAGAACTCAATTTCCTACTCGCAAAGATGAAATGCCATTGAAACCCATGATGGGCAGACGTGCATTTTCAAAGTGGGGCATAGACTTTGTAGGACCCATTAACCCCCCTGCAAAAGGTACGCATGCTGAATACATTATTGTTGCCACAGATTATCTTACCAAATGGGTAGAGGCAAAAGCCACAAAAAAGAATGATGCACACACGACTGCAAAATTCTTATTTGAAAATGTCTTTACAAGATATGGATTGCCTATAGAGTTAGTGAGCGATCGCGGAACTCACTTTCTAAACCAAGTCATTGAATATTTGTTACAGGATTTTATGGTGATTCACAAGAAATCTGCACCATATCATCCTCAAGCCAATGGTCAGGCTGAAAGGACTAATAAGATCCTTTGTAACGTACTGACGAAACTCGTGAACAACAAACGTTCAGATTGGGACAAACAGTTACACCACGCTGTTTGGGCATATCGAGTGGCCTACAAGACCGTACTCAATGCAACTCCCTTTCAGATGGTTTTTGGTCAGAATGCTGTGCTTCCTTTGGACTTCTTGATACCGACCCTTAAGGTTGCACACAAAAATCAGTGGACCAGCCATGAATTATCAGCTAGAATAATGGACTTGGAACGATTAGGAGAAACCAGGCTAAAGGCAGCAGCAGGCATATACGCAGCAAAGAAGCGACAGAAAGCCTATTTTGATGCACATGTGAAAGATAAAGGCCTAAAAGAAGGAGATTTAGTTCTAGTATATACGCTGAAACAGCACGCACGTAAGTTAGAAAAGCGAGGTTATGGACCTATGATCATTAACAGACTCTCGACAAGTGGAGCAGTACAGTTAGCCACCTTAGAAGGAGATATAATGCCTAATTACATTAGTGGCTGTAGAGTCAAGTTATACCAAGAACCTCTTACTGAGGATATGCTTAGACGACTCACGTTGGCAAAGAAGCGTAAGGAGGAAGAAAATAGAATACGAGTTGAAGCTTAGGCAGAAGCAATAGAACGCATTAAACGCATGAAGTTAAGAAGACAAGGACTAGGGAGAGAACAATATACCCATCTGGAAACATCACCCAGATATCCCATGGCCATGTGTCAAGTAAAGTCAACCACTCATCCTAGCATAGTGGACAGGAGACCATTCATTACAGTCAGGCTAGAGCACGGCAACTCTTGCCAAGAGCTGAGAGCTTTAATTGACTCAGGTGCTGCGACTAGTGCGATTAGATGGTCCCACTATAAGGACTCAGGAATAGAAATGCGGCCAATTGAGGCATACCTCATAGGGCTAGGAGGCATGGAAACCCCTTGCATGGGCGAGGTGGACCTTCCTATCCTCATTAAGGATGTGACCATGACAGCGAAGCTACTAGTGTGCCATGATGACGACCTGATAGAACCCCTAATCCTTGGCCAAGATTGGCTATACGATCACTCAGTGGACCTAAATCTTAGACAAGGCTCCTTACAGATTGGAACCTTAGAACAGAAGCGAGTGATACCGCTTGACTTCCCTAACGGCATCCCGACTGAGGTTTGTAACCCTAGACTCTATGAAATACATGCAACGGAAGACCAGAAGATCTTTGGTCAGATCAGTCACGTTACGTCTACACCAACCCACTCGGGCTTGGCTATAGACAATTGTCAATCAGAAGGACGACAGGAGATCTTCCCTGGGGATTCCTGCAAACTAGAAGGGGCAGCTACCCAACCGCTAGGGCAGATGGACACAATCAGCGGTCAGGTGGGTTGCATCAGCGGCCAAATGAGCACAATACCCTGCGATGCTCATCCTTCCAAACTTGCTACGGACTGGCCTAGATTAAAGATAAATAACGAATCACTTCCTAATGGGCAGGTCACGCAAGTGTTGGATCTCCCTTCTTTTCCAAAGCAGAGCGTCCAATGGACCTCTCAAACCCAACCACGAAGGAGTCAACCACAACAGAGGAACCCAGACCAACGACACCACCAGACAAGGCAAGGAAAGCAACAGTATCAACATCACAAAACAAGGGGCACAAGACAAATATGGGTGCCAAAAGGACAGCAACCACATGTTGTTGGCAACACTACAGACGAGAACAGGACAAAGTTTCAAAACAAGCAGAGTCAGCATCCAAAGTCCCCTCGATCTTCTTCTACAAGTACAAATACTCGACAGATTTGGATCGCCAAGCAATATCTTATCAATTGATCCACACCTACGCAGATTTGGGTACCCAAACACTGTATTATAGCCCAACCCTCTAGCAATGTAATATATACCCCTCAGAAATCTTTCCATCCTTCAATACCACCAAACCCGATACCACTTTTTGTCCCTCAGCAGAAACACATCACCCACTCCAAGACTCTTAGGAAATGGATACCGAAACGTATCCAGACGTCTTCTTGTACCCCCTTATCTAACAATTCTCCCACGCCGTTTAAACTCACCCTTGTAATAATTCACCCTCAACCAAACCCTGTATAAATTCACATACCACAACCCCACATCACTCATAATAAAAGCTCATCAAGAAATGTATGCATAATCTGACCATGTAGGCGTCTAGAGACATGCATTAGCTCTGCAAAAAAATCATAGCATCAATCACTTCACGACACCTGGCTACACGGGTTACACATCGGCTATGGAAAGGGATTGCGGTCTCACCTTAATGGGATCATAATTAATTTCCATACTAATGTGCTAATCTTTTGTAGCAGATCTTTTCCATTTGCTCGTCAGTCATCATGCAAACCGAAGGAGGACCATCAGAAGCTGGCCCAAGCACACCAATGGCCAATATTGGAGAATTACTCGTGGAATCTCATCCGACGATCCAACCACCAGAGTTTCAAGGTTTTCCAGGACCCATGCCCATAGACAATCCTCCTAGAGGATATACTGAGAAGATTCATCGTAACTCTCACTGGTTTCAAGGCCTAGCAGGACCATTAGCAGACGCTGATTTCATATTTGAGGCCAATTTGGCATTTGATCTTCGCACATGGGCCAAGTACCAGTTCTTTTCAAGAGAATTCGAAGGACTACAGAATACCCAAGATTTAACGCATGTTTGGGCACGAGCGGGATTTACAGAATATTTTAGCGACCCTCTCCCTAAACCTGATTTTTGCAGATGTTTTTACCTAGTAACCACCTTGACAGCTTCAGAGAACAAGGATCTACCCGGCACATTCATGTTACCATCCTTGGTAAATGATCCTCCATTCAGAAGGTTTTATTTGTCTAAAGATTTAATTCGCGCAGCTCTGAAAATACATGGAACGCACACTCCGACGGAGCGAGAGCGACTAGTCCCAGAGCAGATGAAACATGGTGACGTAACTAAGTGGGAGGATATTTCAGCTATAACCCCTGAGCTCTCCAAGCCATTACGGATATGCATGCAGCATTTTGCTTTCCCTGCTCAGGATCGTTTTACCATGCCCCACAAAAGAATCTGGTTTGGATTATACTTAGCATGTACTGGACCTCAAACTGTTGACCTTGCAAGCTGGATAATTGATCAGTTGTACTTAGCACAACACAGATGGGAGCGAAAGAAGGTCATCAATGGGTGTTGTGCACTTACAAGGATTATATATATGTGCTTGGCATATGATTTGCCGATTGAGCGTGCCATGACCAGCGACGAGTTGAAAGCATTCAAAGGGACTACTAAGAAGGCTAGACAGTCTAGCAAAGGCAGAGCCAGAAAGCAGATGAGAGGCACTATCCCGTGCTTACAAGTCCCAGAATCACCCTCCCCACAACCATCTCCAGAGCAGTCACCAACCGTAGCCACTCCCACGGTACCACCAATTCGTATCCGGTTATCAAGACCAGTTACGCCGGAGGGCACCACCAGTACTGTTGCACCCCAAGCAACCACAACCACAGAACCTCTCACCATGACAGCAGAACTTCCGACCACTATTGGTGCGGAAGCGTTCTCTTTTCCAATACCCCATTTAGAAGCAGAACAAGCAGAGCCACTGAACACAACGTTCGATTTTGAGATGCCCGATGCATTCTCCAATGAGTTCCAATTTTCAGAAGGACAACTATTTTCTCAAGAATTTGAAAGGCCTAGCTATCCCACCACACCCCGGGATCAGCCACAAGGACAGATCGTGTCCAGTTCTGATGACGAAAGAACAGCAACCGATGACGACGAAGGCGATGACGAAGCCAGCCAGGGCACTATCGAATCTCAAGAGCATGAACAGACAGATGGCCAAGGACAACAAACAGACACACATGGTGATACAAGTACCCATGAAGATGAAACTAGTGAAGCAGCAGCTTACACACTGGCTATTAAGAAGCTGTATAGAACCATGGAAAAAGTTTGGGCACACAAAAAGCTGACTGAGGAAGAGAGTCAAGCGATAATAGAACAAGAACTTGTCACAGGCGGATTCGAAGACGCATACATCAAAGGATTCAGAGAGTTAGTCAAATCATTAGGCTCCAACGAAGCATTCAGGTACTTGCAAAGAAAGCCACTACCACAGTTTGACCCCCGCAGAGTACGACTACTTTCAAAGCGTGGCGAATACATTCGTGTACCAACAGGAGCACAGTCTTCAGAACAAGCCAGGGAGGCACGCCTCGTCCCCGAAAGTTCGTTGGCAGCAGAAACCATCCTTGTAGATTCCCCACCCCGCGCTACAACTGTACATACCTCAGTAGTCACTGAAGTACCAACCACCCCAACCGCTCCTTCATCTCCGGCCGTCCATCCAGCCTCCCCTCTTCACCCTCCTTCCCCCCGATTAATATCTTCTATCGCTGGTGGCGTAGCAGAAATCGTCTTTACGACCACTAACCCCACAATTCCCGCACCCACTAGACCTAGTCTACCCCCTCACACATCCACATTTCCATTCAACCCATTCCTCCATCCAGCTTTTCCATCCTTCCCCACAACTCCAAGACCCTTTTTTCCATTCCCACCGCCCTTAACCTTCTCCCCCGTCTCACCTCCCCGACCCACTGTAACCCCTATTTTCCCTTTCCACCCAGCTACACCAGCCAGCCCCCCTGTAGATTACTCCTCAACCTTTGTAAATCCCGTATTTACACCAGCACAAGCACCCACAGTCACACCCATATTCACGGTCACCGCATTGGACACGTCCAATGACATGGACATCTCACCACCCACTGCACCATCACTCACTTCACTCACAGCACAAACATTTTTAGGCACATCACAATTTTCAACAATCACTACAGCATCCACCTTCCCACCCCCATTCCCCATTCCCTTTGCATCTACACCCACTGCATCTTCATTTAGCACCCCATTAATCCTATCACCCACTGTAGATAATGCATTTCGACAGATGTTCATGTGTATGACGCAAGTAAGAGATGAGTTCACATCTCTTGGCGATAATTACCAGCAGCTGCAGAGGACAACCAATGACTTACAGTCGCAGCTTAATTTATTGTCTATTGAGAATGCCTCACTGAACAGCCGTTACCAAGAATTACGAGAGGCGTATCATAACTTAGAACTAGAAAGTGAAGAAAAGACCAAAGAAGCCACTGCTGACCTAGATAACTCATTAAGAGCCCAGACAGTCCGCAATGCAACGCTAACACGAAACATGGGCTTACTCAGAAGACATCTAGCAGCAGCCAAGGAAGAAAACCAGCGCTTACAGGATCAGAACCGAGAAAACTTAGAAGCAGCTCTTGACCACCCAGACCAACCTTTGAGTCCTAGTCGGTTCAAAGCCATTCCCTCAGACTCGATGAGGATGCTGCTAGAAGATCATGTAAGATTGCTAGATGAATACAACCGCATGAATGAGGAGTTACAGAAACTCAAAGAAGATCATAAATTACTCCAGTTACGAGCACCGGCACCTCAAGACATACCAACACCTGTGGACCCCTCTCCTGACATCTTAGAGGAACTCAACGCATTAAGGGCCCAGGTATCACACCTTGAATCAAGGATTGCAGTATATGAAGCACCACCAAGGCCAGATTCCCCACCTGAGCTTCCAGCTGAGGAAGAAACTGTCACCATCCCGGTGGAGGAAACGTTTGTTAGAGGCGTATGAGCCACAACCCATCCCAGGCGGACGCATCACGGCCGAAGGCCAGATGACATACGAACTCCCGACCCCCGCATGGATGAAGACTATTGAGGAACTTGGGACAACACACTCAGCTAGAGTAGAGGCACAATTACATGCCATGGCGATGATAGAAAGAATTTTACAGTCTCCATTCTTTGCTCGCTTGGCCCCGCGACGATACATATATGGGCACGAGCTACAGTATAAACCGTATTTTATGTTAATGGCCAAATACCAGTTAGCCATTGAGAAAGAGACAGGTAAGAAACCATCGCATGCGATTCAATTCGAGGAGGATGATCTACCACTTGATGCGCAGTAAGGAGAGATCTATCAACCAGAGTGGCGGAAAGATTTACTACAGAAGTATCCAAAAATGATGAGTACATGGGTAAAGGCACCTTTGCATTTAAAGTACAACCCATGTTGGGGACCAGTACCACGATGCCGCTCCTAGACTGCCTTTGCTATTAAGGTACAAAACAATAAGCAGTGCCAAGATTGGTTGAATTACCCCTATTTTAAGCCACCCATCGAGTTACCAATTGTTGGCTACATGATGGCTACAATTCGCCACTGGCTCCCTAGATTAAAGCATATGGACGATATAGCGGCGCATATGACTGTCAAAATCTTTGACATGATGCAAATGATTTTTAAAGTCTTCCGACGCGTCAAGGCACCTCATGTCAACACCCCGGGCTTTGAGCATGGCAATTTCGATCTGGTATATGATATGAGTACAACGCCATCGCTACGGGTGTGTTATGCCTGGCATTGCAGAATAAAGTATCTACCGGCATGCTACAAGCAGACGTTTGAAGAGATGTTCACAACCGGCTTCTGGGAATACCATTCAGAGGTATTCATAAACAGGCCTACACATTTATTACACTCATTTGCCTGTGAACGAATGGTCTATTCCACACACTATCAGCTCCCGCCACCGGAAGAACCGCAACCAATAGACTGGGAGAAACTCGAGGCCGACCTGGCCCGAGGCATTCGTATCTCCGAGCACACCCTCGCTCAAGACCTCCTACAGAACTATATCCGGCAGACCTCACAACAAGGTTCTGTCAGGGACGACAGAAGCGAGAGGGAGGGGGGTGTTGGAAGTAGCCACAGGCATAGAAGACGCGGAAGCATGTAATGATAGAGCAGGAGCCAGTCGAATCTTTTTTCCAAGAATCATGTTTTAAAAGTACTTTTCAAAAACCTCCAACAGTGATTTTTATCACTATTGTAACATATGTAACATAGAAAAACCCATTTCTTAATTTCTAGCTCCATTTTGTGCAAGCCGAGGAGTCCTCGAGATTGAGGAGCTTAGGTAGAACAAGCGTATCAATTTTCGTTATTTTTAGACACCGTTTACCCTTCCAAATAGCATCTAGGACCTAATTTTTAACTATGCCGGTCACTAAATGTGAAACCGGTCAAAACTAGTCTAGAAACTATAAAAAGAGCTAGAGAGCTCATTTTTGAGGTTAGCTTGTTTGAGTAGAGAAGAGCTTAGAGCTATTTTGAGCTTGTAAGAGTGTTCTTGAGTAATAGAGTTAATTTCTCACCTTCCATTGTGTCTTGCTTGTCTCTTCGTAGTGTGTGTGTATGTGTGTGTGCATCTTTGTGCTTCTCACCTTCACTCTCACTTCATCTCACATTCACGATCTTCATATCACTCCTATCTCTTCCGCGGATTCACAATTAAGGAGGTGAAGCTTCTTAACGTGGTACTTACCATTGTGCTAGAGCAACACCAGGTTTGAAATAATGTGTCAGAGCAACTTGCCATAGGATACCGAGAATACAAATTTATTTGGGTTTAAACACAAACGGTATTCTCGACATTTGGAAAAACAACACCGTAAATGGTACAGATGCACCGAAGTGTCGCTGGATAAAGAGAAATCATCCAAATAAACTCTCATAAATGTGGTGAGATAAGGGAAAAAAACTTCCTTCATACAGCACTGAAACGTACTGGAGCATTGCGCAACCCAAACCACATCACTGTACACGCATAGACACCCCAATTGGATATAAATGCTATCTTTGGAATGTCCTGTTCCACCATTCAGACTTGGTTATATCCACTATATCCATCTAAAAAGGAGTACATCTCTCGTCCGGCCACATCATCTAGCATTGTGTCCAAAAACAGTAGAGGGAATGGATCAAGTACGATTGCTGCATTTAATTTCCGGTAGTCCACACATATCCTTAATTGCTTATTCTTCTTAGGAACTATGACAATAGGGGAAATCCATTCCGCATGCTCGATAGGGACAATAAACCCAACTTTTAGCAATTGATCCAATTCTGCTTTGACCTGGGCCGCATAGTTAGGATTCATCCTGTAACTGGGTTGTTTGATAGGCCGCGCATCTGGTTTCAGCACTACCCTGTGTTGATAAATCCATAGGTCCAACCCTTTCATATCCCGGTAATCCCATGCAAATACATCAGAGAATTCTCGTAGCAACTGCAACAAGTTATCCTGGAAGGTCTCTGATAGTCCCACCTTAATTTTTACTGGTCGTGGGTTGGTGTGATCACCTAAGTTGCAGGTAACCAATTGATCTTTCGGTACGCAAAACTACGGGGCATCTCCAAATCGTCTCCTGACTGAAGTAATTGTTGGAGCATCATATCATCCAAGGTCTGTTCTATACTTGACTCGTGCTCACCGATCAGTGGTACCATCGTACAGGCTACCGGACTCCAGTTATCAGCCACCGTTTGTAAATCTACAGTGCCAAGCACCATAAGATCCTTGTTGGCTATAAGAAAAGCTTCCTCTTCATCATCGGAGAGACCATCCAACATGTGTACAGGCTCCGCTAGATATGGTCGTGCATGTAAGTCACAAGGTTTCATATCATCTAGTGGAACAACATATTTCCGATGGTTATTTTGAAAAACTAATTCATGTGCTGAATAGTCTTGTACTACCTTAGCTTGTTTTAGCTAGGGATGTCCAAAGAGCATATTGTAGTCTAGGCTAGATTCTGGTAAGTCCGGCACAATGAAGGTCATTTTGAAGACAGCACCTTGTAGAGTAATCGGAATGTCTCGCACCAAGCCCACCGGATGGACTGGAGATTGATCAGCCATGCATACAAAGAATTCAACAGGTTCAATTTGCATCCACCCCATCCGTTTGCAAAGTGCTGTTGTTGCTATGTTTACACCAGATCCACCATAAATTAAGACTTTTGTGATTTTATGGTTTTTGTACCATACCATAATCAGTGGTACCATATGGTCCACCATTGGGTCCAATTCCGATTGGATTGTGGTTGTTGCGGGAGCACTCGAGGATCCTTGACTGACCTACTACTGAAACTGTTGACGGACTTCAATAACTACACAGAAGACTCAAATCAAGAGGACTCATTGCTAACATGAATATGACCATGCCACAAGGTAAATCTGATGAGCATGTTTTCTATATAGATTCAGGTTGTTCAAATCATGTGGCAAGAAATGTGGCCCTCCTATCAGATTTAGAAGATCCAAGGAACAAGCATGAGGTACAAACAGGAGATGATACAAGACACCTTGTTGAGAAAATAGGAAATGTCAAAGCACCTGATGGAAACATCAACTTACTCAGTAAGGTACTCTATGTCCCTACCATTACAAAGAATTTGATAAGTGTTGGGCAGATAGTAGAGAAAGGGTTCCAAGTCAGGTTCACAAAAGTAGGAGCATTTGTTGAAGATCCAAGTCAAGGATTCAAAAGAATTGCAAAAGGTGAAAAGACAGGTAGATTGTTCACATTTGAATTACAGGACACTAGAAACATTGCTCGCTTTAATTATGGTAGTCAGATACTCATAGAATTGGAAGTATGGCACAAAAGGTTAGCACATATTGGTGAAAGATCATTAAAGAAAATTTGCAGTGACCAAAGTGTACTTGGACTCCCTAACTTGTCAAAACAACACATGATTTATAAGTGTAGTGCATGTCAATTTGGAAAGTCTCACAGGTTACCATTCATGAAGAAAGGATATATGCATGGAGATCTCTTGGAGTTGGTTCATACAGATGTATGGGGACCTAGCAAGGATGCTTCAATATCTGGATCAAGGTATTATGTCTCCTTCATTGATGATTGCAGTAGGTGGACTATATTATACTTTATGAAACACAAAGATTAAGTCTTTTCATGCTTCAAAAGATATTTGGCTCTTGTCGAGAATCAAACAGGTAAAACACTAAAAAGGCTAAGGTCAGATGGAGGGGGAGAATACTTCTCCCATGAATTTGACTCCTTTCTTTAAGAAAGAGGAATCAAAAGAGAGATCACTACAAGGTACACTCCTGAGCAAAATGGAGTGACAAAAAGAAGGAATAGGACAATTGTTGAAGCTGCAAGGTCTATGCTAAATGAAAAGTACTTACCTAATTAATTATGGGCTGTGGCTGTATCCACAACCACTTATTTGATTAACAGGTTACCTTCAAAATCACTTGATGGCATGACACCATATGAGGCTTGGAATGGAAGAAGACCAAGCATGGATCATTGTAAGATTTTTGGATGTGTTGGTTTTGCTCATGTTCCTTCACAGGTTATGTTGGTGCAGACCAATCACCGATTGAAGTTTTGAAAGACAAAGGATGGAGATAAGATCAATTCTTGAAGCATAAAAGATGGTTACATTCACATGTTCAAAGAAATGTACACATATGTACATTAGTTAAGACATAGGTCACTTACATCTTTGATTAGTCATAAGTCTGTACATATTTGCCTATAAATACTATGGAAAACTGTCGGGATATAGAGAGGAGACGAGGAGAGACTATGTGAGAACATAGGAATAGAGAAATGAGGTGTTGTAAGTGTCATTAGACACATGAAAAGTTAGTTGAAGTCTCTCTCTCATTCAGTTGTAGTCTTCTTCAGAAATGACAGAATTTTTGCGCCCGAATTTTCTGAGTGTTCTCCTCGTGTAGTAGATCTTTTGTGAATTCCTTTTGGAGATGTCTAAGTCCATAGTTAATCAATCTATGGCTAGAGTTTGAGAGTCTAATTGCAAGCAGGCTGAGAGAATTCTGAATAGGAACATTTGTATGTGTAAAGGCCTGAGTACCTTCTGAAACAGGCGCAGATTTTGAGTTCAAAGAAATGGATAGTGCTCAGTGCACAGTGTAAAGTTTTACACAAATAATAGCTTAAAATCTAAGTTGAGAGATAACCTATCTACAGATAAAAGCATTTGACCAAACGGGTTCGACATTGAGAGAACTGTAGCTAAGAAGTTACAGGTGTCAAAGTCGCTACTGCAGAGAAGCAGTTTCACACATAGGTAAAGTGTTTGAGTCATTTCTCACAGTATACTCAATCATTTGAAGAGATTTAAGTTGGAGAAGGTGCGCAACCTTAAGGCGACACATCCTACAAAGTTTTATCAAAAACTTTACACAAATGGTTAGTCAATCAAAGATTAAACTGTAGCAAACTTTTCTGAGAATTTGATTTTTTCCAGAATAGTCAATTTCTTGATAAGTTGGTGATGGTTCTCTAAATTAAGTGGAGTCTGGACTTCTTGATATAGAGGTGCTCTAATTTCAAGAATAGGTTGTTCTGTTGGAGATTAACACTCTCCATCAGTGGTAACAGAGCAAGAAGTATCAGAATTAAGGCAAGGGAGACTCCGACTGCTGTAGACATACAAACTTTACATCTCGAAGGATCAAAAGGACAAAGAGTGAAGAAAGCTTGAAGGAAGACACATTGAAGTTGTCAAAAGGATCAGAAGGAGTAATATCCGAAGCTAAGGTACATTTATTTCTCATAAAGATTAAAGATCTGTTAGTACAGGTGAAGAAAGGATGGGAGATTCTCTTCAGATAGAGAAATTGGATAGAGAGAACTATCCTGCATGGTCAATGAGGATGGAAGCTCATCTAATGAGCAAAGATTTGATAGCTTACATTACAGGTGAAGAAGAAAAGCCACAGTTCAGAGATTCTAGTGTTCCAACTAGAGAGGAATTGTCAGATTTGAAGAATTGGATGAAAAGAGATGCTCAAGCTAGGAGTATTATTTATATGGCAGTCAATGACTACTTGCTACCTCACATTAGAGGTCTTGAAATTGCAAGTGAAATATGGAATGCTTTGGAGGAGCGTTTCCAAAACACTACAAAGTCAAGAAAGGCATCCTTATGGGCAGAGTTTACTACTTTCAAGAAGAAGGCTTCACAATCAATATTTGATTATGTGACAAAGATGAAGGACATTGCAGATGCATTAGGAGCAGTGGATGAAGACATTGAAGAGGATAAATTGGTAAGGCAAATTCTCACAGGACTAAGAGGAGATGAGAAGTGGAAGCCTTTTATTTTATCTACAAAACTTTCCTTGGATCATTTCACTCCTGATTTGAATCAATTGTTAGGACATATGCTAACTTTTGAGAATGATATCAAAGGAGATGTTGACAAGAGTGCAGGTCATGCAATGTAATCTAAAGACAAGAAGAAAGCTAACAAAGGAAAGCAACAAGCAAATGAAGAAGAAGGCACAACTAGTCAAGCCAACTTCCTAAGAGGAAGAGGAGGTGGCAAAGGTAGAGGAAGAGGCAGGAGTAACAAAGATGGAGCCAAAGCTTGCTGGATTTGTGGTAAGACAAATCATTTAGCTAATGATTGTTGGCACAACACTCAGAGTAATGCTGGATGTAATCAGAACTATAATTCAAGAGGAAGAGGTGGCAGAAATCAAAGAGGTAATTTCAGAGGTAGAGGTAGTAGGGGTTACTTTGGAAGAAATGCAGGTAGAGGATTCCAAAGTCAACAATATAACAATACCTACTACAATTAGAAGGAAGATTCAACATTGATAATGAATGCAACTTGTGAAAGGCAGAGTGAAGATCAAAGAGTCTTCTACATTGACTCAGGATGTAGCAATCATCTGAGTGGTAACATAGCCTTGATGACTGATTTGGAGAATAAGGTATCTAATCATGTTGTTCAAACAGGTGATAATACAAAGCACAATGTGAAGTCAATTGGATCAGTGAAGGCCAAGGATGGTAGCACCTTATTGAGTAAGGTCTTGTATGTTCCTACAATTCCTAAGAATCTGATAAGTGTAGGACAAATTGTGGAAAAAGGTTATGAAATGAGGTTTACTAATGAAGGAGTGTTTGTGGAAGACCCTAGCAATGGGTATAAACAAATTGTTTAAGGGAAGAAAGAAGGAAGATTGTTCACATTGAAGATTCAAGGTAATGTTGGTCATGCCTTGTTCACTTATGGAGGACATAAGATCTCTGAGTTAGATCTTTGGCACAAGAAGCTTGGACATTTCTATGAAAAAGGTATTAAAGACATGATTAATAATGGTTCAGTTCTTGGATTGCCTAATGTTGCAGGTCAACATATGACATACAGATGTGAGGCATGTCAATTAGGTAAGGCTCATAAGCAATCCTATTCTAAGCATGGGTTTATGTATTCAGAGAAACTTGAGTTGGTACACACAGATGTGTGGGGACCATCAAAGGATTTCAGTATCAATGGTTCAAGGTATTATGTGATTTATGTTGATGATGCTACCAGATGGGTCACTATCTATGTGATCAAAGATAAGTCAGAGGTATTCAATACATTCAAACATTATCATGTGTATGCAGAGAGAATTACAGGACATAAATTGAAGAGACTAAGGTCTGATGGAGGGGGAGAGTATTTCTCTAATGAGTTCAGTGATTACTTGTGGAATGCAGGTATAAAAAGGGAGGTTACTTGCAGGTACTCTCCTCAACAAAATGGTGTAGCAGAAAGGAGGAATAGGACTCTTGTTGAGTTTGCTAGATCCATGATGAAGGAGAAAAATTGCCCAAATTATTTGTGGGCCGAGGCTGTAAATACAGCTACTTATTTGGTCAATAGGCTACCATGTAAAGCCTTGCAGGGTATGACACCATATGAGGCATGGTGGGGTAAGAGACCTACATTAGACCATTGCAAAGTATTTGGATGTTTGGCCTATGCATATGTGCCATCACAATTAAGACACAAATTGGAACCTAAAGCTGAAAAATATGTGTTTATTGGTTATGATGATAAGCAGATGGGATACAGGTTGTGGAGTCCATCCACAAAACATTTTCTTGTATCAAAAGATGTTACATTTGATGAGCAAGGTACTTGGTATGCAGGTACTATCAATATTAATACAGATGATGAAGAAATTGTGAGTCAAAGGAAAGGTAAATCAAAGGTTCAGATATTTGATGAACAAGAGAATAATGAAGTGCAGGTTGAAGTTGAAGAGATACCAAGATTTGATCCTGAATGTGAAGAACCAGAAACCTCAAGAAGTGGAGAACTTAGGAGGTCTACAAGGCACAAATGGCAACCTACAAGGTATAGCTATGATACTTCATTCTTGACTACTAAGGATTATGCATACATGATTAAAGCAGATGAAGACCCTTCTACATATGAAGAGGCAAAAGGTAAAGAAATTTGGGAAAAAGCTATGCAGGAAGAATATGATGCATTGATGGAAAATCAAACATGGGATTTGGTTCCAAAACCAAATAGCCAGAAGATCATTGGATGCAAGTGGGTTTATAAGACAAAGAGATTTGCAGATGGAAGTGTGTCTAGGCACAAAGCTAGACTTGTTGTAAAAGGGTTTGCTCAGACATATGGTATTGACTATGATGAGACTTATAGTCCTGTGGCAAAGATGACAATCATCAGAACACTTATAGCAATTGCTGCATGTAAAGGTTGAAAATTGTGTCAATTAGATGTGAAGAATGCTTTTTTGAATGGTTATATTTCAGATGATGTTTTCATGGAGCAACCTCAAGGATAGAGATGGAAGATATCCAGATCATGTGTGTAAGCTCAAAAGAGCTTTATATGGCTTGAAGCAGGCCCCAAGGGCATGGAAGTATAGGCTTGTAAAGTTCTTAAAGGAACTTGGATTTCAAGTATCTAAAGCAGATAGTAGCTTGCTTGTTAAAGCAAGTGATGATGGGTTCATTTACATATGTATATATGTTGATGATATAATTATTACAGGTACAGATGAGAAAGGCATACAAAGCCTAAAGAAGCAAATGGAGAAAGAGTTCAAAATCAGTGATTTGGGAGATTTGTCATACTTCTTGGGCATGGAGATTTCATACACTCAACATGGAGTGTATGTGACTCAAGAAAGGTATTTGAAGAATTTGTTAACCAAGTTTAAAATGAATGATTGCAGAGTAGCACCTACTCCAATGGAGGTGAATCACAAATTGAGCAGATTTGGAGGTGAAGAGTTCAAGGACATGAAACAATATCAGAGTTTGGTTGGTAGTCTTATTTATGCTACATTAACTAGGCCTGATTTATCATATGCAGTTGAGGTGTTGTCTCAATTCATGCATTGTCCTAGGAAAGAACATTGGATTGCAGGTCAAAGAGTGTTGAGGTACATTAAGGGTACACTCAAAGAGGGTTTGTATTATGGTTTTACATCAGATACAAATATCAAAGTATATAGTGATGCAGATTGGGCAGGTAATCCAGATGATAGAAGGTCAACCTATGGGTACATGTGTTATGTGGGAGATAAGTTAATCTCTTGGTGCTCAAAGAAGCAACATACAGTTGCTTTGTCATCTACAGAAGCAGAGTACAAAGGCATGGTTGAAGCTGCAAAGGAAGTGATATGGCTTAAGACTCTCATGAAGAGTTTTGACACTATACAGAGCATACCTATCATTTATGGAGATAACATGAGTTCATTATATCTAGCTGCTAATCCTGTTTTTCATGCCAGGACCAAACACATTGAGATACAGTATCACTTTCTAAGAGAGAAGGTGATGGATAAAGAGATTGAAGTTATACATACTTCAACAAAAGATCAGATAGCTGATATGCTTACAAAAAGCTTAGATGGACCAAAGTTACAGAAGTTCAAAGACATGGCAGGCATAAACAAGATAAGAGAAACCTCAATTGATGATTGAGGGGGAGTTGTTGGTGCAGACCAATCACCAATTGAAGTTTTGAAAGACAAAGGATGGAGATAAGATCAATTCTTGAAGCATAGAAGATGGTTACATTCACAGGTTGAAAGAAATGTACACATATGTACATTAGTTAAGACATAGGTCACTTACATCTTTGATTAGTCATAAGTCTGTACATATTTGCCTATAAATACTATGGAAAAATGTCGGGATATAGAGAGGAGACGAGGAGAGACTATGTGAGAACATAGGAATAGAGAAATGAGGTGTTGTAAGTGTCATTAGACACATGAAAAGTTAGTTGAAGTCTCTCTCTCATTCAGTTGTAGTCTTCTTCAGAAATGACAGAATTTTTGCGCCCGAATTTTCTGAGTGTTCTCCTCATGTAGTAGATCTTTTGTGAATTCCTTTTGGAGATGTCTAAGTCCATAGTTAATCACTCTATGGCTAGAGTTTGAGAGTCTAATTGCAAGCAGGCTGAGAGAATTCTGAATAGGAACATTTGTATGTGTAAAGGTCTGAGTACCTTCTGAAACAGGCGCAGATTTTGAGTTCAGAGAAATGGACAGTGCTCAGTGCATAGTGTAAAGTTTTACACAAATGATAGCTTAAAATCTAAGTTGAGAGATAAGCTATCTACAGATAAAAGCATTTGACCAAACGGGTTCGACATTGAGAGAACTGTAGCTAAGAAGTTACAGGTGTCAAAGTCGCTACTGCAGAGAAGCAGTTTCACACATAGGTAAAGTGTTTGAGTCATTTCTCACAATATACTCAATCATTTGAAGAGATTTAAGTTGGAGAAGGTGCGCAACCTTAAGGCAAAACATCCTACAAAGTTTTATCAAAAACTTTACACAAATGGTTAGTCAATCAAAGATTAATCTGCAGCAGACTTTTTTGAGAATTTGATTTTTTCCAGAATAGTCAATTTCTTGATAAGTTGGTGATTGTTCTCTAAATTAAGTGGAGTCTGGACTTATTCTTGATATAGAGGTGCTCTAATTTCAAGAATAGGTTGTTCTTTTGGAGATTAACACTCTCCATCAGGTTAGAGGCAAGATGGATCCCAAAGCAGAAAGGTGTGTCTTCATTGGATATGACAACAATCAAAAGGGCTACAGATTATACAACCCAACAATCAAAAGATTCTTGGTGAGTAGAGATGTAGTATTTGATGAGAATAGTTCTTGGTATGAAGATTCATGTAGAAAGGTCAACCTACCTTATGATCTTGAAGAATATTTTCCAAAACTTGTTAAGGATAGCTCTTCTAAAATTGAAGAGCAAGATACCTCAGAAGATGATGAAGCAACTCAATATGAAAAAATCAAAATGTGGAAGTCTAAAGGTAAAGCGAAAATGCAGGAACTTGAACAAGAGGTAGAATCATCACATCATGGCCCAAGAAGGTCCATGAGGGAGAAAAGAAAGCCAAAAAGGTATGGTTTTGTTACTTCTCTAGTCACTAAACATTCAATCTATCTAAGCACAGGACATAAATCAAGAGGAACCTTCAACATTTGAGGAAGCAAAGAAGAAATCAGAATGGAGGCATGCAATGGAAGAAGAAATTGAAGCTCTTGAGGATAATAACACTTGGGAGTTGGTTCCCAAGTCTCCATCAATGAAAGTGATAGGCTCAAGGTGGATGTACAAATTGAAGAAGAACTCAGATGGCTCCATTAACATGTATAAGGCAAGGCTTGTGGCAAAAGGTTTTGCACAAACTCAGGAAATTGATTATGAGGAGACCTTCTCTCCTATGGCAAAGATGCCTACTATTAGGGTTTAGCTTAGTATTGCCTCTTCCAAGAATTGGAAGATACTTCAATTGGATGTAAAAAATGCATTTCTTAATGGATGGATAACAGAAGAGGTATATATGGCACAACCACCTGGTTTTGAGAATCACATATATCCTGATTATGTGTGTAAAATTAATAAAGCTTTATATGGACTCAAACAAGCCCCAAGGGCTTGGAATCACAGGCTTGTGTCATTCTTGCAGGACAAAGGATTTCAACCTAGCAAAGCAGATCCATCACTATTCATAAAAAGGAGTAATTATGAAGTCATCTATTTGTGTGTGTATGTAGATGATATTATACTTACAGGAAATGATGCAGATGGCATGAAGAGAATCAAAGAACAAATGAGAGAAGAGTTCAAGATAAGTGATTTGGGTTCACTTACCTACTTCCTAGGATTGGAAGTTGTCTACAAAGATCATGGTTTGTTTCTTACTCAAAGAAAGTACATTAAAGACATGTTGGAAAAATTCAAGATGATAGATTGCAAGATTGCAGGTACGTCAATGGAGGTTAATCATAAATTGAGTTCACATGAAGGTGAACTCATAGAAGATGTGACATGTTATCAAAGCCTTGTGGGTAATTTGAACTTGCCACATTGACAAGGGTTGATATATGTTATAGTGTGAGTGTGCTAAGTCAATTTATGCACACACCCAGGAAACCTCACATGGAGGCTACCAAGAGGATACTCAGATATCTCAAAGGGACAATGAATGAGGGTTTATATTACCCTTATGTATCTGATTTAAGTTTGAAACTATTTTCTGATGCAGATTGGGCTGGATCCAAGGAAGACAGAAGGAGCACCTTAGGTTATCTTACCTTTGCAGGTTCAAAACTTGTTTCATGGTCATCCAAGAAGAAACCCATAGTTATTGTCTCTTCTACTGAAGCTGAATACAGAGGTCTTGCCATAGCTACTCAAGAAGCTATGTGGATGAAGACACTATAACACGAATGGAAGAAATCTAGGCCATTGTTTCATGTCACCATTGCAAGCATTAGAGATCACCTTCACAATAGAAGGGTGACCTCTCTCGATCTTTCCATTTGCCTCAGGGTTCTAGGCAGTGGTGAGAGACAATCAAATTCCATGATGATCAAAGAACTCTTTTGCCTCTCTCGCATCTAACTCTCCCTTGTCCGCAAGCACTTTCTCAACATAACCTAATCTCGAGATGACTTCTTCTAAAAGGAATTTTCATCCATTATAAGTCGTCTTCGTGCAGAGAGCTCAACCTTCCACATGGTTGGTCAAGTCCTCTCTAGCAAGTACAATATACCTCACCTTATCTATCCCCTTGGGCATGGTTACAAAATTGACCACCCACTTGTAATGAATACAAGGAGGGTAAGTCAGATGTAATGGGTTTCTATGCCTAACTGATGAATGCACCTAGCATGTGACACAAGTGTCCACAAAATCTCGTACACTCACGTATATCCTTGGCCACCAGTAGGCTTCCCTAATATTTTCATACCTCACATAAAAACCTTTGTGACCTGCCCATAAGGTCTCATGCATCTCTCTCATCACCTTGCTTTGAAGACTCCTAGAACTCAGTACCCTCTATGGACTCTTTACCTTGCCCTTAGCGTGTCACCGAATAAGTCCATCCGTCAAGAAAAAGTTGTAAGACTTTTTCCTGATGGATCTATAATTATTTGTGGACCAACACGGGGAAGGTTTCAGCATACTCAGATAATTTCCAATGTCTCTCCACTCGCCATCACACTCATTCTCACATAATTGCTCATATACATATACTAATGGATCGTATCTCATCATATGTGTATCTCTTTCTACCTCATCATCCTCATTAGATTCATCATCAAATTTTGCTCTTGAAAGCATATCAGCCATTGTGTTCAACTTCCAAGCTATGTGAACAAAAGCGGGATTTATAAACTTTACATATGAGATCCACCTAAGCATCACAATATCTAGAGAAGAACAATTTTCTATCATGCGAATCAGTGGAAGACAATCAGTCTCAACTACCACATTCGCTCCAATGAAATATTCTTTATTGGTCTTTAAAGCAGTCACTAGCCCCCATAGCTCGCTCTTTATCTACGGATATTTTCTTTGAGTGTCGTGCAAAATCTTTGCACCGAAGCAAACTGCATATCTCTTCCCCTCATCATCATCTTGCCCTATGACCCAACCTATACCAATAGGAGTGGTTTCAACAATCAAAATGATAGGCCTTTGCCATGAATAATCAATACACTTGAGAATCGAGGCTTCAATTAGCAATTGCTTCAATTTACGCATCGCTCTCGATTGTTTCTCTATCCAAACAAACTTCTTTTTCTTTCTCAGAAGATCATATAAAGGGTTTGCAATGTGAGCAAAGTGAGGAATCCATATCACATAGAATACACACGCTCAGAACCTCCTCACCTGGTCCTACCCTGAATACATATCACCCATAGAGTAGATGGAATGCCTAGCGAATGCTTTTGCAAACTCATCTATTATAGATCTTGTCCCTAGATTTCTAATCGTGACTTTGTTCTCAGGTTGTAGATCCTGGATGAAATGAAGTTTCCCATTCTTCTTTGGAACTGTTAACCATCTATTCAAATATGGTGCCAAAGATGGTTCCAATGTCTGCATGGATATATTTTCCTTTAATACTCATTAACTCAAGTAAATGAGCTTTTGGAACTAGTATAGGTCGAATATTCCATGGTATATGTGGCACTGTAAAGATAATCATGGGCGGTACTTGTTTCAGATATGCACAACCTATCTCATGTGGGAAAAGTGCAAACACTTTCTCATGTTTCTTGATGACTTCTATGAATTTCTCTTTTTCTTCTTCTTTTAGGAATGATCTTTCACCAAACTTTATCTCTTTAATAGTCTCATTAGTAAAATGATGCCCTATAAGCTCTTGTGATCTCAGCATGGGGTCATCAGACACACACATATTTCTCATGACTATCTTCTAGCAATGGTTGTGCTATGGGTTTCACCTTTTTGTCAATAGTCTTATACTTCGTGTTCACATTCACTTCATGCTCTCTCAGGAACTCAATGATCATTCCATACTCTTGGATAGAACTAAGCATAATGATTTCTGATTTTCCATTCCTTTTAAGTGCCTTCTTTCCAAGTGGACTACATTCTCTATCTTCTCATCAGGCAACATGATTCCTAAATCTTTATAATGTATTTCATGAATTTTTATGAACTTATTTGAAACATTTTCTTTTTCTAAGCACAAGAACTTAAATGCAGATGAATATATAGAGAAACTCTCGAAGCTATGTACAGGATGTCGCGAGACATCAAACCAACTCCCACTATTGTCTCGCTCAAGAGTGGATCCTAACAGAAAATTTTGATCAATAGGAGCCCCATACTCTCCTATGGGCATACAATCATCATGGCCATGAGAGATAATGGGTCATTTCTTATATTCTTTCTGTTTCTTGAATGATTTGGGCACACTATCATTACTTGTAAAGAGTGAAGTCCAGATCTAGAATGAATCCTTGCATAGGCAGATCCAACATCCATTGCCTTGGTTTCCATCCGCACTTTGACTATGAAAGGCTACCCAAGGATAGCCTCGTACGAACAATGATCCTGGACAAAGAAGTGAAATTTCTTGAAAATTCCACCAATTGACACAGGTACATAGGCACATGCCCCAAGTAAAGCCCTAGAGTCATTATCAGTTTTCCTCATCCTCCATACATGGCCTTATCTATAGGCCATCTGAACTAATCATATAACTTCTTTGAGATCACATTTATCTCTTACCCTAAGTCAATCAAGGCTAAAGAAAAACATGCATCTTCATCACTTCCCAATTCACCTTCATTCAGGTGTCCCTCTTGCCCAAAAATTCCTAGTGTGCTCACTTTTTGTCCTTCTCATCTCATCATCGGGTGTAATTGGACCTAAGGAATTCCTATGGCACCTTGCAATCTCATCATCTTCATCGTCAGAAGTATCACTCAAGGCTACTGCTTCATTTGTCACTTGCATATCTTTAGTTGCCTCTTCCATTTCCACATCCACAAGTAACGGGAATTTTTTCCTCTCTATCAATTTTATAAATCTATCCTTGAATTCAGGCTTTGCTATAGAGAAGACGTGCTCCAAGGACATGGTCACTTGATTGTTTAATAGAATATCATTTAATATCTCTCTCACATCATTTTTCTTTTCTAACTCAAAAATCAATACCATCTTTGGGGTCTTCTTCTTTTTCTTCTTCTTCTCTTTATCTTTTTATTGAACATTCTCCTGAGTATCATCAGTCTTTTGAACATGCTCTTGTTCTCTTTCCCCCTCTTTATTTGGCTCTTGAATTTTGATTGGCCCAGTTGGCCTCTTCCCTTCCTTTATTTCTTTCTTCTTTGCCTCTACCTAAGAAGCAACAAGCTCTTTAAAGTGCACTTTCTTTCTCTTTCCTCAGCCTCTTTACTTTGCTTTCTTGTCACTCTCCTCTCTTGCTCAGTCTCTTCTTGGTTCTCATCCATCTTCCTCTTTTCCGCTACATTGGCTATATGCGAGTAGACCAAGAACTGATCTACAGGAGACTTCCCGGCAATCTTCTACATGATCACATCCCTAGCTCTCACTAAAGCTTCTATAGAGTAATTCCTTTTTGGTTGAGGCCTAGTCTCCTCTTCATCCCCTTCTTTTAGCAGCTCTAACTGTGTTGTGATGTGTTGTCTCTTGCTCTTAGCACTAGAGGAAGAGAAAGAGTTCATTTGAAGAAGTTAAGAGTGCTTGCTACTTCAAGATGAAGAGAACAAAAGGTATGGAAGAGAAGGTTGAAGATATTGATATCATCAGGTGGAAGAAAGTCCATCATTTTCAAAAGAAAAGTAAGACTTCCTTTTCTTGTATATTTTCCATATACTTTTCCTATTTTAACCTCTACATCCAAAGACAAGTCTACGAGAACATCTTGTGTGAAGATAGTCTAAAGAAGAAGCAATTTCTTTATACTTGGTCATGATTTAGTAGATTTTGACAAAGAATTGCATTGAGAGAAAGAAAGGCAGCTTACATGTTTTGACTCATATGTGTATGAGTTATGTATAAGTTGAAGTTTTGAGCAGGCAGCTATGTGTTCCCTCAAAGAATTCATGGAGTGTCAATTCAGAGCTACTTGGTATATGACAAGTTGCAGAGAAGTATATTTCTTCTTTATCTAACTCTTGAGGTAAAAGAGTATTTGTAGAAGATGTTGGAGACTTGAAGAGAGGTTTTATGTTTGGAAAAGTTACCCCATATTCATTATTTTCATAAAACTTTAGAAAATTCAGATTTTTGATGTACTAGTCAGTTGAAGAATCTACTTTCTATGATTTTCATGTTTTTTGGATACATGCTTGTATTCAAAAAGGTGTTCCATCAGATCCTATCACTTGATTGAGAAGTGGAGTTAGCCAAAGAAATTCAAGCAAATACTTTCACATTTCACCTGAGTAGAATATGAAGTATCAACTTGCACTTTTTTGGAGTTCTCAAGGTGAGAAGTTTGTCCACTTATGTTTCAAGTAGGAGTTGCAGATTCTTTAAAGGATTTGGTTAAAGTAAAGTTTTACAACTTTATGTGAGAAGCATGGACACTTAGAGACATTCAGGTAACAAATCAAACATTCAATCATGAAGGTTTGATGAGAGCAGATTCTACACAGGTATTTTGTTGGAAAGATCATAGATCTCGTATGATCTTATATGATCTTGGATGACATTGAAGGTCTCGAAGATCTTGAGTATTCATGAGTCAGTTGTCTATCCTTTGTTTGTAAGGTTCTTAGCATTGGAGGAAGTAAGTCAAAGATTCAGGTTCTATCAGATTTGTGTTGCAGAGAGATAGAAGAAGATACTTGTTATGTTGCAGAAGGTTATGAATCCTAAAATGCTTTCAGCAAGGGTTTTATGATAGATCAGCTAACCTTATTCTAGATTTTGGGAAGCTAAAGAATGACAAGGAAAGCTATTGGCATGTGCACAATGCTAATAAAAGGGTTCAGATAATTTGTTTCAGACACGGGTATTAGTGTTATGAAATATCAGATTTATGAAGGAAGACGTTCCAGATTTCATAAAGTCTGATATATTTGAAGAATTCTGGATACTAGTGTTAAATCATCCAGGGGGTGATGAAACATAAAGACTTATTTTCATCCATATGTGAAGAATGCAGATCTATACCTATAAGTATTCCACGTATTCCTATATCAGGTTTTCCTATATTTCCTTTGTCAGTTTCTCTTTATATTCCAGCTTTGAAAGAAGAAGGAAGAAGGAGAATGTCTGGAGAAAATTCTTGATAGGATGTTCCTCTTTAGGAGAAGGTTCCAGAATTCTATTTAAGAGAAGCTTGATATTTCATAGAGGTATGTTTTAGAGGTGCGCACATATATGTTTATACCAGATTTTGAAGGAAAGAGGTATGAAAGATTTACATATTGAACAAGAATGAAGACATGATGACATCATAGATTTTTTGATGAAACTCATGTGTCGAGTTAAGTTGAGTAAAGTCAAAGATGAACCAGCTAGTGTTCATAATACACTATGGTGTGAGTTGTCAGTCACAGGTTCCAGGATTCAATTCTTGATTGTGTTTAGTGTATTTAACATGACATAGCAGAAGTATGTTAAGAAACCTTTTGTAAGGTAAATGCAAATATGTGGATCCTAGTGTATGTTTTCAGGTTTGAGAAGACACGAGATAGTAGGTTCAGAGTCAGTACATGCTACATTTGTTGTCTTATGCATTACTCTGCTAGATATTCAGTTTGATATCTCACAGATGTGTAGATTTATGCATTGCCCAGCTGTCAAGCATTGGCAGGTGGTTAAGCGCATATTTTTCTACTTGAGTGGTACCTAGCTACTTGGTTTGCTTTATCCTAAGGGGGATCACTACCTCGAGATTTACATGCTTTTTTTACCTCTAACTGGGCAAAGCAAGTGATTGCTTGATGTGTACACTATTGGATATCTAGTTTGCATATTTTCTCAAGTATTACGGTTCATGTTCAACAAGTTTAGGTGTTTGAAGCTTGAAGGAAAGTCAAATTCAATTTTGAAGAAGATTTTTTGAAGAAAAGGTTTGAAGGTCAATGTGGGGAGTACAAGTTTGAAGCTTATGAATTTTGCAGATGAATGAAGTTACATGTTCAGTTCATTTTGTACCATTGTAACATTGAAGGGGGGATTGCTGGAAAACAATGTCTCAATAGTCCATATTGTTCAGAGAACACATGATTTGCATAGATCTTGTATAGCTTCCATAATTAGCTAAAGCAAGAGCAAGAGTTAAGAGAAGAGTGGGAAAGAAAGTACATGCATGACATAAACAAATTAAGAAAGAAATGGAAAGCAGCCAAATCATGGTACATGAACAATGCAATGAGGATGCGGACCAAATGGCCATCTTAGGGGAAAGTAAGAAGAAAAGTGATAAAGATTTTATAGTGGCAAAATAACAAATAAAAGAAAAAAATGGACTCATAAAAAGTCTACAAGAGCAGATCACAAGGCAAGACAATATGGGGACACCAGTAGTTCCAAGCTCTCAAGTGGTTATTGTGGAGATTGAGGTACATCCTCTTTCTCTGCCCATCCATAATTGACCAATACACGTGGGAGAGGCAGAGCAAAGTGCTGATCGAAATACACAACGTATTGCAGAACTAAGCCAAAATGAGCGGGCATTACTGGTGTCCCAACTTATGGGTCAATTTGAAGATCAAGTAGTGAAAGTGATGAAAGAAGCAAAAATCAAAAGAAAAAATTTAGAGCAAATTATGAAGCCCTTTAGTGTACCATACTGCCTACTAAAAGAGGAAACCAAACAATACATCAAGAGGACTACACAAAAATAACTAGATCAACTTACATTTCAGAGCAGATACCTTCTCTTATACACAAGAAGAATTTGACAAAGCAGATCCAATATGGAGACATAAGTTTTTGGAAAAGAATCTGACTCTACAGGTGCATTGGGAATCTGCACCATATTTATTACAAGTAAACCCATCTTTTTGCCCAGTACCATGAAGAAGATCTTGGATGCATTTTTGGGAAGAACTACGTCAGGGCACACTCAATAACCAGTGGCTAGACTATCCATTATTAGCAAGCCCACCCCATAACTATTTACTTACCGAAGAGTATATGGTATGCACTATAGAATTTTGGCTCTCATGATATGCTATAGTTCCAGACCTAGCAATAAAGATGAAGAACAAGGTGTTGAGCATGCTACTAACCATTTTGAAGGTCTTCAAGCATGCTCAATACACATTTTTTAACTTCATCGGCATTAACCAAGGCACATATGCCTTAATTTTTTATCTCTCTGTAATGCCTAGCCAACTTACGATCATGGGGTATCCTCACACTTTATGTTCTTACCGAGTCAGTATATACAGACATTTGAAGAGGCATTTTTTATATGATTTTTTGAATTGGACTCGGAGATTTTTGTGAAAATGACTTCCAACCTCAATGCTCGATTGGTGGCCTATGAGTTAAGCTTCTTTGCATATGATCGATAGGCCCCCAATGATGGTGCCAAGTCAGCACAATGGAAATAACTCATGATATGTGAAGCCAATCTGCTAAATCAAAGAGAGAAAACAACCCTTCAGACATACTCACATCACCAGTCAAATCCTGTTGAGGATGATAGAGTTCAGGAGGAGGGATGTGTGGAGGGAGAATCAAGCAAGAAATGAAGAAGAAGGAAATCGAAAAGAAAAATTGTTCAATAAAGGTAACTCACCCTCTGCCCGAAGCCCTGTAGGGGCATGCATCAGTCTACAACGCCAAAGAAGGAGGTCTCAAAGAGTGGAAACAAACAATTATAATAGGACCTTTCAAGCATCACCTTTACTAAAAGAGATGCAATACTTACCATTGTGTGTGTGTGTGGCAATCCAAATCAATACAGCAACCTTGATGTGTGAATGCAAGGAATACCAAGGAAACGACAGAATCATCGGACTTAGGATCGGATAAAGTAACAAATTGTTTGAAAGTCCAGAAGGCTTTCCCGACCGCTAGGTGCATGCAGTGAGAAGAAATAAATAGGTTTAAGCAATAAAACAGGGCCAGAAGTGTTGGAGTTAGACGTCTGCAGAAGCACGCGAACAGCACAAGGAAGAAGAAGAAGCTTGGAGCACAACACACAAGACTGAATGTATTACTAGAGAATGTACAAAGATAAGTAGCCCATTAGGGCAATAGGCATATATACAAGCCGGGCGAAAAAAACCTCCTAAAGAGGGAAAAAAGTGCCCCGACGGTCCTAGAGTGTTCACACACATCACTACCTAAATATATCAACAAATCCCCCCTGGGAGTGATGCGGTGAACAAGGAGCTGGCACTCATGTATAAGGAAGTGCCAAGCTATGTGGAAATCACTCCACAAAAGGAAGTAAGCCCAAAGCTTTGCGGAAAGCTTCAAACTTCTCCCTAGGCAGAGCCTTCGTGAAAAGGTCTGCAATGTTCTCCTGCGTGGGCACATATGCCAAGCTGATCTCCCCAGCAGAGAGCCTCTCGCTGACATAGTGATAATGCACCTCAATGTGCTTAGTGCGAGCATGGAACACAAGGTTCCTCGCAACTGCCAATGCGCTCTGACTGTCAGTGAAGATGATGGTGGCAGAAGACTGGCCAACACCCAAATCAGCCATAAGGCGTCTGAGCCACACACACTCAACAGTCGCTGTGAAAGCTTCCCTATACTCAGCCTCACAACTAGAAGTGGCCACAGTAGGCTACTTCTTGCTCAACCAAGATATACATGAGCTACCAAGCATGAAGCAAAAGCCACTGGTGGACACACGAGTGTCATAGCAACCAGCCCAATTTGAGTCAAAAAAAGCATGCAAATCTGGCGGTAGTGATCCCCCCTTGGGATAAAACAACCCAAGTAGCCGAGTACCACTCAAGTAGCGAAAGATGCGCTTAACCGCCTTCCAATGCGTGACTCCTGGGCAATGCATAAACCTGCTCATCTGTGAGATAGCAAACTGAATATCTGGCCGAGTAATGCATAAGTAAATCAAGCATCCAATAGCCTGCTGATAGAGAACAACATCAAATGCATCTCCAGCATCATGAAGACTCAATCGTAAACCTGTCTCCATAGGAGTGGCAATAGGCTTACAGTCTTCAAGGCCAAAACGCTGCAATAATGTGTCAATATATTTCGTTTGACACAAAGCCATTCCACCATCAACTTGCATAAACTGAATGCCCAAATAGTGATGCAAATGCCCCAAATCAGACATCTCAAATGAGGCATGCAAATCAGCCTTGAAATCAGCAATATGCTTCTCAATAGGACCAGTGAGCAGCATGTCGTCTACATAGACAACAATGATCAGAAGCACATCATTAGCACGCTTAACATATAAGGTGCTTTGAGTTGGACTGTTCTCAAAACCATGTGCAATCAGATAGGCATGTATCTTCTCATACCAAGCACGTGGTACTTGCTTTAAACCATATAACGCCTTCTTTAACCTGCAAACCTGGTTTTCATGCCCTTTCTGCACAAAGCCACAGGCCTGAAAAACATACACTTCTTCATGCAAGTCACCATTCAGAAATGTTGTTTTAATGTCCAACTGATGTACATTCCAACCATGATGGGCTGCAAGTGCACAAATGCTCCGAACAGTAGTCATACGGCATGTAGGTGCAAAGGTCTCATCAAAATCAATGCCTCTTTCCTACGCATAACCCTTTGCAACAAGCCTAGCTTTATACCTGTCAACTGTACCATCAGGTTTACGCTTCAGCTTGTATACCCACTTAGTGCCAATGGCCTTCTTGCCAGGAGGCAAGTCACATAAAGACCATGTACCATTCTTCATTATAGCATCATATTCAGATTGCATAGCAGCCATCCAATTTTCTGAATTCTGTGCTTCATCAAAAGAAACAGGCTCATTCTCATCACAGAGACTAGATGCAGCCATAGCATAGCAATCTGATGCAAAGGAGGCACTATGAGAGCCTGAACGAGTATGATATGACAAAGGTGCATCTAATTTGCTGTCACGCAAAGTCTGCACCAGCCATTTTGGCATAATTTTTGCCTGCTCAATATCAGCTCTCTCATCAGCAAGTGCATCATGTAAATCTGCATCAGAAATGGAATGATCTGCATCATCATATGAAACCTACAAAGGCTGAGAAGTTGCCTCATTAGGACCAGCACTAGACTGTCCACCTGTAAAAAGAGGCATCAAAGTATCATACAGGTCTTTGGAGCTAACAGATGTCTCCTTAGTACATGAAAGCAATGGCTGAATAGCATCTTCCACAAAGACAACATCACGGCTAACCAGAATGCGTTTAGTCTGTGGATGATACAGACGATAGCCTTTACTTTCAGAACTGTACCCAACAAAAATACATTTTTCTGCCTTATCATCCAATTTTTTGCGATGTTGTTTAGGCACTAATGCATATGCCAAACAACCAAAAATACGCAGATGAGCAACAGATGGCTTGCGGTCATGCCAAGCCTCATATGGAGTGATAGACTGCAACGCTTTAGTGGGACACCTGTTCAGTACATATGCTGCACACATGACAACCTCAAGCCAGAAACTATGAGGTAAAGCCTGACTCTTGACCATACACCTCGCCATCTCCATGAGAGACCTATTCTTCCGTTCAGCAACTCCATTTTGTTGAGGTGTATACGGCACTGTACATTGGTGTTTTATCCCACGTTCAGCCAGAAATGCATTAAAATCCGAAGACATATATTCCCCCCCTCGATCAGAACGGAGGGTGCCCATTTTACATGCTGATAGATTTTCAGCCAAAACCAAAAACTGTTTGAAGCACATGAACACTTCGAACTTTGCTTTGAGTGGATATACCCATGCATGCCTGGAAAAATCATCAATGAAAGTCACGAAGTAAAGGTAATTTCCAAAAGAGGGTGTCTGCATAGGACCATAAACATCACTATGTACAAGCTGCAATTTCTGTGTAGCCCGAACTGAACCATCTTTTGGAAAGGAAGAACGCTGCATTTCGCCCAAAATACAGCCTTCACAAACATGTTTTCCAGGTGCCTCAAGTTTGGGCAAAGAGGACACCATTTCAGATTTCTGCAGGCGTAACAAACTAGCAAAATTCAGATGACCAAAGCGTGCATGCCAAAGCTTTGCATCTGACATAGCCTGAGAATCATGAACTGCACATGCTGAATCATTCACAGATCTTTTATAGTCTATGAGCTTATACAGCCCACGACATAAAATGCCAGAAGCAATAATCACATTGCCATTTGAGAGATCATGGACTGTACACCTGTCATCAACGAATTTCACAACCAAGCCAATCTTGGCTAATGCAGAAACTGATAACAGATTCTTTTTTATCTGTGGCACAAATAAAACATCTGACAAAGTGAAAGAACTACCATCAGCAGTAGTCAGAATGATCTTACCAACTCCCATAATAGGATAAGAGGAGTTATTGGCGCATGTGACAGTATTCCTTGTAGGGGCAGGCTCGAGTGAAGAGAAGAAACTGTGCTGCGAGGTAATATGTTTGGTCGCCCCACTGTCAAAGTACCAAACATCTGAGTCTACTGCAGACATGCACTGCTCATGAGAAGATGGGTCAAAACTGCAGACAGTAGTAAACGCCCATTCTTCTTCCTGCACAAGATTTGCAGACTCTGTTTTTTGTGTAGAGGCCTCTGCAACAACCATTCCAGTCTCTTTCTTCTTTGCCTCTTTAGCAGCGAGTTTTGGACAGTTCTTTATGATATGATCATTGCCTTTACAGTACTTACAAAACAATTTCTACTTTTCTGTTTTTTTCTCATCTTTGTCTTGGTTCTTTGAATGTGCAGCATTTGCAAATTTCTGCTTACTAGTAGAAGAGCTCCATTTTCCTTTGCCCTTCTGACTAGCCAGGAAAGCTTGATCTGCAACTCGCATAATGGACCTGTTCTGCCTGGACTGATCTTCCTGCAACAGAACAAAGACTAACTCCTCAAATGATAAGGCATTCGTATTGCCTTTTATCATCAACCGAAGAGTAGAAGCAAAACTCTGATATGAGTCAGGAAGACCATTCAAAACGGTCTGCACAAGTGAGCTATCTGGAATAACCTCATCAGCAGAAATCAATTGTTCCTTCAAATCTTTGATCTTCGTTAGGAAATTGTCCATAGAATCACCTTCATTCATGTGCTCACTCTCCAACTGTTTTTGGAGATAAGCAACACGAGCCTCATTCCTAGCTTGGTACAATGTGGTAAGTGTATCCCAAGCATCCCTAGCTGTTCTGCAAGAGCGTATGTGAGGAATAATGGCACGTTTGACAAACAAAGCTATCAATGCATGTGCCTGGGCATCTCTGCCATCCCAACGAATCTGCTCTGCAGTAGGTGCAACAGAAACAGCAGCACGAATAGGAATCTGCACAATATCATCTTCGACACCATCTTCATCAGCTCCAGCACCTGTATTTGTAGTACCTGTAGTCGCAGGTGTAACAGGACGTCTTTCAACACCCTGCACAATGTTCCACAATCCTTTTGCAACCAATACATGTCGCATCATATAAGCCCATAATGGGTAGTTGGTACCATCCAACTTATCCTCAACAGCCAACATACTGAATACATCACTGCTTTCAGCCATGGCCGGTGACTAAAATACCTTGATGCAGAAAATTGACTGTATCTCAAAAAGTTGAACGGAACTGCCCATAGGAGTTCTGCTAGACCTGTAGCAGACTTCGAGACGCTTAAACTGGCGAACAGAAACTGGTATATACCTTTGGCACAAAAGGACGAAATAGCCTGCACAAGTGTTGCGAATCTGAGACTGCAAACGGAGGAGTGTCGACGGAGCCCTAGAAGAAGCGACAACCTGTTCTGATACCAATTATTGGAGTTAGACGTCTGCAGAAGCACGCAAACAGCACAAGGAAGAAGAAGAAGCTTGGAGCACAACACACAAGACTGAATGTATTACTAGAGAATGTACAAAGATAAGTAGCCCATTAGGGCAATAGGCATATATACAAGCCGGGGGAACAAAACCTCCTAAAGAGGGAAAAAAGTGCCCCAACGGTGTCGGAGAGATTCTCTCTCCTTAACTGGATATCTCAATCTTTTATTTTGACATAATAATTGTCGAACTAGTGACTAGTATTATCGAAGACATTCGGATGGTGCGAATAAAAAGTCCTGTAAACATACGATTGAAATGTTCTTTCATACATACAATGTTTGAACATGATAATTTTCATGGAGCAAACAATGAAGCTAAACGTGGATATGAAGATATAGGTGGCAATAATGATGGATGCTTCGAATACGGGAAGTATCAAGAAGTAAATATTTCAAGATATCTTTTGTGAAGAATATTTTCCCTAAATCAGCAACGTTTTATTTTCATACTATTGTGAACTACAATATTTAGTGGATGCTTCATTCTGTTGTTCCTCACTTACGTGGAGGATGAGCAGAATAGAAAGCACTACATGCATTAGTATGCATGATGGCACATATTACTGTACTTCAACTTCTTGATCACGAATCAAAGTGGGAGTTTTTGCATGGAGGAGGACGGATGCGTCCATTCACCACAAAAAGTACTTGAAGCAAAAAGGGAACTGGAGGGAGGCGTGCATGCATTGGAGGAGGACGCTAACAGATAAGAGAATGCAGTGAAGGAGAATGCATTCAGAGGGCGCTAACAGATAATCTCTCAGTTTTTTAGGACATACTCTCCGCGAGATATGGGGGGCTCTGATGATCGGCGATTCCTCTGAATTGATTCCGACGCTGATTGAAAGAAGAGAAAACTGGCGCAGCAGGAAGGGGCAGCGCACGCAGAGGGGAGGAGAAGGAGGCGCGCGGATCACAGAGGAGTCCGATTTGATTTTAAGGAGGCAAATATGATAAAGATAAGAAGCTAATCGGTTGGCAGAGCACTAATATCGAGGAGGACTAGAGCACAAGAGATTTAATTGCGCACAGCTGGCCATTTTTTTTATTGATCGTCGCAACGTCTTGTGAAGGCAGGTGCTACGCTGAAACAGTTGAAGATCTTCTTCCTTTCAGAAGAACTTTTGAAGGCAATGAATCTGGGGAAGAAAACATGACATCAGAAAGCGTAAAGGCAAGGTGCATATGGTATGCAATATAAAATTGATTTTCATTATAGCATTTGGCATAGAAATCTATCTATACAGCATTTGGTGAAGCAATCCCAGAAGGCGACTCCGATTGGTTTTTAGCAGTTGCTGCGTACGGCATTTGATCGTGTATAATTTAATAGCCCTGATTTTATGAAATATATAGTGATGTTATAAATAGTGTTGCTTCAAAGACAATGTTCATGATATAGTAACTCTTACTTCGATTTCTGACATTAAGGCAGTAGAACAAGTGCATTCGGATAGATTATCAAGTTGGTCCTCCAACATTTCTGTTTTAAGGGAAATTAAACGCTTGAAGAGTATTATTAAACAGGGGCATCAAGTATAAAGAGGGGAGATCATTTATTCTATCATCTATCGTATTTAAGTTCTCACTGTTTGACTGCTTAATCAAACATGGTCAATGTTCAGAATCGATCTTCAGTCAGGAGATTATGTATCACTTTCGTCATCACTTTCATTAGACATCTGTTGATGTTACGTAGGAAAACATAATTTCATTGGATATACAATTTTTTCTTCTTCAACAATCGGCTCCTAGCTGTGCTTTTTGAACAGAGTTAAACAGATGTTAGTTTTTTCATGAGTTGCTTTGAATTCTATTGCGCAACATTTTATCAGAGCTAATATTATACATAGCAAGGAAAATTGAGTCAACGTAAATATTGCGGTCTTGAAATATGCATAATATTCTGAGAACCTCAGATTGCAGAAGATGAAAATTTCGCATGAGTTTTGTTGAATACGGAGGATTGGTGCTGATGAACACTTGTGCATGATTTTATTGAAGGAGGAGCATTAAAGGCTTGGCATAACCATACAGTTAAAGATAGATGATTGATGTCAGATTTAAATTCTAACAACTTCTGATAGCAGAAGGCCAGCAATTGCCTATGAAATTCTCATAAAGGATTTATATGTCTTATAGAGATTTTGTGTGCGAACTCATTCAATTTCTTTATGACTTGTGCATAGTATATGATGATATAGGCAATTGCGATCGCTCATGGCTGAGCATTTTCATCTCAAATAAAACAACAAAAACATCGGTCAAATGTATGTTCCATTGACATCATAAAGGAAAAGTGTTTGATATTGCAAGTCCTCGCTGCATAATAGTTCGAATAGATTCAGAAGCTTTCATCAGTTTAGAAGAAATCATTACTTTATAAGTGGAACTTTCAACGTGAACTTATGCTGTGAATTCCGTTGAACTATGATCGTTATTACTAAGTGTTTATTTCTCTTATCATTCAACCTCTATCAAATTCAACTATTTAGCTTTCTGATCTACATAAACATTATGTTCGAATTATGCTATTTGATCTAAAGGTGAAGATTAATATAAGCAAACCTGGAGTATGGTTCTTTTGAAAGAAACTGGATGCGATGAAATTAAATGCTCATTGATTTTCTATAAAAAGTAATTGATCTATTTTCTTTGTGTTCTGTGCTATAAAAAGTATTCCCAATGATACATTTTGCCATATCAACTAATTCTGATATTCTGAATATGAAAGTTATATTGCATATTTAGACTTTATAATTACTCGACTAATACTCTGTTGAGTCTCCATCAATTACCTGAGGTTGCTTCAAGCACCCGGCGTGCGCCGTATTTTTTTTGCGGTCGCCCTGATCCACCGACCGTCGCTTTCGCTCCGACAACGGTCCTAGAGTGTTCACACACATCACTACCTAAATATATCAACAAGAAGTATGTGAACAAAGAAGTTATTCAAAGGCCAAAAGTTAGAAAGAAGTAGATGTTGAAAAGTTGAAGAGGTTGACTAAGATAATCACATTCTTAGTCACTAGGTGCATGTGGTGGAAAAGAGCTTTATAGGCATCAACGATAATGAAGCCACCCTCAGCCTCTAAGCATAGAATGTCTATCAAGGGATGACAGAGACAAGGAAGGGGAGAGTGTTGCAGAGAAAAGGAGCATAGAAAAGGGACCCCCAAAAAAATTTTCAAATTTTGGACACAAATTTTCTTCTTCAAGTTTCTATGAAACACCTCATGAAGCCATGTAAATGCACTAGAGGAGTCCTCTAGATGCATGAATCCCAAATATTGTAACATAATCCTTGTAACAAAGTAGGAATTTGGTGTTTTTCAATAAAAGTGTCGGTCCCTTGTGTGAAAGGAGTAGTTTTAAGCCACATGTATATAAGTCACTTGGTGACTCTTGTAAAGAACTTTTTCCCATTGAGAGCTTCTTCTCCAAGAGCTTCTGTGTGTGATTCATGCTTGAAATGTGTGTGTAGAACTGTTGTCTACCCCTTAACTTTGTGTTTAATCTATTGTAGTGCACATGTGAGGCTTGAGGAGTTGTGTAGTGGGTATTGGTGTTTCCCGCTATTCACTATTTTGCTCATAACTTGAAGCACGTTTGTCATACTCGACTTAAACGACAACCAATGGATGTGTCTCATTGAGAGCTTCAAAATGAATCTATTATTGAACATATTCAAAGCTCTAAGCTAAGAGAAAATTTTGAATTTGTGCTTATTATTGTAACAAGTATCGTGACATGCATTTCCAAAGGATTTGTGAGTCGAAGAGGTAGCTGAGACAAGTCACATGCATTGTAGCATAGGCACTTCACTTACCATCATGCGTGCACATGTTGTCATACACTTGATACATCTAATCTCACGGATTGATAATTAAACATGTATTAATCCACCACTATATGCACTTTTGGGGCGATTGAGGTATAGTCTCAATTGACACAAGTCCCTAAGGCTCTACGACTTAGGTACACAAGGGCCAAAAGATCTTTGGATAGATAAATCAAATTACTTCAACATCAACCCATATGGGGTGGATGATGCATAGCCTTCGCATAGGATGATGTCAAGAGATTTTCCCCTGGTCTTCTTTTGAAAAGAAGAGGTCACCACCCACCAGATGGGTCAGGTGGACTACATCAACGATCAGATGGGTTGCATCACCAAACAAATGGGGACCATAGTCACCTATGCCCAATCCTCCACACTTTTGGTAGACCTACCTAGATCTCTTGTACAGAATGCCTCACTTCCTAATGGGCAAGTCATGCAAGTAACCTCCCTTCTTTTCCAAAGCAGAGTTTCAACAAGCCCTCTTAACCACAACCACATAAAAGTCAATCACGACTTAAGAACCCAAACTAACGACCATACCAAATGATCCCAAGGTGGATACCATATCAGCATGTCAACGCAACCGGCACAAAGCAAGTATGGGTGTTGAAAGGTCAGAAAGCACCAATTGTTTCCAGTAGTGTAGGCCATGATGAGATGCGACCACAGCAAAAGTAGAATCAATGTCCAACCTCCCCTCGACCTTCTTCTCCATCGATGAGAACCTAACACATCTAGATCGCAAAGAAGTACCTAACAAAACGACCCTCACCCATGCAGATTTGGGTACCCAAGAACTGTTTTTTAGCTCAACACTCAAGCCATGTAATATACATCCCTTCGAAATCACTCCACCCATTGATACCATCATTTTCATAATCATCTTTTTTCCATCAACCAAAGAACCCAACCACTCACCAACTCTTAGAAAATGGATGTCGAAACATGTCTAGAAACCTCCACATAATCCTTTGTACGACATAACATCTCTCATGACTAACCCTAATCCTTGTATTAATTCACGCATAACTAAACCTTGTATAAATTCACCCTCACTAACCCACTATCACTTGTAATAAAGTGTCATCGCAAGCAATGTATGCACTATCTAAAGCATGCAAGTTGTCTAGCGACCTGCAATAATTTCTAAGAAATCATTACATAAACCACCTCACAACATATGGCTACATGGGTTACACATCGATTATGGAAAGGATTGCGGTCTCACTTTATTGGGATCATAATTTATTTCCATACTAATGTGTTATCCTTTTGTAGCAGATCATCTACACACACGTTCAGATCATCATGCAAACTAAAGGAACCTCCGAGGTTGACACTAGCACTGCAGTTGTAAATTTCAGTGATTTGTTGGTAGAGCCTTACCCTACAATGAAGCCACCATAATTTAAAGGTTTTATGGGACCAATGCCGATTGAAGACCCTCCCCTTGGAAGAATGGATAAAGTACATAGAAACTCTCATTGGTTCCAGCGGCTAGCAGGACCTCTCGCCAATGCGAACTATATCTACAATGCAATGCTTTTCTTTAGCGGAGACACGTGGGGAAGATATCAATTCTTCTCATGAGAATTTGATGACTTTCAAAATTCTGAGGAATCACAACCTATTTGGGCCAAGGCTGGATTCATAGAGTATTTTAGTGTGCCCCTGCCAAAACCAGATTTCTATCGATGCTTCTATTTGGTGACTACTCTTGAACCCCCTATTAGGAAGGAAATTATAGCGACATTCATTTTGCCCTCGCTAGTTAATGATCCCCCTTATAAAAAATTATATCTCTCAAATGATCTCATCCGTGCCACACTTAAGATCCATGGCATGCACACTCCAACAGAAAGGGAGAAGCTCATTCCCAAGCCAATGAAGAAGGATGATGTTTTGAAGTGGGCACATATTTGTGCCATTACACCAGAGCTATCAAAACCACTACATATTTGTATGCAACATTTCGCTTTCATGCTCAAAATCACTTCACGATACCATAGAAGTGCATTTGGTTTCGGCTATACTTAGCAAATATAGAGCCGCAAACAATTGATCTTGCTAATTGGATTCTGGACCAGTTGTACCTAGCACAAAAAAGATGGGCCCGAAAGCGAGTCATCCATGGTTGTTGTGCCATCACAAGAATTGTATACATGTGCCTAGCCTATGACATACCAATCGAGTGTGCTATGACTAGTGGTGGCTAAAGCAGTTTAGAGGTACCTCTAAGAAAGCCTACAAATCAAGCAAGGCAAGAGCATGAAAGCATATGAGGGGCACCACTCCATGTTTACAGGTCCCTAAATCACCTTCACCACAACCATCCCCTCAACGGTCTCCCACAAACACTACTGCACCAATACCACCAATACATATTCGTTTATCACGTCCCTTAGTAATTGAAGGCACCACCAATGCCATGCTCACCTTCGAAGCAACCACTCAACCTGCTACCGCATAAGTTAGAGAGCCCCCCACCACCATTGGTGCAGACACATTCACTTTTCCAACACCCAATCTTGAGGTGGAACCCATTAATATTATGTTTGATTTTGAAATGCAAGATGCATTTTCTAGTAAATTTTAGGTTTCAGAAGGACAATTTTTCTTGCAAGAATAGGAACGGCCCAATTACCCTCTTTTTCTCTGCATCTTTGCTCTTCTTTGTTCTACAACAATGCCTGATTTACTTATGCATTACTCGGCCATATATTAAGTTTGTTGTCTCACAAATGAGCAGGTTTATGCATTACCCAGGTGTCAAGCATTGGCAGGCAGTTAAGCGCATCTTTCGCTACTTGAGTGGTACTCGACTACTTGGGTTGTTTTACCTCCTCCCCTCATTTTTTGGCGCACGACACACACCTCCTCCCTCCTACCATTAGGTGAGCCTCCCTCGGCAAAACTAGTTACGGGATTTTTGGTAAGAGATTGTGTTTTGGTTTCACTCTGTTGTGTCGTTGCTCTGTCTTGTTGATATATTTAGGTAGTGATGTGTGTGAACACTCTAGGACCGCCGGGGCACTTTTTTCCCTCTTTAGGAGGTTTTTTTCCCCCGGCTTGTATATACGCCTATTGCCCTAATGGGCCACTTATCTTTGTACATTCTCTAGTAATACATTCAGTCTTGTGTGTTGTGCTCCAAGCTTCTTCCTCTTCCTTGTGCTGTTCACGTGCTTCCACAGACGTCTAACTCCAACAATTGGTATCAGAGCAGGTCGTTGATTCTTCTAGGGCGCCGTCAACACTCCTCCGTTTGCAGTCTCAGATTCGCACAAAATTTGGTGAGCATACTCAGGGTGTTTTCGAGATCAAAACAGCTTTGTTCTATGGTGCCAAAATCACGATCTGAGCTCGTTTCGGCCTCCGAACGCACTATCGCAGTGCTTGTGCAGGCTATTTCGTCCTTTTGTGCCAAAGGTATATACCAGTTTCTGTTCGCCAGTTTAAGCGTCTCGAAGTCTACTACAGGTTTAGCAGAACTCGTCTGGGCAGTTCTGTTCAACTTTTTGAGATACAGTCAATTTTTTGCATCAAGGTATTTTAGTCACCGGCCATGGCTGAAAGCAGTGATGTATTCCGTATGTTGGCTGTTGAGGATAAGTTGGATGGTACCAACTACCCATTATGGGCTTATATGATGCGACATGTACTGGTTGCAAAAGGATTGTGGAACATTGTGCACGGTGTTGAAAGATGTCCTGTTACACCTGTAACGATAGGTACTGCAAATACAGGTGTTGGAGTTGATGAAGATGGTGTCGAAGATGATATTCCGCAGATTCCTGTTCGTGCTGCTGTTTCTGTTGCACCTACTGTAGAGCAGATTCGTTGGGATGGCAGAGATGCCCAGGCACATGCATTGATAGCTTTGTCTGTCAAACGTGCCATTATTCCTCACATTCGCTCTTGCAGAACAGCAAAGGATGCTTGGGATACACTTACCACTTTGTACCAGGCTAGGAATGAGGCTCGTGTTGCTTACCTCCGAAAACAGTTGGAGAGTGAGCACATGAATGAAGGTGATTCGATGGACAGTTTTCTTAGAAAGATCAAAGACCTGAAGGAACAATTGATTTCTGCTGATGAGGTTATACCAGATAGCTCACTTGTGCAGACCGTTCTGAATGGCCTTCCTGATTCATATCAGAGTTTTGCCTCTACTCTTCGATTGATGATGAAAGGCAATCCGAATGCCTTGTCATTTGAGGAATTAGTCTCTGTTCTGTTGCAGGAAGATCAGTCCAGGCAGAACAGGTCCATTATGCGTGTTGCAGATCAAGCTTTCCTGGCTAGTCAGAAGGGCAAAGGAAAATGGAGCTCTTCTACTAGTAAGCAGAAATCTGCAAATGCTGCACAATCGAAGAACCAGGATAAAGATGAGAAGAAATCAGAAAAGCAGAAATTGTTCTGCAAGTACTGTAAAGGAAATGATCATATTATAAAGAACTGTCCAAAACTGGCTGCTAAAGAGGCAAAGAAGAAAGAGGTTGGAATGGTTATTGCAGAGGCGTCTACACCAAAAACAGAGTCTGCAAATCTTGTGCAGGAAGAAGAATGGGCGTTTACTACTGTTTGCAGTTTTGACCCATCTTCTCATGATCAGTGCATGTCTGCAGTAGACTCAGATGTTTGGTACTTTGACAGTGGGGCAACCAAACATATTACCTCGCAGCGCAGTTTCTTCTCTTCACTCGAGCCTGCCACTACAGGGAATACTGTCACATGCGCCAATAACTCCTCTTATCCTGTTATGGGAGTTGGTAAGATCATTCTGACTACTGCTGATGGTAGTTCTTTCACTTTGTCAGATGCTTTATTTGTGCCAGGGATCAAAAAGAACCTGTTATCAGTTTCTGCATTAGCCAAGATTGGCTTGGTTGTGAAATTCGTTGATGACAGGTGTACAGTCCATGATCTCTCAAATGGCGATGTGATTATTGCTTCTGGCATTTTATGTTGTGGGCTGTATAAGCTCATAGACTATGAAAAATCTATGAATGATTCGGCATGTGCAGTTCATGATTCTCAGGCTATGTCAGATGCAAAGCTTTGGCATGCACGCTTTGGTCATCTGAATTTTGCTAGTTTGTTACGCCTGCAAAAATCTGAAATGGTGTCCTCTTTGCCCAAACTTGAGGCACCTGGAAAACATGTTTGTGAAGGCTGTATTTTGGGCAAAATGCAGCGTTCTTCCTTTCCAAAAGATGGTTCAGTTCGGGCTATGCAGAAATTGAAGCTTGTACATAGTGATGTCTGTGGTCCTATGCAGACACCCTCTTTTGGAAATTACCTTTACTTCGTGACTTTCTATTGATGATTTTTCCAGGCATGCATGGGTATATCCACTCAAAGCAAAGTCCGAAGTGTTCATGTGCTTCAAACAGTTTTTGGTTTTGGCTGAAAATCTGTCAGCATGTAAAATGGGCACCCTCCGTTCTGATCGAGGGGGGGAATATATGTCTTCAGATTTTAATGCATTTCTGGCTGAACGTGGCATAAAACACCAGTGTACAGTGCCGTATACACCTCAACAGAATGGAGTTGCTGAACGAAAGAACAGGTCACTCATGGAGATGGCGAGGTGCATGGTCAAAAGTCAGGCTTTACCACATAGTTTCTGGCTTGAGGCTGTCATGTGTGCAGCATATGTACTGAACAGGTGTCCCACGAAAGCGTTGCAGTCTATCACTCCATATGAGGCTTGGCATGACCGCAAGCCATCTGTTGCTCATCTGCGTGTTTTTGGTTGTTTGGCATATGCATTAGTGCCTGAACAACATCGCAGAAAATTGGATGATAAGGCAATAAAATGTATTTTTGTTGGGTACAGTTCTGAAAGTAAAGGCTATCGTGTGTATCATCCACAGACTAAACGCATTCTGGTTAGCCGTGATGTTGTCTTTGTGGAAGATGCTATTCAGCCATTGCTTTCATGTACTAAGGAGACATCTGTTAACTCCAAAGACATGTATGATACTTTGATGCCTCTTTTTACAGGTGGACAGGCTAGCGCTGGTCCTAATGAGGCAACTTCTCAGCCTTTGCAGGTTTCATATGATGATGCAGATCATGCCATTTCTGATGCAGATTTACATGATGCACTTGTTGATGAGAGAGCTGATATTGAACAGGCAAAAACTATGCCAAAATGGCTGGTGCAGACTTTGCGTGATAGCAAATTAGATGCACCTTTGTCATATCGTACTCGTTCAGGCTCTCATAGTACCTCCTTTGCATGAGATTGCTATGCTATGGCTGCATCTAGTCTCTGTGATGAGAATGAGCCTGTTTCTTTTGATGAAGCACAAAATTCAGAAAATTGGATGGCTGCTATGCAATCTGAATATGATGCTATAATGAAGAATGGTACATGGTCTTTATGTGCCTCCTGGCAAGAAGGCCATTGGCACTAAGTGGGTATACAAGCTGAAGCGTAAACCTGATGGTACAGTTGACAGGTATAAGGCTAGGCTTGTTGCAAAGGGTTATGCGCAGGAAAGAGGCATTGATTTTGATGAGACCTTTGCACCTACATGCCGTATGACTACTGTTCGGAGCATTTGTGCACTTGCAGCCCATCATGGTTGGAATGTACATCAGTTGGACATTAAAACAACATTTCTGAATGGTGACTTGCATGAAGAAGTGTATGTTTTTCAGCCCCGTGGCTTTGTGCAGAAAGGGCATGAAAAATAGGTGTGCAGGTTAAAGAAGGCGTTATATGGTTTAAAGCAAGCACCACGTGCTTGGTATGAGAAAATACATGCCTATCTGATTGCACATGGTTTTGAGAACAGTCCAACTGAAAGCACCTTATACGTTAAGCGTGCTAATGATGTGCTTTTGATGATTGTTGTCTATGTAGACGACATGCTGCTCACTGGTCCTCTTGAGAAGCATATTGCTGATTTCAAGGCTGATTTGCATGCCTCATTTGAGATGTCTGATTTGGGGCATTTGCATCACTATTTGGGCATTCAGTTTATGCAAGTTGATGGTGGAATGGCTTTGTGTCAAACGAAATATATTGACACATTATTGCAGCGTTTTGGCCTTGAAGACTGTAAGCCTATTGCCACTCCTATGGAGACAGGTTTACGATTGAGTCTTCATGATGCTGGAGATGCATTTGATGCTGTTCTCTATCAGTAGGTTGTTGGATGCTTGATTTACTTATGCATTACTCGGCCAGATATTCAGTTTGTTGTCTCACAGATGAGCAGGTTTATGCATTGCCCAGGAGTCACGCATTGGAAAGCGGTTAAGCGCATCTTTCGCTACTTGAGTGGTACTCGGCTACTTGGGTTGTTTTATCCCAAGGGGGGATCACTACCGCCAGATTTGCATGCTTTTTCTGACTCAGATTGGGCTGGTTGCTATGACACTCGTGTGTCCACCAGTGGTTTTTGCTTCATGCTTGGTAGCTCATGTATATCTTGGTTGAGCAAGAAGCAGCCTACTGTGGCCACTTCCAGTTGTGAGGCTGAGTATAGGGCAGCTTTCACAGCGACTGTTGAGTGTGTGTGGCTCAGACGCCTTATGGCTGATTTGGGTGTTGGCCAGTCTTCTGCCACCACCATCTTCACTGACAGTCAGAGCGCATTGGCAGTTGCGAGGAACCCTGTGTTCCATGCTCGCACTAAGCACATTGAGGTGCATTATCACTATGTCAGGGAGAGGTTCTCTGCTGGGGAGATCAGCTTGGCATATGTGCCCACGCAGGAGAACATTGCAGACCTTTTCACGAAGGCTCTGCCTAGGGAGAAGTTTGAAGCTTTCCGCAAAGCTTTGGGCTTACTTCCTTTTGTGGAGTGATTTCCACATAGCTCGGCACTTCCTTATACATGAGTGCCAGCTCCTTGTTCACCGCATCACTCCCAGGGGGGATTTGTTGATATATTTAGGTAGTGATGTGTGTGAGCACTCTAGGACCGCCGGGGCACTTTTTTCCCTCTTTAGGAGGTTTTTTTCCCCCGGCTTGTATATACACCTATTGCCCTAATGGGCCACTTATCTTTGTACATTCTCTAGTAATACATTCAGTCTTGTGTGTTGTGCTCCAAGCTTCTTCCTCTTCCTTGTGCTGTTCGCGTGCTTCCGCAGACGTCTAACTCCAACATGTCTGTCCACTCTTGCTTTGTTAAGTGACTTAAATTTTTATTCAAGCCCTAAACAAGCTTTTGCAGCATGGAGTCGATAGACATCCCTTCCTCCCCCACAACAATTGTCTTTGCTGTTCAATCTCCTTTAGCAACTATAGTTGCTTCTCAACCCTCTTCTCCATCTTGCCCATCACCTACTTTGTTGTTGGAAATTTAGTAGTAGATCCTGGATCTATGGAACTATGGACCTGTGGTATTAGTTATGGGCCTAGTAAATTTCCAACATTTGGTATGAGAGTTTTAGGGCTTTGGTATGAGATCATTCAGGCTCTCAGATTCCCAGGTTCTTAGACTTCCAGGTTTACAACATATGATTTAAGAGTATCTTCTAACATTTGACATTTGACATACACACTTAATCTAGATGAGTAGAGATTTGAGAATTAGACAATTCAATCATATGTTTATTTATCAGTGTGGAGTATGAAGTTGATGATCTGTTAGCAGCCAAATACTTTTGGAAGAGTATGAAAATACTTTACATAAGTATTGTTTGAAGACCAAGACTTGATGAAGAGAATGCTACTTCAAATTCAAGGAAAAACAATGGTTTGGAGAAGATGAAGGAACCAGATCAACATCAAATCACAGGTATTAGTTTCTACTATCAGATTATCATTTGTAGGGTATATCTTAGAAGAGCAGTTATGGAGAGATTTGAAGTATTCAAGGAGTGTTTTTATATACTTTCAGTATTTGAAAGTTAAAGGCTACATCAAAATAGGTATCTAGAGGTTTTTCTAGAGAGTTTTGAGAGATCTCTTTCATGGAAAGAAAGCTCATCTAAGAAGACAAATGTGGAGAGCATTAGTTTTGTTTTCAGCCAATTTTGTGTTGGAGATGGAACGAGTTTTGTTTTCAGCCAATCTTGTGTTGTAAGTTGGTTGGAAGTTTTGCTCACATTTTATATCTAGAGAGGTAACTCTAGAAAGGTAATTCATCATTCAGACAAAAGGTTGGTGAATTTAGTCATTTTAGACATTTGAAACAGAATTTTGATTCAAGAGATATAAGGAGGTGATAAAACATGATTCTATGTTCACTTCCATTTGTATACCATGTTTGTTTTGTCTCTTAGTCTTAGCATTAAAGGAAGAGAAAGATTTCATTTGAAGAAGTCGAGTGTTTGCAACTTCAAGATGAAGAGAACAAAAGGTATGGAAGAGAAGTTTGAAGATGGTGACATCATCAAGTGGAAGAAAGATGCAGAAGAAGAAAGTTCAACAATTCCAAAGGGAAAGTAAGACTTCCTTTTCTCTTATATTTTCCATATACTTTTCCTAATTTTATCCTCTACATCCAAAGACAAGTCTACGTGAACATCTTGTGTGAAGAAAGTTTAAAGAAGAAGCAGTTTCTTGTTTTGCATGATACTTGGTCATGATTTAGTAGATTTGACAAAGAATTGCATTGAGAGAAAGAGAAGCAGCAGATTTCGAAGACAACTTGTATATTTTGACTCATATATATGAGTTATATATAAGTTGAGGATTTTGAGCAGGCAGTTATATGTTCCCTCAAGGAATTCTTGGGGTGTCAATACAGAGCTACTTGATATATGACAAGTTGCAGAGAAGTATATTTCTTCTTTATCTAACTCTTGAGGTAAAAGAGTATTTGTAGCTGATGTTGAAGATTTGGGTTGAGGTTTTGTGTTTGGAAAAGTTACCTCATATTCAGTATTTTCAGAAAACTTCATAAAATTTAGATTTTTTGATGTACCAATCAGTTGAAGAATCTACTTTCTATGATTGTCTTGATTTTTTGGATACATGCTTGTATTCGAAAAGGTGTTCCATAAGATCCTATCACTTGATTGAGAAGTGGAGTTAGCCAAAAGAAAATCAAGTAGGTACTATCACATTTCACCCGGGTAGAATATGAAAAGATGAAGTATCAACCTGCAACTCTTGGAGTTCTCCAGGTGAGAAGTTTGTCCACTTATGTTTCAAGTAGGAGTTGTAGATTCTTGGAAAGGATTTGATTTACAAGAAAAGTTTTACAACTTTATGCAAGAAGCATGGACACTTAGAGACATTCAGATTTGATGAAGGTTTGATGAGAACAGATTCTACATAGGTATTTTGTTGGAGAAATCTTGATAGATCTAGATAGATCTTGTATGATCTTGTATGATCTTGGATGATCTTGAAGGTCTTGAAGATCTTGAGTATTTATGAGTCAGTTGTCTATCCTTTGTTTGTAAAAGTTCTTTAACATTGGAAGAAGTAAGTCGAAGATTTAGGTTCTATCAGATTTGTGTTGCAGAGAAATAGAAGAAGATACTTGTTATGTTGCAGAAGATTATGAATCCTAAAATGCTTTCAGCAGGGTTTTGTTATGTTAGGATCAGCTAGCCTTATTCTACAATATGGGAAGCTGAAGAGTTACTGAGAAAGCTATTGGAAACTACAGTGCTAATAAAAGGGTTCAGATATTTTGTTTCAACACAAAGGTATTGATGATATGGTAGCAATGCTAAATCATGGAAGATCAGATTTATTGAAAGAAGGAAGACGTTCCAGATTTCATAAAGTCTGATATAATTTGAAGAATTCTAGATACTAGTGTTAATCATCAAGGGGGTGATGAAACATGAAGACTTATTTTCAGCCATATGTGAAAGAATGCAAAGTCATACCTGTAGGTATTCCTATATCAGGTATTCCTATATTTCCTTTGTCAGTTTCTCTTTATGTTCCAGCTTTGAAAGAAGAAGGAAGAAGGAGAATATCTAGAGAAACTTCCTGTTAGGTGTTCCTGTTCAAGAGAAGGTTCCAGAGTTCTATTGAAGAGAAAGTTGATGTTTCAAAGAGGTATGTTTTAGAGGTGTGCACATATATGTTTATACCAGATTCTGAAGGAAAGAGGTATGAAGGATTTATAGTTAGAACAAGGATGATGACATGATGACATCATAGATTTTTTAATGAAAACTCATGAGTTGAGTTGAGTTGACTTGACTTGAGTATAGTCAGAGATGAAGCAAGAGTGTTCATAATACACTAAATTGTGAGTTGTCAGTCACATGTTCCAGGATTCAGTTCTTGATTTTATTTAGTGTATTTACATGACACAGCAGAAGTACGTTGAGAAACTTTTCGTAAGGTAAATGCAAGTATGAGGATCCTAGTGTATTCATACAGGTTTGAGAAGACAGGAGATAGCAGGTTTAGAGTCAGTACATGCTATATTTGTTGTCAAGCAATAATTGCTTGATGAGTACACTATTGGATATCTAGATTGCATATTTTCTCAAGTAATATGATTCATATTCACCAAGTTTAGGTTTTTGAAGTTTGAAGGAAAGTCAAATTCAGTTTTGAAGAAGACTTTTGAAGAAAAGGTTTGAAGGTCAATTTGGGGAGTAAAAGTTTGAAGCTTATGAAGTTTGCAGATGAATGAAGTTACATGTCTAGTTCACTTTGTACCATTATGACATTGAAGGGGGGATTGTTGGAAAAACAATGTCTCAATAGTCCAAAGGGTCCATAACTAAAAGCATAGCTTGCAACTTTTATACTCCCGCCAACAAGAAACCATGTTGGGCGCCGTGGCCACGTTGTGTTCCTCTCATAGCAGCGATGCGGGTTCGATCCCCGATCAGCACGAAACCGCAAAAGTCTTTCTTTTAAATCATGCTTTTCAGCTTTTCATGTACAACGACAGAATTCCGTGAGTTTTTTGAGACCGTAGCGATTGCTGTGTTATGCTTTTGATAGTGCTTTATTTTTATGGAGGCTCTACTATAAAAGAAGCACTTTGGGGACACATTATTCATCCTATACCAAGTTCAACACCAGCTTTGGAGCTTTGGTACCTCAATAGAGGTGGTGCTTCTAGCACATGGGGTAGCCATGTTGCTATCTTGGAGCATGTTGAGGAGCGGCTATGGAGTTCTTCTTGGAGAAGCAGAGTGTGCTCACACTCTTGCTTATGGAGAAGACTTACCCATTAGCAGCTTGGTGGTGTGGATCGGCCATCTACATAATGTATTTGAAGATTGTCTTCTACATGAAGATTCTGGTGTACTTCAAAGACATTGGACGGAGCTTAACATAATTTTTGCATCTTATGTTAAGAATTCAGGTGCATATTCTCTTTATGCACACAGGTACTACTTGGAGTTTATGGAGGCAGTGGCATCCATATCAGGAGGAGTCCTATTCAGCATATATAAAGGAGAATTAATACATGCATGCTACATGCACATTCAGATGATGTGTTCTCATGAGTATGAGGATTTCTAGTAGCAACTTGTTAGCATTCTATGCTAATTCTGTAAGTATGTGATCTTTCACACACACATCTGATTTAGGGACTTACATAGCCTAAAATTAGATGAGTTTTGCTGATTATTAGTTTTAGACTGATCCTTCCTCTTTTTGTCACTCATATTCACTCTTCTACAACCTATCAGGTCATACATCTCATATATATTCAGATTTCTATCCATACATCTTAATATTCTTGTTACATTTGTACATTCAGTCTTCCATCTATTTCTGTTCACATAGAGTGGTTGAGAGTTTTGCTCCCACATTGTAGATTGACATTTGGATATATGATAGTGTGAGTAGGTCCATAGTTCCATAGATCCAGGGTCTACAACACAAATTCCAACATTTGTTGTCCATGGGCACCACTAATAATCCTCAAAGTCTTTTAATCGGCAGTCCAGCTGTAAGAAGATCCCCTCGATTACTTGCTATGGCTTCCTCCAAAGCTTCCTGCTCCACTCGTGGATCCTCTTCAAGACTCATATGCTCCTTCAACACCTCTTTCTCCATGGACCACTCCTCTGGTCTCAAGCTTAATACAACTTCAACTCCTACCTCTTCACTTGATGCTACAATAGCGATGAAGTTCAACATGACTCCCTTTGTCATTATTGCATATGAAGCCCCTATCTCTGGCTCCATCCATGATTGGGAACACCTTTCCCTCTCCCCGGACTCGGTCAAGTATCTGCAATCTATTCCTCTGCACTCCTGCATCGAGCAGGTCACCTCCATCCTGGGCTTTCCCTACTCCCTGGCGGATATTTCAAATGCCCTCTCCCCATTGCTGGTCTTGCTGAAGGATGGCTCATCTTCCTCGACATCAACAACCTTCCCTTCAAACTTTCGCACCTTACCCACGCCTCTATCCTCGACTGTAATCTCATCGTTGACCTTACCCCCCTCTCCTCTATCCTTGTCATCAACCTCGTCATCAACCTCATCGTCATCATCTGCTCCAACATCCGCTCCAACCTCTGCATCGTTCTCTACTTCAACATCCACTCCAACTCAATCATCGTCTTTTGCTCTAACCTCTGCTTCAATCTTTGCTTCAACCCCCGCATGGACAAGCTCACCAACTTCTACCTCTGCATGGATGCGATCACCAACTACTACTCCGACTCCATCCTGTTCCACTAAAGCTATTTCTCCATTCACTTCTGCAGACACGTTGAGCGCTTCTGCAGCTCCACCTTTCGCCCTGTCATCGACCCTTTCTCTTCGTCTTATCTACTTGCTTCTCTTTCGACCTATCTCCCTACCTCTCTGTCGACTACAACTTCTCCATCGGACTCCCCCCAGAGTTCCCCTTGCTCTTCCCAACCATCCGAATTCTCCTTCCAGCATTGTTCTTCACCTCTTGCATCGTCAAACTTAACCTTTCTCGGACAAAACCCTTTGTTTCAATCATCTTCCACCCTCCATCTCCATCTCCATCCCCCCTTACTTCAATCCCAACTCCTCCTCCCCTCCCTCTCCCATCGTCTTTCACTACTTTTTCTATCCTCCTTAGCTTCTCTCTCTCTGTCTCTCTCGTATTTTTTCTTTCTTTTTTCTTTTTTGCTTTTTGCTTTTCCTATCTCCACGCACTTTTTTCTATCTCCACACACTTCTTCCATTTTATTCCTTCATTTATTTCACCTTTTTTCTCTCCATGATTCCATATGAGGCGCACACCATTTTTTGCGCACCTCACTCTCTCTCCAATCAAGATCCACGTTCTTCTCCCTCCTCCCCTCATTTTTTGACGCACGACACACCTATATAACAATGAGCAACCCATGTATTTTCTCCTATCATTTGATGAGCCTCCCTGGGTGAAACTAGTTACCGGATTTTTGGTAATACATTGCATTTTGGCTTCACTCTGTTGTGTGGTTGCTCTGTCGGTCCACTCTTGCTTTGATAAGTTAATTTAAGTTTTTATTCAAGCCCTAAACAAGCTTTTGCAGCATGCAGTCGACAGACATCCCTTCCTCCCCCACAACAACTATCGTTGCTTTTCAATCTCCTTCAGCAATTGTTGTTGCTTCTCAACCCTCTTCTCCATCTTTCCCATCACCTGCTTCGTCGTCGATGGGCGCTACTAATAATCCTCAAAGTCTTTTAATCGATAGTCCAGCTATAAGAAGATCCCCTCGATTACTTGCTATGGCTGCCTCCAAAGCTTCTTGCTCGACTCACGCATCCTCTCCAAGACTCATACGCTCCCTCAATGCCTCTTTCTCCATCGACCACTCCTTTGGTCTCAAGCTTAATACAACTTCAACTGTCGCCTCTTCACTTGATGCTACACCAGCGATTAAGTTCAGCGCGACTCCCTCTGTCATTATAGCATGTGAAGCCCCTATCTTTGGCTCCGTCCATGATTGGGAACGCCTTTCCCTCTCCCTGGACTCGCTCAAGTATCTGCATCCTGTTCCTCTGCACTCCTACACCGAGCACCTTACCTCCATCCCGGGCTTTCCCTACTCCACGACGGATATTTCAAATGCCCTCTCCCCATTGCTGGTCTCGTCGAAGGACGGCTCTCCTTCCTCGACATCAAAAACCTTCCCTTCAAACTTTCATACCTTACCTCCCACTCCCACGCCTCTATCCTCGACTGTAACCTCATCGCTGGCCTTACCCCCCTCTCCTCTATCCTCGTCATCAACCTCATCATCATCATCTGCTCTAGCATCCGCTCCAGCCTTTGCTCCAACCTCTGCATCGTTCTCTACTTCAACATCCGCTCCAGTTCAATCATGATCCTTTGCTCTAACTTCTGCTTCAATCTTTGCTTCAACCCCCGCATGGACAAGCTCACCAACTTCTACCTCAATCGATCGACCTCTGCATGGACGCGATCACCAATTATGAGTCCGGCTCCATCTAGTTCCACTACAGCTATTTCTCCATTCACTTCTACAGACATGTTGAGTGCTTGTGCAGCTCCACCTTTCCCCTTGTCATCGACTCCCTTCTCTTCGTCTTATCTACTTGCTTCTCCTTCGACCTATCTCCCTACCTCTCCATTGACTACAACTTCTCCATCGGACTCCCCCCAGAGTTCCCCTCGCTCTTCCCAACCATCCGAATTCTCCTTCCAGCATTGCTCTTCACCTCTGGCATCGTCGGACCTAACCTTCCTCGGACAAAACCCTTTGTTTCAATCATCTTCGACTTTCAGTCATCAATAATCTTCTACTTTCGGGCCACCTTTTTTCTGCCATTGGTTTCCTTGGTGGAACCTTCCTCCAAGCTGGGTTGGGCATCGCCCCTCCGCCCCCCTTGCCTCTTCCTCTTCTCCAGATAGGCAACACTCCTCTCCAGATAGGCAACACTCCTCTGCTCACGTTGATCCCCCTTGGGCTAGGCATCCCTCATCTACCCCAACTGATTTCTCTTCATGGGCTTGGCATCCCCCTTCTACCTCGGTTGTAATCCCCTCTTGGGCTGGACACCCCCCTTTGCCCCTTTTGTATTTTCCTCCTGGGCTGGGCATTCCCCTTTTGCCTCGTTTCTATCTCCCCCCTAGGCGGGGCATTCCCCTTCTGCCCCGTTTGTATCTCCCCTTGTATCTCCCCCCTCATATAGGCAGCTCGTAACTGCCCCCCTTGTAAACTCCATCCACACTGGGGAAGGCTCTGCATCCGATCCTCATTGCTACACTTCACTCGACTCCTCGCACATCACTACACCACACTCTACTCCTTCCACCTTGCTTTCCTCTTCTCCTCCCTCTCTGCACTCTCCTTCTCCCACTTCTTCTACTATCTGTTCTACTCTCTCCTCTCTCTCTTCTACTTTTTCATCTTCTATTTCCTCGTCTTCTACTTTTTCTTCTTCTTCTACCCCTTCCTCCTCTTCTCCATCTTTTTCTATCTCCTTTCTCCCTTCCGCTCCTTCTTCTTTTTCCTTGCCTCCCTCTTCTTTTCCCCCACCCCCTTCCCCATTCTCTCGGTCCTCTCCTACCATCTCTTCCCCTCCTCCCTTCCATATTCCTCCCTCCTCCTCCTCCCCCCTATCCACCCCTCCATCCCCTTCTTTGCTTACTTCTTCCCCTTCCTCTTCACTGCTCTCCTCTTCCCCTCTCCCTCCCTTCGGAAATCCCTCCTCCCTCCCTTCCTCTATTCCCCCTTCCTCCTCTCTTCCCTCTACTTATCCTATCCCTCTCTTCTCCATCAGTAACTCCTCCCTCCTCCTTGCCTCTAACCCCACCTCTACTCTAGTTTCTTCTCTGCCCCTTCCCCATTACCCCTCCAATCTTTTCCTCCCTTGCTACCCTGCTCGATTCATTTCTCTTTAATCCCTCTCCTGACCTCACTCCGCCTCCTCCCCCTCCCACTTGGGATGGCAATAATCTCACCACTCCTTCGGAGATCATCACTATCATCAAGGCATCAAAAGAAGAGTTCATAAAAATCTTTTTGAGATACAACCGTGCTCTCGAAGTCAAAGATAAACTCCCCCAATTCCTCAGTCAAAACCTAGTTCCTAATAGTCTTTGTCTTAAATCACCAAAACTTGTTATCAATGATTTTGAAGCACAAAAATCTATCGATCTTGCTCTCTCTTCCCTCACCGAGAGCTACAAGGTTGAGTGCATTAAGGCACTCCTGGATGCTCAGACTTCTCTTGCTCAAAACACCCTTCATCTTCTCTCTAACTTCCACCTTACCTTTGAAAATAGAATATCAGATCTCCTTCAGATTCTCTAGCCTCTCAAGCTCTATCTTCTTCCCGACCAATGGTGGGACCAACAAATCCTATCTTGGAAAATTCATGCCCTTGACTTCTTTCGTTGGGAGGTTAACAACTTTCTTATCTCCTTTTATATAGAAAAGACCACTGCCCTTGGTGCTCATAATAAAGCACAAGAAGAGGCTCTCCTTGAGGTAGAAAATCTTCCTAAAGAAAAAGCAGTTAATGCTATTATTTTGGAAGGGCTCAAAAATGCAAAAGATGAGCTTCTAAACTTTCTCAAACCCTTCTCTTCCGAACCTAGAACCTCAAAACCCTTCCCTTCTAATCCTTCTTCATCAAAACCTGCCTCTTCTGATCCCTCTCCTTCAGGGCCCTCCTCCTCTGATTCCTCTCTTTCAGGACCTTCTCTCCCCTCCACCTCCTCCGATCCTTCTCCCTCCTCAAACCCCCGTCCTCCTCTCCCCTCCCTTCGCTTCTTGCAAACCCTTCTACCCCCAAACTCTCTTCCCCTTTTCAAATCATCCACCCTCCCCGTCCTCCCTCCAATCGTCCTGGGCCCATTTACTCTTCTCAAAGCAACCCATCTTCCTAGAAGATTGGTGGAAAGAATACAAGAACTTTTCCCAATCGTCCTCATCCTCACCATCTCTATCCACCTCCCAGGCCTCCACCACCTCCCCCTTTAAACCCACCTTTGCCTCCTCCTTCTTCTCCTCTAAACCCTCCTTTACCTCCTCATTCTTCTCCTCTAAAACCTCCTCGTCTTGGGCTCCCCTCTCCCACCCAGACTTCTATTCCTTCTTCCTCTTTGGGAAACAACCTCCCAAGTATCTAGAAAACTGCATCCTTAACCTTGCCGTTCACAATCTCTCCTCTTCTAAACTCAGTCTTAGAGTACTTAAACTCCTTCATTTAGGTCTCCCCTTCATTCCTCCTCCTCCTATCCCCTCCACCACCTCTATCATCAAAGCTTTTACTCACCTTGACCATTCAGTGAGAATCCATTTCTCCTTCTCCTCCCGACCCAAATGGATCCCCTCTTTACCAACCTAACCCTTCATTCATCCCTCCATCTTTCCCCCTCATCTCTTCTACTATCTCATCCTACTTTCATAAATTCATTTCCTCCTTCCGTCCTATTCATAGATCTCCTCCCTTCAAAAACTTCTTCAAAGCCCTCAAAAACCTCAAAACCAATCCCTCCATCATCATTAAACCCGCTGATAAAAATATGGGCACTGTCATTCTCGATTCATCTTGGTATCTTTTAGAATTCCTTAGACACCTCTCAGACTCGCTCACCTATCTCCCTGTCTCTAATCCCAATCGTCACAATCTCTTTGATCGAGTCATCTCTCTTTGCTACCGCTTCCAAGATTACCTCTTCTTTGATGATTTTCGGTTTCTCACCTCTCCCCCCTCTCAAAAACTCTTTCTCTACCCCTTCTACATCATTCCTAAGATTCATAAAACACTTGTTGTTGGTAGACCTATCTGTTCCTACAAACCTCCAAATGGCTACATCACAAGCTCTTTCCCATCCTTCTCCTCCAAAAAAACTATCTTCCCAACTCCCTTTCTCTTATTCGTACCCTTTCCACCACCTCCTTTCCTTCTCATTGTCTCCTTTTTGCCTTTGACATCTCTTCTCTCTACCCTAGCATTCCTATTTCCCGAGGCCTTATTGCCCTCCACTCTATGATCACCCCCCCATCTCCCCTCCCTCCTCTTCTCTCTCATTCTCTCTCTAGCTAATCTCATCCTTAGAAATAACTACGTCCAATTCAATCGTAAGGTTTGGCTCCAAAGAAAAGGTACTGCAATGGGAAGCAACTTTGTTGTCGTCTTTGCTTGCCTCTTTCTTTGCCACCTTGAATCCATCAATCCCACCTTCTCCTCCCCCTCTCTTCTTTTTTTCAAACGCTTTATCGAGGATGCTTGTGGGCTTTGGGAAGGAGATCTTCTCTCCCTCAATGCCTTCCTTTCTTCCTATGGTTTTAACCTTCACCATCACATTAAGATAGAAGCCTCCATCTCTTCTTCTTCTTCCTTCACCCTTCTCGACGTCACCTTCTTCAAAGGCCCTCGTTTCCTCTGCTCCGGAATCCTTGACACTAAGTGTCACCAAATACCCGGCAATGCTTATCTCTACCTCCCCTGGAGCTCTTCTCATCCTAGACACTAAAAAATCTCTTTCATTATAGGCGAGCTAAGACGTTACATCATTAGGGAAAGCTCCCTCCTTGGCTACCTTCACATACGATCCCTCTTCTATCATAAACTTCGTTCTAGAGATTACCCTACTTCTTTTCTCCACTTCTACTTTTCCAAAATCTCCTACTCCATGAGATCCTCTTGCCTTTTTCCTCCTACTCCTTCCTCTCGCAATGACCGCAGGACCCCCATAGTCTTGAAGCTCCCTTTTTGCCACTCAACTAAAGCTTTAGACTATGGGGTTATACTAAACCTCCCACTTTTCACCCTTCCAATCACCTCCCCCTATATCACTAAAAAAGATCCTCCACAGGTCATTATCTGTTGGCTAAATGAGAAGAACCTCAAATCCCAATTACTCAGGAGTTCCTTCTCCCTCCTTCATCATCCCTCCTCCTCTATCCATCATCATCCTACCTTCAACAACACTTCCACCTCTACCCCTTCTTTGTCTTCTGCCTCCTCGAACCTCATCTCCACCTCTTCTTATTCTCCTCTTCTCTTACCTTCTTCAAACTCTATCCCCTCTTCAAATTCTATCTCTCACTCTTCCCCTTCTTCTCCCTCTTTCTCTTCCTCTTCCTTATCTTTTTTCATCCCTCCAAACTCTTCCATCCCTTCTCCCTCCTTTCCCCTCCCCCCTCTCAGCATCCCTCCTCACCTCGCTCCAACCCTCCCCACTCCTGTACTCTCTCTTATCCTTCATCTCCCCCTCCTCACCTCACCCCACCCCTCATCCTTCTACCTCTGCCCTTCAATCCTCCCCTCCTTCCTCCTCTCTTTCCCCCTCTCTACCCCCCTCTTTTTCCACCCTCAACCTCCCTCCTCTACCCCACCCTTCCCTTCTCTCTACTTCCTTCTTTTTCCTCCTCCCTCTCTTTTCCTACCTCTTTTTCTACCCCTCCCTTGCTCCCTTTTTACCCTCCCATTTCCTTCTCTTCTCCATCCTCCATCTTCATCGCCTCTTTCTTCCCCCTCTCCACCCTTCCCTTCTCCCTTCTTTCCCCTTTTCACCCTCCATCTCCATTTCCATCCTCCCTCACTTCAATCGCAACTCCTCCTCCCCTCCCTCTCCCTATCTATCTATCTATCTATCTATCTATCTATCTATATATATATCTATATATATATATATATATATATATATATATATATATATATATATATATATATATATATATATATATATATATATATATATATATATATATATATAGATAGATAGATAGATACAGATACATAGATACATATATATCTATCTATCTATCTATCTATCTATCTATCTATCTATCTATATATATAGATAGATAGATAGATAGTTAGATAGATAGATAGATAGATAGATATATCTATATGTATGTGTATATATCTCTATCTCTAACCCTAATTATGGCTATGACTTTGGCTATATCCAGTGGCTGGAGGACTAAACCCGTCCTCCAAGGTCCCAGAAGAATTTAAAGAGGATAAAAGAAGAGAGGGAGCCCGTACCTGCCCATAGTATAAAAATGGCCCGAAAGCCGTCAGAATGACGAGCATGACAGAGAACCCTAGCTTTAGAAACCTTGCCAAATCATGACAGTAATGCCGCAACAAATATCATTGTAAATATCATTTCACGTTTTTATAGCTCCATTTTGTTCAGGCCAAGGAGTCCTTGAGCTTGAGGAGTATTAGAAGTATCATCCTACCAATTTTCATCATTTTTAGACTCTGTTTGAACCCTCAAATAAGCCTTGGAACCTAATTTTTAACTAGGCCGGACACTAAGTATGGACAGCACCAAAACTAGTCCAAAAACTATAAAAAGAGCTAAAGAGCTCATTTTTGACGTTAGCTTGTTGTAGATTTCAGCTTTTATAAGATCACTCTTTTGTAGTCGACACTTTCCATTGGTCCTCTCTTTGATCTTACCTTGTGTGCATGTGTGTGTGTATGTGTGTGCATGCTAGTGTGCTTCTCACTCACACATTTGTGCCTTCACATGCTCACAATCTTCATACCAGTCCTCACGTCTCCACGGATTGACAAGTAAAGGAGGTGGTGCTTACGCTTGAGCTGCACCTCCTTATATAGATTTGGAGGGTTCTCCAAAGTACATCATATGTGGGATAAATCCCCTTGAAGGAGAATGAATATGCTGGTAGAAGCAAATGGCAAGGTACCAAAATACAATGAGACACAATATAAAACTCTATGAAATGGAGTGTCTCCTAGACACAAAATGGAATTGCACTCATGCCAATACAAAAGGAAATTAGATAGAATAACCTATGTCATCAACACTACCACTTCACCTCCATTTTGAAGTAGTTGGATGTTGTAGAGGTCCACCAAGTGCTAGAGTGAAACTGGAGATAGAACCTTCATGAACATGTCCACCAGGTTCTCTTGAGAAATACATCGCTTTAGAGTAATCTCCTGTGATACGAGCTTCTCATAGATGAAATGGTACTAGATATCAATGTGCAACAGAGTGTGAAACATTGGATTCTTGGCGATGACCAAGGTTGACCGACTATTGTTGGAGTATCTTGCAAAATACCAATGTTAGATAATAAATGTCGAAATCACACAACCTCACATGTTGCAAACTTGGATGCTTGATACTCAGCCTCTATGGATGACAGAGAAATTGTAGGTTCCTTCTTACTTGCCAAATATATAGGTCTTGAGCCAAGAAAGAATATGTATCCATAAGTAGACCATTGAGAATCACGATCACCTACCCAATTCGAATCTAAATATCTTTTGAGTTCGATGCCCCCTCTGTACCAAAGATCATGATGTCAAGTGAGGGCAAGGTATCAAAGTAGTCTTTCAGTAGCATCCTAATGTGTCCAACAAGACTGATGTGAAAATTGACTGAGTGTACGAGCTGCATAGGCAATATCTAGTCTTGAATTGGCTAGGTAAATTAAAGGGCCAACTAGTTGTTGATAAGCATGCACATCCACAAAGAAGAGGGGTCTTGCAATGTGACCTTCATGTTTGGATCAAGTAGTGTAGATATTGAGCGACACTAGTCCATGTTATATTGGAAAGGAAATCAAATTAGTTCTTCTTTTGGGAGAGGAATATCCCTTCTTTCATCTTCCAAACTTCCATGCCTAAGAAGTAGTGAAGTAGGCCAAGATATATCATAGAATAGTCAAGGTGGAGTTGTGTGACCTATCAAAATCAAATAATCGACATAAATGATGATTATTGCAACTAAGAACTCTTTCTGGTATATGTATGTTAGCATTGGCAATGCTCCTTTAAAATAACTTAGCTTCAAGGAACTTGTGGGTCTTTTCATACCAAGCCCTGAGAGCTTACTTAAGTCCATTTAATGCTTTGTGAAGTTTGTATACATGATCTTCCTTACCTTTGACCTTGAAATCTTCAAGTTATTCTATGTATACCTCTTCTTGAAGATCACCATTCAAGAAAGCACTTTTGATGTCGATGGATGGGCCATTTGAAGTGTGCACTTGGTGCAAGAATGAATCTTATAGTTGTAAACCTTGTAGTAGAGGCAAAAGTTTCTTCATAATTAATGTCGTGCCTTTGCTTATAACCCTTAGCTACAATTCTTGCTTTGTACTTGTCCAAGACACCATCTAATTTGTACTTGACTATGTATAGCCACTTCGCTCCAATAACTTAATGATTTGTAAGCTTTGGAACAAGTGTCAAAATATCGTAGTTTTTGGTTGCATCCATTTTTGTCTACATATCTTCTTCCCACTCAAGTTGACCTTGTGCTTCTTTGAAATTGGAAGGCTTTGGAAATTGTTGAAGTTGGTGCATAAGTTCATAATTAACATAGTTACTTTGTTCACTTTGCTACTTCTCGATGAGCCTTTGAGATCTCCTATGCTATCGAGAAGTACTTGCCTCTAAGTTTTGCTTAGAAATAATTGTGTCCCCCTCTGAAGCATAGATGGGTGGACTCAAACTTGACCTTGAACCTTTGGTTGAGTACTTTGAAGCTTCATCAAAGATAACATATTTCGAAATGGTGATGGTTGGTTATCAAAATCATATAGCCTGCATGCATTAGATTATTCACTATAGCCAATAAAAAGATGTTTCTTTGACTTAGATTGCAACTTATGTTGATCCTCCTTGGGAACATGTATGAATGCTTCACTTCCAAACACTCGAGAGTAACTGACATTGTGCTTGCATCCATAGTAGGCTTCAAAATGGAGTCTTGTTTTTATAGAGAGTACATGCGTAGAAGCAAAGTGAAAAGAAGAGTGTACTCACAAAATGAAAGAGTGTGAGGGACTCAAAGTGAGTAGACCAAGCAATGGGTAAACTCACATGGTTTAGAAATGAGCTTGTTAAGAGCATGAAGTAGGCTCTTCAAGCTTCTAACCAAGTACAAAATGTGGGAGAGGAATATACCTTCTTTTGTTTGCCACACTTCCATGCCTGAAAGGTAGTGAAGGAGACCAAGATCTATCATGGAGTACTCAAGGTGAAGCTATGGATGTGTTCGTCATCAAAACTTGTCAAGATCAAGTCATCTATATAGATGATGATGATGATGATGATTGTAACTAAGGAGGAATCTTTCTAATAGATGTATAACTTAGCATCAATAATGCTCCTTTGATACGCTTTAGCTTTGAAGAACTTGTGGAACTTTTCATACCAAGCCCTTGGGGCTTAATTAAGTCCATAAAGTGCTTTGTGAAGCTTGTATACTTGATCTTCCTTTCCTTTGATCCTGAAACCTTGATATTGTTTCACATGGACCTTTTCTTGAAGATCACCATTGAGGAAATCACTTTGATGTCAAGTCGGTAAATGGAAAATTTCAAGTGTGCAATTAGTGCAAGAATGAATCTTATAGTTGCAAACCTTGCAATAGGGACAAAGGTTTCCTCACAACCAATGTCATGCTTTTGCTTGTAACCCTTAGCCACAATCTTTCTTTATACTCGTCCAAGGTACCATATGATTTGTACTTGACTTTGTATAGCACTTAACTCTAGTAACTTGATGATTTGAATGCTTTGGAACAAGTGTCCAAGTGTTGTTCTTTTCAATTGCATCCATCTCCATTTGCACAACTTCTTCCCACTCAAGTTGAACTTGAGCTTCTTTGAAGTTGAAGGTTCTGAAATCTCTTGAATTTTGTGCATAAGTGCATAATTCACATAGGGACTTTGTTCACGTTCTTGTTTCTTGATTAGCCTTTGAGATCTTCTAGGTTGGTGAGAAGTACTTGCTTCTTAGTTTTTCTTAAAAAGAATTATGAACCCCTCAGAAGTGTAGATGGGTGGAATCAAACTTGAACTTGGCTCTTTGGTTGAGTAATTTGAAGCTTCATCAAATATGCCATCTTTTGAAATAGTGATAGAGTGGTTCTCAAGATCATACAATCTGTAAGACTTGTATTGTTCACTAGAGCCAATGAATAGATGTTTGCTCGACCTACTTAGATTGTAACTTATGTTGATCTTCCTTAGGCACATGTACAAATGCTTCATTTCCAAAAATTGTAAAGTAGTTGACATTGGGCTTGCATCCATAGTAGGTTTCAAATGGAATCTTTGTTTTAAGAAATTTTTGAATTCATGATTGATGAATTCTCCATCTCCATCTTGATAAATCCTTTCTCAAAACTTAAAAAAAATATCTTCTTGGACTTCAAAAACTATATCCAAATATATCGTGTGTGATCATCTACTAAGAGAAAGAAGTAGATTGATCCACTTAATGAAGGGGTACGCATTGCTCCATAGAGATCCATGTTGACTAGGGCTAGAGGGTTCCTAGTACAGATGTAATCTTCTTTGTGAAGTGGAGCCCATTATTGTTTGCCTTGAGTGCAAGCTTGATAAATATCGCGAACTTGCCCGATTTTGGGCAATCCCTTAACCAAGTGTGATGCTGAAATCTTGGTTAAGTACAAACTTTGCCAGTATCTTTGGTGCTAGAGGGTAAAAAGGGACTCCTTAGAAAGAAGGCATGAAAGCTTATATAGGCCCTTTTCTTCGACTCCTTGTGCTATGATATCTTTAGTTGTAGGGTCAATCCACTTTACAGATGTGTTTCCAAATAATACTTGTTTTTGATGATCGATGATTGCCTTAACAAAGAGGAGGTTCATACACAAGTTGGGTACAAACAGTACATTTGATAAAGCTTCAAAATCCCCTCAGTGATTGGTAATTTGAAGTTTGCCCTTGCCTTCTATTGGAAGATTTTTTTTGTTGCCTAAATAAACTTCATCGGTATGATCTTCTAATTTTTGGAATGATTCGTGATCTTTGCATATATGAGAGAGGGATCCATTGTCAAAGATCCACTCTTGTGAGGAGCTAGAAGTATTTAGGGTGTTGACCTCTATGGAGATAAATAGATCTTCACTTGAACAGTGAGACCTATGTTGAGAGGACTTAGTTTGGTGCCTGGAGGTAGAGGCTTTAGAATTGCTTTTCTTTCTATAGCATAATTTCTCAAGATGGCTTGTTTTACCACAATAGTTGGAGTTGAACGTCTTTGATGAATTGCTAAAGCATTGTTTCAAAGTGATGCTAGATTTGTGACGAGCGTTTTTGGCCTTGTTGAATGGTCCATTAGCTTTTATCATGGTTTCTTACGAGGATGATGACTTCTCTAGAGAGTTCTGGAAGATCAAAAGTCATCATACTTCCTCTCATGTCAATACTTAGCCATGGTTATAAAGGTTTGTGACAAAGGTTTCATAAGACCTAAGAAGCTTACCAAAAAGTCTAATGGCCATGTCCTCACTAGAAACTTATCAGCCAACAACATAAGCTTATCTTGGCAATCTTCAAAGGTGGCAATGACTTTGGTAATGGGATCATGATGCCTAATGGAGAGGTTGTGAAACTCAACTTCTAAGGCATATATTTTAGGAGGAGTTTTATTCTCATAAAAATCTTGTAGGATTTTCCAAGGCTTGTGGGACATTTTAAAAGGAGTAATGTGGCCCTTGGTCAATTCATCACAAGCTAAAAGTAACTATCCTAAAGCTCTTCTATCTTTGACATTCCAAATGTCCTCGACAAAGCTAAAGAAGAAGAGAATGCGTAACTGAACTGTTCCAAGTTGGAGTCTTCAAGTCTGGAAATCTTCAGGTCTTCAAAATCTTCAAACCTGCAGCACTTCAATCTTCCAATATGCAAGCCATCAATCCTTCCTTCAATCTATAAATCTTCAGTCTTCAGAGTTAGGCGACACAATCCCCTTGGGGGGCAATCAGCCTAGCATACATCCCACTGAGTAGTCCTATGTAGGACTGCTCGAGCCTTTCCAGGGAGCTCCCAAACCTGAAATTAAACATTCACAACAAGTAGATTGTTTCTGAAAATAAGTAGACAATAACTTTTGTTTCAGGGAGTATCAAGTCCTATAGGACTTGCACATCCAGAGGCAAGTCCTCAAGAAGATCTGTATACTCTTGCAATCCACTATTTAAAGCTCAATGGGTCAAGATCCCAAAAAAAATCAAACTTCCCTCACCGTCAATTAGAAATCATTCCTATGTGCAGGTCTTGATTCGAAGGACAACTCAACCAAGACCCTTCTACCCTATTATTGATTTAGGACTTAAAGCATACATTCATTGGAAAATGGTAATCCTTGTGCCTTAGAAAAAAGAGTCAGTTGGAAAGCTCTTAGACAAGTACAAAGCAAGAATTGTAGCTAAGTGTCTTAATCAAAAGCACGACATTAATTATTAAGAAACCTTTGCCTCTACTGTTGGAGTTATACGTCTACAGAAGCACACGAACATCACAAGGAAGAAGAAGAAGCTTGGAGCACAACACACAATACTGAATGTATTACTAGAGAATGTACAAAGATTAGTAGCCCATTAGGGCAATAGGCGTATATACAAGCCGGGGGAAAAAAACCTAAGGAAAAAAGTGCCCCACCGGTCCTAGAGTGTTCACACATATCACTACCTAAATATATCAACAAATCCCCCCTAGGAGTGATGCGATGAACAAGTAGCTAGCACTCATGTATAAGGAAGTGCCAAGCTATGTGGAAATCACTCCACAAACGGAAGTAAGCCCAAAGCTTTGCCGAAAGCTTCAAACTTCTCCCTAAGGAGAGCCTTCGTGAAAAGGTCTGCAATGTTCTCTTGCGTGGACACATATGCCAAGCTGATCTCCCCAGTAGAGAACCTCTCCCTCACATAATGATAATGCACCTCAATGTGGTTAGTGCGAGCATGGAACACCTGGTTCCTCACAACTGCCAATGCGCTCTGACTGTCAGTGAAGATGGTGGTGGTAGAAGACTGACCAACACCAAAATCAGCCATAAGGCGTCTGAGCCACACACCTCAATAGCCGCTGTGAAAGCTGCCCTATACTTAGCCTCACAACTGGAAGTGGCCACAGTAGGCTGCTTCTTGCTCAACCAAGATATACATGAGCTACCAAGCATGAAGCAAAAGTCACTAGTGGACACATGAGTGTCATAGCAACCAACCTACTCTGAATCAGAAAAAGCATGCAAATCTGGCGGTAGTGACCCTCCCTTGGGATAAAACAACCCAAGTAGTCGGGTACCACTCAAGTAGCAAAAGATGCGCTTAACCGCTTGCCAATGCTTAACACCTAGGCAATTCATAAACGTGCTCATATGTGAGACAACAAATTGAATATCTGGCCGAGTAATGCATAAGTAAATTAGGCATCCAACAGCCTGCAAATAGAGGACAACATCAAATGCATCTCCTGCATCATGAAGACTCAATCCTAAACCTGTCTCCATAGGAGTGGCAATAGGCTTACAGTCTTCAAGGCCAAAACGCTACAATAATGTGTCAATATATTTCGTTTGACACAAAGCCATTCCACCATCAACTTGCATAAATTGAATTCCCAAATAGTGATGCAAATGCCCCAAATCAGACATCTCAAATGATGCATGCAAATCAGCCTTAAAACTAGCAATATGCTTCTCAATAGGACCAGTGAGCAACATGTCATCAACATAGACAACAATGATCAGAAGCACATCATTAGCACGCTTAACATATAAGGTGCTCTCAGTTGGACTATTCTCAAAACCATGTGCAATCAGATAGGCATGTATCTTCTCATACCAAGCACGTGGTGCTTGCTTTAAACCATATAATGCCTTCTTTAACCTGCCACCTGGTTTTCATGCCCTTTTTGCACAAAGCCACGAGGTTGAAGAACATACAATTCTTCATGCAAGTCACCATTCATAAATGTTTTTTTGATATCCAACTTATGTACATTCCAAGCATGATGAGTTGCAAGTGCACAGATGCTACGAACAGTAGTCATTCGACAAGTAGGTGCAAAGGTCTTATCAAAATCAATGCCTCTTTCCTATGCATAACCTTTTGCAACAAGCCTAGCCTTATACCTGTCAATTGTACCATCAGGCTTACGCTTCAGCTTGTATACCCACTTAGTCCCAATGGTCTTCTTGCCACGAGGAAAGTCACATAAAGACCAAGTATGATTCTTCATTATAGCATCATATTTAGATTGCATAGCAGCCATCCAATTTTCCAAATTTTTTGCTTCATCAAAGGAAACTGGCTCATTCTCATCACAGAGACTAGATGCAGCTATAGCATAACAATCTTATGCAAAAGAGGCACTATGAGAGCCTGAACGAGTACGATATGATAGAGGTGCATCTAATTTTTCTATCACACAAAGTCTGCACCAACCATTTTGGCATAGTTTTTTCCTTCTCAATATCAGCTCTCTCATCAACAAGTGCATCATGTAAATCTGCATGAGAAATGGAATGATCTGCATCATCACATGAAACCTGCAAAGGCTGAGAAGTTGCCTCATTAGGACCAACACTAGATTGTCCACCTATAAAAAGAGGAAGCAAAGTATCATACATGTCTTTGGAGCTAACAGATGTCTCCTTAGTACATGAAAGCAATGGCTGAATAACATCTTCCACAAAAACATCACGACTAACCAGAATGTGTTTAGTCTGTGGATGATACAGACGATAGCCTTTGCTTTCAAAACTGTACCCAACAAAAATACATTTTACTGCTTTATCATCCAATTTTCTCAGATGTTGTTCAGGCACTATATGGAGTGATAGACTGTAGTGCTTTGGTGGGACACCTGTTAAATACATATGCTGCACACATGACAACCTCAATCCAAAAACTATGTGGTAAAGCCTGACTCTTGAACATACACCTCGCCATCTCCATGAGTGACCTGTTCTTTCGTTCAGCAACTCCATTTTGTTGAGGTGTATACGACACTGTACACTAGTGTTGTATCCCACGTTCAGCTTGAAATGCATTGAAATCAGAAGACATATATTCCCCCCCTTGATCAGAACAGAGGGTTCCCATTTTACATGCTGATAGATTTTTAGCCAAAACCAAAAATTGTTTGAAGCACATGAACACTTCGGACTTTGCCTTCAATGGATATACCCATGCATGCCTGGAAAAATCATCGATGAAAGTCACAAAGTAAAGATAATTTCCAAAAGAAGGTGTCTGCATAGGACCATAGACATCACTATGTACAAGCTGCAATTTCTGAGTAGCCCGAACTGAATAATCTTTTGGAAAGGAGGAAGTCTGCATTTTGCTCACAAACATGTTTTCTGGGTGCCTCAAGTTTGGGCAAAGAGGACAACATTTCAGATTTCTGTAGGCAAACTAGCAAAATTCAGATGACCAAAGCGTGCATGCCAAAGCTTTGCATCTGACATAGCTTGAGAGTCATGTACTTCACATGTCAAATCATTTACAGATCTTTCATAGTCTATGAGCTTATACAACCCACGACATAAAATGCGAGAAGCAATATGACATCACCATTTGACAGATCATGAACTCTACACCTCTCATCAACAAATTTCACAACCAAGCCAATCTTGGCTAATGCAAAAACTCATAACATATTTTTCTTGATCCCTGGCACAAACAAAGCATCTGACAAAGTGAAAGAACTGCCATCATCAGTAGTCAAAACAAGAGAAGAAACTGCACTGCGAGGTAATGTGTTTGGTCACCCCACTATCAAAGTACCAAAACATCTGAGTCTACTACAGACATGCACTGCTCATGAGAAGATGGGTCAAAACTACAAACAATAGTAAATGCCTACTCTTGTTCCTGCACAAGATTAGCAGAATCTGTTTTCGGTGTAGAGGCCTTTGCAACAACCATGCCAACCTCCTTTTTCTTTGCCTCTTTTGCAGCCAGTTTTGGATAGTTCTTTATGATATGATCATTCCCTTTATAGTTCTTACAAAATAATTTCTGCTTTTCTCATTTCTTCTCATCTTTATCTTCCTTCTTCGAATGTGCAACATTTGTAGATTTCTGCTTACTAGTAGAAGAGCTCCATTTTCCTTTGCCCTTCTGACTAGCCAGGAAAGCTTGATCTGCAATACGCATAATGGATCTGTTCTGCCTGGACTGATCTTCCTGCAACAGAACAGAAACTAACTCCTCAAATGACAAGGCATTTGGATTGCCTTTCATCATCAACCGAAGAGTAGAAACAAAACTCTGATATGAATCAGGAAGACCATTCCAAACGGTCTCCACAAGTGAGCTATCTGGTATAACCTCATCAACAAAAATCAACTGTTCCTTCAAGTCTTTGATCTTTGTTAGAAAACTGTCCATAAAATCACCTTCATTCATGTGCTCGCTCTCCAACTATTTTCGGAGATCAACACGAGCCTCATTCCTAGCTTGGTACAATGTGGTAAGTGTATCCCAAGCATCCCTAGCTATTCTACAAGAGCGAATGTGAGGAATAATGGCACATTTGATAGACAAAGCTATCAATGCATGTACCTTGGCATCTTTGCCATCCCAAAAAATTTGCTCTGTAGTAGGTGCAGCAGAAACCGCAACACGAACAGGAATATGTAGAATATCATCATCTTCAACACCTTGTGCATCAACTTTAGTATCTGTAGTTGTAACAGTTGGAGGTGCGATAGGACGTTTTTCAACACCTTGCACAATGTTCCACAATCCTTTTGCAACCAATACATGTCGCATCATATAAGCCCATAACGGGTAGTTGGTACCATCCAACTTATCCTCAACAACCGACATACAGAATACATCACTTATTTCAGCCATGGCCGGTGACTGAAATACCTTGATACAGAAAATTGACTGTATCTCAAAAAGTTGAACAAAATGGCCAAGACGAATTCTGCTAGACTTGTAGTAGACTTTGAGATGCTTATACTAGAAAACCGAAACTCGTATATACCTTTGGCACAAAAAGATGAAATAGCTTGCACAAGCACTGCGATAGTGCGTTTGGAGGCCAAAATGAGCTCAAATCACGATTTCGGTACCACATAGCGAAGATGTTTTGATCTCTGAAACACCCTGAGTATACATACCAAATTTCGTGTGAATCTGAGACTGCAACCGGAGAGGTGTAGACGACACCCTAGATGAAGCGATGACCTTCTCTGATACTGATTGTTGGAGTTACATGTCTTCGGAAGCACACAAACAACAAAAGGAAGAAGAAAAAGCTTGGAGGACAACACACAATACTGAATGTATTACTAGAGAATGTACAAAGATAAGTAGCCCATTAGGGCAATAGGTGTATATACAAGCCGGGGGAAAAAAACCTGCTAAAGAGGGAAAAAAGTGCCCCGGCGGTGGTAGAGTATTCACACACATCACTACCTAAATATATCAACATCTACTGCAAGGTTTACAACTATAAGATCCATTCTTGCACCAAGTGCACACTTCAAATGGCCCATCCACCAAGTCAACATCAAAAGTGTTTTCTTGAATGGTGATCTTCAAGAAGAGGTATACATAGAATAACTTGAAGATTTCAAGGTCAAAGGTAAGGAAGATCATGTATACAAAGTTCACAAAGCATTATATGGACTTAAGTAAGCTCTCAGGGCTTGATATGAAAAGATCCACAAGTTCCTTGAAGCTAAAGTATTTTAAAAGAGCATTGCCGATGCACAAAATTCCACCTTGACTATTCTATGATATATCTTGGCCTACTTCACTACTTCTTAGGCATGGAAGTTTGGAAGATGAAAAAAGGGATATTCCTCTCCCAAAAGAAGTACTACTTTGATAATCTTTCCAAATATAACATGGACTAGTGTCGCTCAATATCTACACCACTTGACCCAAACATGAAGCTCACATTGCACAAACCCTCTTTTTTGTGGATGTGCATGCTTATCAACAAGTAGTTGGCCCTCTACTTTAGCTAGCCAATTCAAGACTAGATATTTCCTATGCACTTGGTATACTCAGTTAGTTTTCACACCAGCCTTGTTAGACACATTAGGATGCTACTGAAAGACTACTTTGATACCTTGCCCTCACCTAACATCATGATCTTTGGTACAAAGGGGGCATCGAACTCAAAAGATATTTAGATTCGAATATGGTAGGTGATCTTGATTCTCAATGGTCTACTTATGGATATATATTCTTTATTGGCTCAAGACCTATATATTTGGCAAGTAATAAGCAACCTACAGTTGCTCTGTCAACCACTGAGGCTGAGTATCAAGCATCCAAGTTTGCAACATGTGAGGTTGTGTGGCTTCGGCATTTATTATCTGACATTGGTATTTTGCAGGATACTCCAACAATAGCCGGTTAACCTTGGTCATCGCCAAGAATCCAATGTTTCACGCTATGTTGAAGCACATTGAAATCTTGTACCATTTCATCTGAGAAGCTTGTATCACAGGAGATTACTCTAAAGCAATGTATTTCTCAAGAGAACCTGGTGGACATGTTCATGAAGGTTCTACCTCTAGTTCCCCTCTAGCACTTGGTGGACCTCTACAATATCCAACTACTCCAAAATGGAGGTGAAGTGGTAGTGTTGATGACATAGGTTATTCTATCTAATTTCCTTTTGTATCGGCATGAGTGCAATTCCATTTTGTGTCTAGGAGACACTCCATTTCATATAATTTTATATTGTATCTCATTGTATTTTGGTACCTTGCCATTTGCTTCTACCAGCACATTCATTCTCCTTCAAGGGGATTTATCCCACATATGATGTACTTTGGAGAACCCTCCAAATCTATATAAGGAGGTGCAGCTCAAGCGTAAGCACCACCTCCTTTACTTGTCAATCCGTGGAGACGTGAGGACTGGTATGAAGATTGTGAGCATGTGAAGGCACAAATGTGTGAGTGAGAAGCACACTAGCATGCACACACATACACACACACACGCACACAAGGTAAGATCAAAGAGAGGACCAATGGAAAGTGTCGACTACAAAAGAGGTCTCTTACAAAAGCTCAAATCTACAACAAGCTAACGTAAAAAATGAGCTCTTTAGCTCTTTTTATAGTTTTTGGACTAGTTTTGGTGCTGTCCAGACTTAGTGTCCGGCCTAGATAAAAATTAGGTTCCAAGGCTTATTTGAGGGTTCAAACAGAGTCTAAAAATTATGAAAATTGGTAGGATGATACTTCTAATACTCCTCAAGCTCAAGGACTCCTTGGCCTGAACAAAATGGAGCTATAAAAATGTGAAATGATATTTACAATGGTTTTTAGTGATGAAAATCACATTGTTTATACAGATTTCTTCTGAAAATTTGACATGTACTTCTTGGAGCTCCCTACATGCTCCTCCTTCTTGTATGTCCACTTCTTTGATGCGATTCCATGCTTTGTGCTTGACCTTGAGTGTCAAATCCTCCCCACTTCGTACTTGGTTATAAGCTTGTAGAGCATACTCCATGCTCTTGGCAAGCTCATTTTTAATCCATGTGAGTTTTCCCATTTTTTGGTCTATTTAAATGTGTGTGTATGATTCTCTTATTCATGGACTCATCATTCTTAGTGGGCAAGAGTAATGCTTAGGGTTGTTTCAAACAAGGCGGAGGCATAGGGAAGGTGCAACTCTAGGCCAGTGTGTGAGTGCCATGTGGTTGAGTCCATTCACATAAGGGCAGAGCCCTTTAATTCTTTAGGTGTTCAGTTGCAACTCGAGGCCAGTGTGTGAGTGCCATGTGGTTGAGTCCATTCACATAAGGGCGGAACCCTTTATTTCTCTAGATGCCAACACATGGAACACTTTTATCAAAACTATTTCAATACTCCCTCCCCCATCCTTGTGTGGAACTCTAAAATAGTTGAACACGTGGCATTTTGTGGCTTTATTTCACTGAAAATTACATTGAATTTTTTTCTCGGAAGCATGATTTTATTCTTTTCTTCAGTTCCTCATCTATTCACATAAGGTGCCACAACAGAAAAATTGTTCGAGGGTTCCACCCCTCACTATGAATAGTCGAGTGAAGAAACCATTCATGTATTATACTTTTGAGGTAAATTTTGAGCCATTGTTATGATAGTTCCACCACCCCTATCTGAAACGAGCCTTAGTTAGGTTCAAGAATTACACTAACTAGTCACCGACGCTACAAGTACACTCTAAGTCCTCGGAGGAGTAGGCCTCGGCTGAACCTCCATTAAAAAAAAAAAAGTACACTCTAACTCCAAAGTAGAAATTCAAATCGTCTTCTTCACTATTTAAACATTTATTGTGGTAGTGCCATGAATTCATTCGTCTGGGTTAAGTCATAACGTCGAGTAATATACACGGTGTATCTGAACAGAACAGAGTGGATCTTTCACCGCTTGGTTGGGTGGTCGGGCCTTTCGCCTCTTGAGGCGGGGGCGAGAGTTCAACCCCCACTGGCAACATGTAAGGGACATGTTATCATGGAAACCTTGTATCTTGTGGCTGATGTGCCACCGTTTATCTTGCTTCGCGGTAGATGTGACCGCGGTATAACCGAGCTATGTAAACCCCTGTTCTTGTGAGATAAGGGGGGTCCCACGAGTACTATGCTCTTCTTTGTACAGTTGCAATTTCAAAGTTAAAGCCTCGAGGAGTAGTAGGCCTCGGCTGAACCTCCATTAAAAAAAAAAAAACAGAGTGGATCTTGCGCTTTTCATGAGAACGCAATGAGAGGGACGAAGCAGCAACAGCAACATGAGCTGCAACGGCAACAGGCGCAGAAGCCAATGAACGGGTTACGAGAGGTACTATGGATGGCGAGTGTGGCAACCTGCATCAAGATGCTCCTCATGCCAACCTATCACAGTACAGACTTTGAGGTCCATCGCCACTGGCTAGCTCTCACTGCCTCTCTCCCACTTAACCAGTGGTACATTGACGAAACCAGCCCCTGGACACTTGACTATCCCCCCTTTTTCGCATGGTTTGAGTATGTTCTCTCTTTTTTCGCACGCATCGTGGATCCAGTTATCGTCGATCTCACTCGTGGTCTCAAGTACGACGCCGCATCAGCAGTCTATTTCCAGAGAGGCTCTGTGATGTGCTCGGATCTACTACTGTTCTTAGGAACATGGAGATTTTGTCGAAATTTTCCACTAAAGCTGCAGATTCTTTCATATCTGGCCATTTTCTTCTCTCCCGGTCTACTCATGGTCGATCACATACACTTTCAATATAATGGGTTTCTGCTTGGAGTTCTTTTGCTTTCCGTCTCATATCTGAAAGAAGGGAACGATCTTACAGGGGGGATCATGTTCGCGATTCTCTTATGTTTTAAACACCTATTTGCTATTGCTGCACCCGTATATTTTGTTTATTTGCTGCGGCATTACTGTCATGATCTGGCAAGGTTTCTAAAGCTAGGGTTCTCTGTCATGCTCGTCATTCTGACGGCTTTCGGGCCATTTTTATACTATGGGCAGGTACGGGCTCTCTCTCTTCTTTTATCCTCTTTAAATTCTTCTGGGACCTTGGAGGACGGGTTTACTCCTCCAGCCACTGGATATAGCCAAAGTCATAGCCATAATTAGGGTTAGAGATAGAGATATAGACACATACATATAGATATAGATACAGATACATAGATACATATATATATATATATATATATATATATATATATATATATATATATATATATATATAGATAGATAGATAGATAGATAGATAGATAGATAGATAGATAGATAGATAGATAGATAGATAGATAGATAGATAGATAGATAGATAGATAGATAGATAGATAGATAGATAGAGAGAGAGAGAGAGAGAGAGAGAGAGAGAGAGAGAGAGAGAGAGAGAGAGAGAGAGAGAGAGAGAGAGAGAGAGAGAGAGAGAGAGAGAGAGAGAGAGAGAGAGAGAGAGAGAGAGGTGGAGGTGGAGGTGGAGGTGTTTGTGTGTGTCTGTGTAGAGAGAGAGAGAGAGAGAGAGAGAGAGAGAGAGAGAGAGAGAGAGAGAGAGAGAGAGAGAGAGAGAGAGAGAGAGAGAGAGAGAGAGAGAGAGAGAGAGAGAGAGAGAGAGAGAGAGAGGTGGAGGTGGAGGTGGAGGTGGAGGTGGAGGTGGAGGTGTTTGTGTGTGTCTGTAAGAAATAATAGCACAACGGAATAAACCAATAGACAACGTTGAAGAAAATGTAAATATGGAGAGATGAAGACTGAGAGATAGAGAACTCAAATTCTCAAAATGTCAAGAGCAATTATATATATATATATATATATATATATATATATATATATATATATATATATATATATATATATATATATATATATATATATATATATATATATATATATATATATATATATATATATATATTTTTTTTTTTTTTTTTTTTTTTTTTTTTGCAAAAAAGAAAACATTTAAGATGCCTTGATATTCCGGAGGTCTAAAATTTGGGATTATTATTTTTTTTCTGTTTTGGACAAGCTTATATAGTTGTGAGCTGCCCCTCATTAGGATCTTCAAGTCTTGCATCTTGAGCTGCACAGTGGAAGCCTCTTGCTTACTTTGAGACTTGCACTTTCTATCCCTCTCTTGGCTTCTCTTTGCACATACTGTTGTCGTCTAGACTCTCTTTCCCTCTTTGCTTTCAAGTTTTTCTTCAAGAGACATAGTTTCAACTTTCAGCCCTCTTTGATTTCTTTCTCTTTGGGACACATAGAGAGAGTTTCATCTTTTCATTAGTTTTCAAGTTTCATCATGGGTAAGCTCTTGATGTCATCCGTAACCATGTGAAAATTCATAGCCCTACCTCTTGGGAATGCACTTATTGCAAGGGTATGTATGGTTGCTCTTCATCCCGCATGAAAGGTCATCTCCTTGGGTTGAGAGTAAGAGGCATTGGAAAATGCACCTACATACCTCAAAAAACCGTAGAGGAGTTGACTACTCAACTCCAATTGAGTCGAGGGGTGGGTAATTTACCTATATCTCCATCCCACGCACAAAGAGTATGAGTTTCATGGGTGCCAATGCCTCTCCCTTTTTTTCATGTCATCAATCACATCCAAAGATTCATGATAGTAATATATTCATGAGCAAGGTAGTCTGGTGCGTTCGGTGCGTTCAGTTCGATGCGCGTAAGGTGCGAGGACCGAATGGGATCCGAAGGTAAGGTGCGTCGTTACAAATATACATATGCTCATAAGAATCTCAAATATAGTATACACATGTTACATATATATTTTGCATGTTAAAACCTACAAATAACAAATTACAAGTTACAACCATAATACCATTGATGAACCATGTGGCATAAAACACTATAGTCGAGGAAGAAAATTTTGAACTCTGATAAATCATAAATATGAAGTCATAAATTCTGAACTATGTAATATGTATGTCCGAACTCGTGGGGCTGAGGGGCCAGGGCTGAATCGCTGAGGGCTGTATGAACTCGGGGGGAAGGAGCGGACCTGACTTGCTAAGTAGTAACTTGTAAGGGCCAAGGCTGAGTACTAACTTCTAAGTGAGTAGTGAGGCTGAGGCTGAGGCTGACTCTCTTCATCGGAAGTCGCTCACTAGGGCAAAAGAGCACTAAGCAAACGGTGAACCTACTTCATCACTCAGCAGTCGACAGAAAAATTCGTGGTCTTGTAACAACGAACCGGAAGTTCAAAACGCACCGAATGGAACCGAACCGAATGCACCGCAAATTCTATAAATTCGACGAACCAAATCTACTATGTTCATGAGAGGCAATGGCAATATAAGGGATAGAGTGCAGAAGCAACATATGGAAGAGGCCACTAGAGAGTTGATCAAACTTTTTATTGAGTGTGGGATTCCATTTAATGTTGCTAATACTCTTCTATGGAAGAGGGCAATGAAAGCCGTTAGTAGAATAGGTGTTGCTTGGGAGGGTCCTTCGGGATAAACCTTGCGCACTAGTGAGTTCTTAAGACAAACAAAGTTGGTAGAGACTTAAATGTTATCCCTAAGATCTATATGGGACAAGTATGGATGCTCTATTTTGTGTGATGGTTGGTCGGACATTCGAACAAAGAATGTTTATAACATTCTTGTGTCCTCTTGCAAAGGCACAATGTTTTTACTCGCTATACCGCCCGTGCACCCGACATAGTAGTGACATGTGAATTCATATTCTCACATGTTAAGAAAGCCATTGAGGATGTGGGAAGTGAGAATGTAGTGCAAGTTGTAATCGACAATGGTTCTAACTATGTGTCGATGGGGAGTAAGATTGAAGAGGCATACCCCAAGATTACATGGACATGATGTGCATCCCACTGTTTAGATTTGTTTATGGAAGACATTGGGGAACTTCCATGGGTGAAATCTATCCTTGATAAGGCAAAATTCATAGTGAAATTTGTCACGCTTATGCCCACCTGTCACACGATTTTGTTATACCGAACTGGTCATGGGCCCTTTCATGTTGAAAATGGGCAATGGAGAGGCTCACCGTAGCCGATGTGAAGAAGTCGGAGGTAGTGGGGTGTGAGCTCTATAACGTGGGAATGGGCGGCTGATCCGGGATCTGATATAGACTCTACTATCCCGGCATGAGCAAGATATCCCTGTACCGTGTCTGCTACCATTCCCACCTTTTGGGATGGGCAAGGCTATGCATGCGGCGCTCCGCCTGTCTTTGTTTGATATCCCCTCTGTACTCCAAGATCCGTAACTGCTTCCTTAGCTCCCTACAATTGGTCTCGTACCAAAAGTTTTGGGGCATGGATCTCGTGCATGTTATGTGTTTGTGTGGTGTGGTAAGCTGTGTAGAGCTGAGTCATGTAGGATGGTGGTGATATGTGACGTGAGTGTATCCAAGGGTGATAGTGGATCGAGGGAAAGTAGGTAGGTGTGTATGTGGTGTGCATAGACATAAGAGAGCTTGTGTGAAAGTGTATCGTGGTGTGGCTCAATGAGTGGAGGGTCTAGTGGGATAGGAGATGAAACTGTGAACGTGATAAAGGTATGGTCAACACTGGGGGGGGGGGGGCATCGTCCAATACTAAGTGAGGTAATAAGCAAATCGCTGGAGATGGTACCTATAATGTAGTCAACCGTGCTCTAGCTTCCCGTGTGAGGGAAGCAAGTCCACCCGAGCTTGGCCATTATTGCATCCCGTTATATATAATGAGATGGTGTTGGTTTCCTAGCTCAAGAAGACGTCTCCATATCTAGTGGTGTCTTGACCCATATGTGTTGATACTCTACTAGTCCCATCTCATCTAGACCTCTGCTCGACATGATCCATGGATGCTCCATGTCATAGGACTCAAGGGTGTGGCTGGGTCCAACCATTGAAGTCCCCCATAAGGAAGACTTGACCTAGGGTGCTGAAATGCGGTATCTCCTCCGAAAGTACGGTGTAGGGTGAATCTTTGTCTTGAGTTGGCTCCTCGCGTTCATGACCAACGTATTGGGATCCGTGTGGTGGGAAGTAGCACATGACAATTAAAAACCCATCTCACCGGTGCTATCTCCATGAAGGTCCACATGTATTATGCCTCCTTGTCTCTGCCCATGATATGGATTCGGCTTTGTATCTTTTTGTCTAGATACTATGGCAATGCCTCTGGACCATGTGCTGTAATGTGTCTTGTTGTGGCTGTGAATGCAGATTCCAGTGAAAACCTGCAATGCGAGGGGGGTCTCTTTTGGGCTCTCATGGGTCTCTGTGATGCATGCAAAGTCGTGTGTGTCTAAGATCTCCGCCATCCGGTCTTCTCGTGTCCAAAGTGCTTCATGCTCTCCTTAGTGGTGACTCCTGATGTGGTTGCCTCACAGATTGCGTGCCCCTATTTTATAGGTAGTCTGTCTATGAAGACCTTACTGTCACGGTAGAAAGCCTTCCTCCCCTCTTGTAATGCTTGGAGGATTTGTGGCATGCAAGTGCGTCGGTGCTCTATCTCCATCCTTGTGAGATCCTCGTCCATGTAGAGGGCTCCTCCGGGTAATCCTCGTAGTATTAGGCATTGTCTAAAGGTGGTACGTGTCTCCTCAGAACTCATGTGAAGGATGAGTGCTCATGGTCGAGACGTGTCTCTTCCTTCCCTCCATGCACATGTGAAAGGCATGTTCTCGTATCGGAGACGTCGCGGATGTCTTGAAGTCTCTTCCTCGAAGGTGTCCTTAACTCTAGAGAGCTCCTCCTTACCTACCTCCTCATTGATCTCTTTTTGATCCTCTTGTGAACTACTTCCACCCAGGTTTTGCAAGTGGACTCTACTTCTGTCTTGATTTGCTTTCTGAACTATTCTATGTTAGAGATCTCATGCTCTTCTTTCATGATTCATGCTTCGAGGCATTCATGGGCTGCTCCCCACACATCCCAATCCATAATTGTCTTGAGTTGCTCCTTGAGCCCCTTTATTTTGACCATCAATTTACGCATCTCTTGGTTGAGAGTGGAGTCCGCTTCCTTCTTGGCATCCTTTATAGCTTTGGAGATTAGCTCTTCGACTTCTCGAAAGTCTATGGGTGCCATATTAGAGAGAGAGAGAGAGAGAGAGAGAGAGAGAGAGAGAGAGAGAGAGAGAGAGAGAGAGAGAGAGAGAGAGAGAGAGAGAGAGAGAGAGAAGAAAGAAAGAAAGAAAGAAAGTGTTTTTACGTCTATTAGGAGGCCGAAACTCGGCCTATGAGACAAATCGATGTACATGGGTGTATCTTCTGTCAATCAGAAAAGATAAAAGTGCTGAAAAGAAACTGGTTAAGCTGATATAGATCTCCGTAGTATGCATGTGGGGATACCCATGAAAGTGGTGGGGGGTGTATGGAGTGCGATATCTATGATAGTCTATATGCAAAAGGGTAGTACAACAACCATGAGAATGCATCTAAAACGACTAACTAGCTCCATCCTGTGCTAGTGGGTGGGATGTAATATGTGATACATAGGTGGAGGTGGAGTCAGGGCCACCCTGATGGCTGCAACGGGATCGGCCATCATCTGGGATCGTCTCTCCTCCATGGCGCGATGGTCACAAGCCTGGATCTCCGCAATCTGGTGTCGGTGAAGTCTCGGGGCCCGATATCCTATAGCACGGGGTCGTCTCCTAGCTCGAGATATCTGAGCCTGCTGAAGAGTCACCCCGCTCGGTGTGTGGGCTGAGGGGGGGAGGGCTGCAGCACGTCGTGGAATAAAGAAGTCAGTGAGCTGACTCTGTCTCCCTCCTGTATGGAGTGCTACAGTAGGCTGGAGTAGGGAATCTCTGTGACTCTGTATCTCTAGTAAGAATCGCCCGAGCTGTCGCTGGTCTCTAGAGTCCATGATCTCTCGGAGGGTGGGCTGCCCTGCAAACAGAGTCTCGTATCTGCCTCTGATGCCATCATATGCGCTACATCTGCATACAAAGTGCTCCTCATCCTCCATCTCTACTCTGCATACTCTGCATATCCGCTCCTCTTTGGGAATGTCTGCGGCTCTGCCCGTCTCAATCTCGAGTCGGTGTGATGAGACTCTCAGCTGGCCAATCGCTACCCTCAAGCTATGAGGCATGTGAGTATCCATGTAGCGTGGTCGCTGGATGAAACCGTCAGCTAGTATGTCTATGAACTGGTCTCGATAGTGCGATAGTCTCGATCCCATGTGTGGTGTGTGCCATGTCTGACTAATGTAGAGCTGCCAGAGATCCTGTCTGAGCACAACATTCCTCTCACGACGAGAGAGGTGGATGTGAGGTGAGTCTGGGTCATACTGAAAAGGCGGCAATCTGTCCATATCAAGTCCATGACTATCAAACCAGACTCTAACCTGAGTGTACCAAGCTCTCTCATATCCTAACTCTGATATCTGTATAGATGCCTCAAGAGCTCTGTGTGTGAGTCTATCTGTAGGGAGGTCCCTAATCCTCTGAATAAAGCAGATAGTCTGGAATAGTGCCTCTACTGCCATGGGTGGTGCAGCTAGCTCTGCCCTGATGATGTCATGTGGCACCGACTGTTTCCCACGAAATAATCGCGAGATCATACGTACCTGTGGCCTCTCGATCGCACTCCACTGGGTGACTGTGAGACCTGGGGCCCAAACTGTCGCAGCATACATCATAGCTGGTCTGACCAGTGTGTCAAATAGCCAGTCCTTCGTGCGGGGCTCCTGGAAGTGTGCTTGGTGACATCTCCGCTCTAACATGGCTAAAGCTGCATATCCGCGTGTGAGTCTATCGGTGGCTGCCTGTCTCATGCTGAAGGGGCCAGGCAAGCTCGTGAATGTGACTCCGAGATAGACATAGGAAGTGACCACCTCAATCTGTCCACCACCAGCTCTGAATCCTGCTCCATTCCTAACCATGGGGGAGGTGTGGAAGATCATGACCTTGGTCTTGCCAAGGTTTACTGTCAAGCCCCTCTGTGTACAAAAGTCATCTAGGGCCTCAAGGTGGCGCTGTAATCCCTCGGGTGACTCTGAAATCAAGACAATGTCATCGGCATATAATAAAATGTGGACATGTGTACCTGCGAGGTCTGCACCCTCTCCTCCAGCTCGGAGAATGTAGTCCTCAATCTCGTCAATGTAGAGACCAAATAGAGTGGGAGAGAGTGGGCAGCCTTGCTTAACACCGATGGTGCTAGCAATGGCCTCAGAAATACCTCCTGGACACCGTACCCTCCCAGTCACCTCCTCATAGAGTGCATAGATGGCCCAAATCATCCCTGATGGTACTCCCAAGCTCTGGAGGCGTTGGAAGAGCCTCTCTCGCGGCACTGTATCAAAAGCTTTGCGGAAGTCCACAAAACAGCAATATAGCCTCTTCTTCCGCACCCTTGCCCCATCAATGAGGCAGCGCAGAATGAAGATGTGATCAATAGTAGAGAAAGCTCGTCGAAAACCTCATTGGCCTCCTGCTCGTAGCCCCTCAGTCTCTGCATATGAACTGAGCTCTGCCTCAAGTATGGCACCGTATAGTTTGGCCATGGTGTGGCCAATCATGATGGTCCTGTAGTTCCTTGGATCCAGGGTGTCGCCAGATTTGTGGATAGGCACAATGGTGTGCCTAGTCCACTCCTCTGGGAAGCCCTCTCCTATAGCCCGGTTGAAGACATGTGCAATCAACGGGGCTATAGTGGAGGCTGCATATATGAGATGCTCGCTCTGCAATCCTGTGTGGTCTGTCGAACGTCCATGTCGAAGTCGTCGTATGGCCCTCTCAACCATCTTTGCTGTGAAGAGAGAAGAACTAGTAGGGCGAGGCTCAAGTGGCTGGGGAATGGGAGGCTGCCTGGGTACCTCATATAACCTCTGAGCATAATCATGCCATGTGTGTGGGTCTCCAATAGGTGTGGTCGGGCGTGGCTCTCGTAGGCTGCGCCATGCTGCAGCACTTTCCATACTCATAAAGAGATGGTATAGCTCAAGCTCCTGTGCCTCCTCAAAGGCTCGCCTCTTTCGACGTGTGAGAGTCTTCATCTGTCCCTTGGCCTCTCTCTCTGTGATCTCTCCCAATGCTCGCTGAGCTTGTAGTCGGCGGTAAAGATCTCTGCAATCCTCATCATACCAACGATGTTGTGGCATAGTCCCGGGAGGAGGTGTGTGACGAGAATGGATGGTGTGTGGGAAGGAGCTGATGGCTGATGTCTGAAGAACTGATGCTATCTGAGAGGTGAGTAGGGATAGTGGAGTGTCAGGATGAAGTAAGAGAAGACCCTGCTCGACTCGAGCCGCATATATGTGAGCTAGCTCGTGTGTGAAGTGGATGGTGGTGTGTGGGATGCGTGCTGCGGGTATGCGTGTAGGGGTGTCTCCCTTCAGGGAGAGTGCGAGGTATGTGTGATCGGCCCCAATGGGTATGGGTGGGATGGTGAATGAGGTAAGTAGGTGGATGGCCTCTCTGGACCCCATGACGTAATCTACTGTACTTCCCCCGCCATCTGTGACTCAGTGTGGTATGCAAGTCAATCCTCCTGAGGTAGGCCACTGAGTCATCCCGTTATAGATAACGAGATTATGTCGAGAGCCTAGTCTCAGTAGGTGAGTGCCATAGTGAGTGTGTGTAGGGTCAGCTGAAGCTCGAGCTGTAGACTCATCCTCTATGGTATGTAGTATCTCCGGGTCTTCTGGGTCAAATGTCCTCAGTGCCCAATAGTGGGTATAGAGCTCAGAATGAATACATGCTCACACACACACCCCACAACGCACACACACCACGAGCATGAACTCACAAGAAGCTCTGCGAACTGAGTTTCTATCACTTCCGGAAGTGATGGGCAAACTCAGCCATAATGAAGCCTAGCACCAAATGCAAACAAAACATAGGAAAAATTAAAGAAAAAGCATAGTTGATAGGGTATACACACCTAACAACTGGTCGCAACTCGGACGAAGAATCCACAAGTGAAAACTGCATGTCCGCTAATACGACAATCATATATACGAGAATGAATCCAGGTAAACCCCAAATTCACCCTCAAAGGAAAGTGCAACTACAAGCTCATGGTAGTCAACCACAAGACTACATAGCATATCAGCTTCACTATGCACAGTATCGACTCAATACTATGACATCCCCACTAATGTCCTCAGTGCCCAATAGTGGGTATAGAGCTCAGAATGAATACATGCTCACACACACACCCCACAACGCACACACACCACGAGCATGAACTCACAAGAAGCTCTGCGAACTGAGTTTCTATCACTTTCGGAAGTGATGGGCAAACTCAGCCATAATGAAGCCTAGCACCAAATGCAAACAAAACATAGGAAAAATTAAAGAAAAAGCATAGTTGATAGGGTATACACACCTAACAACTGGTCGCAACTCGGACGAAGAATCCACAAGTGAAAACTGCATGTCCGCTAATACGACAATCATATATACCAGAATGAATCCAGGTAAACCCCAAATTCACCCTCAAAGGAAAGTGCAACTACAAGCTCATGGTAGTCAACCACAAGACTACATAGCATATCAGCTTCACTATGCACAGTATCGACTCAATACTATGACATCCCCACTAATGTCCTCAGTTTCAAGTGCCGCATAGCCCTGCGTCAATCTCTCTCTCGTTGCCTGTGCCATGGAGAATACCCATGTGTTGCCTGAGAAGGTGACACGTAAGTAGACGTAGGAGTCCACTACCTCTATCTGTCCTCCACTTGCGGTGAAATAGGTGTGATGGCGTATTGTCTTGGAGGTATGGAAGATCATGACCTTGGTCTTGCCAAGGTTCAGTGTGAGTCTCTCTCCATGCAGAAGGTATCGAGCGCCTGTAAATGTGACTGCAGCCCTTCCTGTGACTCTGAAAGCAAGACAATGTCATCAACATATAATAAGATGTGTACTGGCGTACCTCGGAGGTCGCCTCCTAGCCCTACTGCTCGCTGTATATACTCCGTGATCTCGTCGATGTAGAGAGCGAAGAGAGTGGGTGAGAGAGGGCAACCTTGTTTCACACCAATGGTGCAAAATAGGCTGTCTGATAGGCCAGCGGGGAAGCACACCCTGCCTGTGACTCGTGCATACAAAGCATGGATGGCCCATAGCATGTTTGAAGGTATCTGTAACTCCTTGAGCCTCCCTAGTAGTCTCTCTCGAGGGGACCATGTTGAAGGCTTTGCGGAAATCCACAAAGCAATAGTACAGTTGCCGCTTCCTCGCCTTTGTGCTCTCAATCAAGCAACGAAGTACCAAGATGTGGTAGATGGTGGAGAAAGTGCGGCAAAAGCCTACGTGGCCGAGTGCTCTGGTCCAAGCTTCCTCAGCATGTGTACAGAGCTCTGCCTCTAGTACTTCCCCATAGATCTTGGCCAGGATGTGGCCTTTCATAATAGTCCTGTAGTTCCTTGGGTCCATCATATCGCCGGACTTATGGATAGGAGCAATGGATTATGGTATGCATAGTCCACGAGTCAGGTAATCCCTCAACCAAAGCACGGTTGAAGAGATAGGGGATAAGGTGGGAAACTACATCTAGTGCGTATATAAAGTGCTCGCCCTATAGTCCCATGTGGTTTGTTGTACAGCCATGGTGTAGCATATGGATGGCTGTCGTACCATGACTGCCGTGAATAGGGTGGATATCAGAGGACGCGGTGTGGGAAGGATCGGCAATGGTGGCTGTCCTGAGACGTCATATAACCTCTTTGCATAGGTGTGCCAAGTTTGAGGATTTGGTATGGGTGTAGGTTGGCGTGGCTCACGTAGGGCCTCCATGCAGTGGAGCAATCCCTACTCATGACAAGGTCGAACAACTCTTCCTCCTTTCGCTCCTCGAAAGCTCGTCGCTTCCGGCATGTGAGGACTCACATTAGTCGTCGTGCCTCCCTCTCTCTGATGAATCTCAAGATACTCTATGCTCTGAGATGTTGGTATAGTCGCCTACACTCCTCATCGTACCATCTATTCTGGGGTGTATGCCCCACCCGTGTCGAATGTGGGGTGCTGTGGGTGGTGTATGGGAAGCTGAGAGTAGCGGATGTGCGGAGGATTGAGGAGTGGGCGATGAGGGTGTCCGGGGGAGGGGGGGAGAGAGAGAGAGAGAGAGAGAGAGAGAGAGAGAGAGAGAGAGAGAGAGAGAGAGAGAGAGAGAGAGAGAGAGAGAGAGAGAGAGAGAGAGAGAGAGAGAGAGAGAGAGAGAGAGAGAGAGAGAGAGAGAGAGAGAGAGGAGAGAGAGAGAGGAGAGAGAGAGAGAGAGAGAGAGAGAGAGAGAGAGAGAGAGAGAGAGAGAGAGAGAGAGAGAGAGAGAGAGAGAGAGAGAGAGAGAGAGAGAGAGAGAGAGAGAGAGAGAGAGAGAGAGAGAGAGAGAGGGAGAGAGAGAGAGAGAGAGAGAGAGAGAGAGAGAGAGAGAGAGAGAGAGAGAGAGAGAGAGAGAGAGAGAGAGAGAGAGAGAGAGAGAGAGAGAGAGAGAGAGAGAGAGAGAGAGAGAGAGAGAGAGAGAGAGAGAGAGAGAGAGAGAGAGAGAGAGAGAGAGAGAGAGAGAGAGAGAGAGAGAGAGGAGAGAGAGAGAGAGAGAGAGAGAGAGAGAGAGAGAGAGAGAGAGAGAGGAGGAGAGGAGAGAGAGAGAGAGGGAGGGGAGGGGGGGAGAGAGAGAGAGGGGGGGGAGGGGGGGAGAGAGAGAGAGGGGGGGGAGGGGGGGAGAGAGAGAGAGGGGGGGGGAGGGGGGGAGAGAGAGAGAGGGGGGGAGGGGGGGAGAGAGAGAGAGGGGGGGGAGGGGGGGAGAGAGAGAGAGGGGGGGGGAGGGGGGGAGAGAGAGAGAGGGGGGGGAGGGGGGAGAGAGAGAGAGGAGAGAGAGAGAGAGAGAGAGAGAGAGAGAGAGAGAGAGAGAGAGAGAGAGAGAGAGAGAGAGAGAGAGAGAGAGAGAGAGAGAGAGAGAGAGAGAGAGAGAGAGAGAGAGAGAGAGAGAAAAGAAAGAAAGAAAGAAAGAAAGAAAGTGTTTTTACGTCTATTAGGAGGCCGAACTCGGCCTATGAGACAAATCCATGTACATGGGTGTATCTTCTGTCAATCAGAAAAGATAAAAGTGCTGAAAAGAAACTGGTTAAGCTGATATAGATCTCCGTAGTGTGCATGTGGGGATACCCATGAAAGTGGTGGGGGGTGTATGGAGTGCGATATCTATGATAGTCTATATGCAAAAGGGTAGTACAACAACCATGAGAATGCATCTAAAACGACTAACTAGCTCCATCCTGTGCTAGTGGGTGGGATGTAATATGTGATACATAGGTGGAGGTGGAGTCAGGGCCACCCTGATGGCTGCAACGGGATCGGCCATCATCTGGGATCGTCTCTCCTCCATGGCGCGATGGTCACAAGCCTGGATCTCCGCAATTTGGTGTCGGTGAAGTCTCGGGGCCCGATATCCTATATCACGGGGTCGTCTCCTAGCTCGAGATATCTGAGCCTGCTCAAGAGTCACCCCGCTCGGTATGTGGGCTGAGGGGGGGAGGGCTGCTGCAGCACGTCGTGGAATAAAGAAGTCAGTGAGCTGACTCTGTCTCCCTCCTGTATGGAGTGCTACAGTAGGTTGGAGTAGGGAATCTCTGTGACTCTGTATCTCTAGTAAGAATCGCCCGAGCTGTCGCTGGTCTCTAGAGTCCATGATCTCTCGGAGGGTGGGCTGCCCTACAAACAGAGTCTCGTATCTGCCTCTGATGCCATCATATGCGCTACATCTGCATACAAAGTGCTCCTCATCCTCCGTCTCTACTCTGCATACTCTGCATATCCGCTCCTCTCTGGGAATGTCTGCGGCTCTGCCCGTCTCAATCTCGAGTCGGTGTGATGAGACTCTCAGCTGGCCAATCGCTACCCTCAAGCTATGAGGCATGTGAGTATCCATGTAGCGTGGTCGCTGGATGAAACCGTCAGCTAGTATGTCTATGAACTGGTCTCGATAGTGCGATAGTCTCGATCCCATGTGTGGTGTGTGCCATGTCTGACTAATGTAGAGCTGCCAGAGATCCTGTCTGAGCACAACATTCCTCTCACGACGAGAGAGGTGGATGTGAGGTGAGTCTGGGTCATACTGAAAAGGCGGCAATCTGTCCATATCAAGTCCATGACTATCAAACCAGACTCTAACCTGAGTGTACCAAGCTCTCTCATATCCTAACTCTGATATCTGTATAGATGCCTCAAGAGCTCTCTGTGTGAGTCTATCTGTAGGGAGGTCCCTAATCCTCTGAATAAAGCAGATAGTCTGGAATAGTGCCTCTACTGCCATGGGTGGTGCAGCTAGCTCTGCCCTGACGATGTCATGTGGCACCGACTGTTTCCCACAAAATAATCGCGAGATCATACGTACCTGTGGCCTCTCGATCGCACTCCACAGGGTGACTGTGAGACCTCGGGCCCAAACTGTCGCAGCATACATCATAGCTGGTCTGACCAGTGTGTCAAATAGCCAGCCCTTCGTGCGGGGCTCCTGGAAGTGTGCTTGGTGACATCTCCGCTCTAACATGGCTAAAGCTGCATATCCGCGTGTGAGTCTATCGGTGGCTGCCTGTCTCATGCTGAAGGGGCCAGGCAAGCTCGTGAATGTGACTCCGAGATAGACATAGGAAGTGACCACCTCAATCTGTCCACCACCAGCTCTGAATCCTGCTCCATTCCTCACCATGGGGGAGGTGTGGAAGATCATGACCTTGGTCTTGCCAAGGTTTACTGTCAAGCCCCTCTGTGTACAAAAGTCATCCAGGGCCTCAAGGTGGCGCTGTAATCCCTCGGGTGACTCTGAAATCAAGACAATGTCATCGGCATATAATAAAATGTGGACATGTGTACCTTCGAGGTCTGCACCCTCTCCTCCAGCTCGGAGAATGTAGTCCTCAATCTCGTCAATGTAGAGACCAAATAGAGTGGGAGAGAGTGGGCAGCCTTGCTTAACACCGATGGTGCTAGCAATGGCCTCAGACATACCTCCTGGACACCGTACCCTCCCAGTCACCTGCTCATAGAGTGCATAGATGGCCCAAATCATCCTTGATGGTACTCCCAAGCTCTGGAGGCGTTGGAAGAGCCTCTCTCGCGGCACTGTATCAAAAGCTTTGCGGAAGTCCACAAAACAGCAATATAGCCTCTTCTTCCGCACCCTTGCCCCATCAATGAGGCAGCGCATAATGAAGATGTGATCAATAGTAGAGAAAGCTCGTCGAAAACCTCATTGGCCTCGTGCTCGTAGCCCCTCAGTCTCTGCATATGAACTGAGCTCTGCCTCAAGTATGGCACCGTATAGTTTGGCCATGGTGTGGCCAATCATGATGGTCCTGTAGTTCCTTGGATCCAGGGTGTCGCAAGATTTGTGGATAGGCACAATGGTGTGCCTAGTCCACTCCTCTGGGAAGCCCTCTCCTTTAGCCCGGTTGAAGACATGTGCAATCAACGGGGCTATAGTGGAGGCTGCATATATGAGATGCTCGCTCTGCAATCCTGCGTGGTCTGTCGAACGTCCATGTCGAAGTCGTCGTATGGCCCTCTCAACCATCTTTGCTGTGAAGAGAGAAGAACTAGTAGGGCGAGGCTCAAGTGGCTGGGGAATGGGAGGCTGCCTGGGTACCTCATATAACCTCTGAGCATAATCATGCCATGTGTGTGGGTCTCCAATAGGTGTGGTCGGGCGTGGCTCTCGTAGGCTGCGCCATGCTGCAGCACTGTCCATACTCATAAAGAGATGGTATAGCTCAAGCTCCTGTGCCTCCTCAAAGGCTCGCCTCTTTCGACGTGTGAGAGTCTTCATCTGTCCCTTGGCCTCTCTCTCTGTGATCTCTCCCAATGCTCGCTGAGCTCGTAGTCGGCGGTAAAGATCTCTGCAATCCTCATCATACCAACGATGTTGTGGCATAGTCCCGGGAGGAGGTGTGTGACGAGAATGGATGGTGTGTGGGAAGGAGCTGATGGCTGATGTCTGAAGAACTGATGCTATCTGAGAGGTGAGTAGGGATAGTGGAGTGTCAGGATGAAGTAAGAGAAGACCCTTCTCGACTCGAGCCGCATATATGTGAGCTAGCTCGTGTGTGAAGTGGATGGTGGTGTGTGGGATGCGTGCTGCGGGTATGCGTGTAGGGGTGTCTCCCTTCAGGGAGAGTGCGAGGTATGTGTGATCGGCCCCAATGGGTATGGGTGGGATGGTGAATGAGGTAAGTAGGTGGATGGCCTCTCTGGACCCCATGACGTAATCTACTGTACTTCCCCCGCCATCTGTGACTGAGTGTGGTATGCATGTCAATCCTCCTGAGGTAGGCCACTGAGTCATCCCGTTATAGATAACGAGATTATGTCGAGAGCCTAGTCTCAGTAGGTGAGTGCCATAGTGAGTGTGTGTAGGGTCAGCTGAAGCTCGAGCTGTAGACTCATCCTCTATGGTATGTAGTATCTCCGGGTCTTCTGGGTCAAATGTCCTCAGTGCCCAATAGTGGGTATAGAGCTCAGAATGAATACATGCTCACACACACACCCCACAACGCACACACACCACGAGCATGAACTCACAAGAAGCTCTGCGAACTGAGTTTCTATCACTTCCGGAAGTGATGGGCAAACTCAGCCATAATGAAGCCTAGCACCAAATGCAAACAAAACATAGGAAAAATTAAAGAAAAAGCATAGTTGATAGGGTATACACACCTAACAACTGGTCGCAACTCGGACGAAGAATCCACAAGTGAAAACTGCATGTCCGCTAATACGACAATCATATATACGAGAATGAATCCAGGTAAACCCCAAATTCACCCTCAAAGGAAAGTGCAACTACAAGCTCATGGTAGTCAACCACAAGACTACATAGCATATCAGCTTCACTATGCACAGTATCGACTCAACACTATGACATCCCCACTAATGTCCTCAGTGCCCAATAGTGGGTATAGAGCTCAGAATGAATACATGCTCACACACACACCCCACAACGCACACACACCACGAGCATGAACTCACAAGAAGCTCTGCGAACTGAGTTTCTATCACTTCCGGAAGTGATGGGCAAACTCAGCCATAATGAAGCCTAGCACCAAATGCAAACAAAACATAGGAAAAATTAAAGAAAAAGCATAGTTGATAGGGTATACACACCTAACAACTGGTCGCAACTCGGACGAAGAATCCACAAGTGAAAACTGCATGTCCGCTAATACGACAATCATATATACGAGAATGAATCCGGTAAACCCCAAATTCACCCTCAAAGGAAAGTGCAACTACAAGCTCATGGTAGTCAACCACAAGACTACATAGCATATCAGCTTCACTATGCACAGTATCGACTCAATACTATGACATCCCCACTAAAGTCCTCAGTGCCCAATAGTGGGTATAGAGCTCAGAATGAATACATGCTCACACACACACCCCACAACGCACACACACCACGAGCATGAACTCACAAGAAGCTCTGCGAACTGAGTTTCTATCACTTCCGGAAGTGATGGGCAAACTCAGCCATAATGAAGCCTAGCACCAAATGCAAACAAAACATAGGAAAAATTAAAGAAAAAGCATAGTTGATAGGGTATACACACCTAACAACTGGTCGCAACTCGGACGAAGAATCCACAAGTGAAAACTGCATGTCCGCTAATACGACAATCATATATACTAGAATGAATCCGGTAAACCCCAAATTCACCCTCAAAGGAAAGTGCAACTACAAGCTCATGGTAGTCAACCACAAGACTACATAGCATATCAGCTTCACTATGCACAGTATCGACTCAATACTATGACATCCCCACTAATGTCCTCAGTGCCCAATAGTGGGTATAGAGCTCAGAATGAATACATGCTCACACACACACCCCACAACACACACACACACCACGAGCATGAACTCACAAGAAGCTCTGCGAACTGAGTTTCTATCACTTCCGGAAGTGATGGGCAAACTCAGCCATAATGAAGCCTAGCACCAAATGCAAACAAAACATAGAAAAAATTAAAGAAAAAGCATAGTTGATAGGGTATACACACCTAACAACTGGTCGCAACTCGGACGAAGAATCCACAAGTGAAAACTGCATGTCCGCTAATACGACAATCATATATACCAGAATGAATCCAGGTAAACCCCAAATTCACCCTCAAAGGAAAGTGCAACTACAAGCTCATGGTAGTCAACCACAAGACTACATAGCATATCAGCTTCACTATGCACAGTATCGACTCAATACTATGACATCCCCACTAATGTCCTCAGTGCCCAATAGTGGGTATAGAGCTCAGAATGAATACATGCTCACACACACACCCCACAACGCACACACACCACGAGCATGAACTCACAAGAAGCTCTGCGAACTGAGTTTCTATCACTTCCGGAAGTGATGGGCAAACTCAGCCATGATGAAGCCTAGCACCAAATGCAAACAAAACATAGGAAAAATTAAAGAAAAAGCATAGTTGATAGGGTATACACACCTAACAACTGGTCGCAACTCGGACGAAGAATCCACAAGTGAAAACTGCATGTCCGCTAATACGACAATCATATATACCAGAATGAATCCAGGTAAACCCCAAATTCACCCTCAAAGGAAAGTGCAACTACAAGCTCATGGTAGTCAACCACAAGACTACATAGCATATAAGCTTCACTATGCACAGTATCGACTCAATACTATGACATCCCCACTAATGTCCTCAGTGCCCAATAGTGGGTATAGAGCTCAGAATGAATACATGCTCACACACACACCCCACAACGCACACACACCACGAGCATGAACTAACAAGAAGCTCTGCGAACTGAGTTTCTATCACTTCCGGAAGTGATGGGCAAACTCAGCCATAATGAAGCCTAGCACCAAATGCAAACAAAACATAGGAAAAATTAAAGAAAAAGCATAGTTGATAGGGTATACACACCTAACAACTGGTCGCAACTCGGACGAAGAATCCACAAGTGAAAACTGCATGTCCGCTAATACGACAATCATATATACGAGAATGAATCCAGGTAAACCCCAAATTCACCCTCAAAGGAAAGTGCAACTACAAGCTCATGGTAGTCAACCACAAGACTACATAGCATATCAGCTTCACTATGCACAGTATCGACTCAATACTATGACATCCCCACTAATGTCCTCAGTGCCCAATAGTGGGTATAGAGCTCAGAATGAATACATGCTCACACACACACCCCACAACGCACACACACCACGAGCATGAACTCACAAGAAGCTCTGCGAACCGAGTTTCTATCACTTCCGGAAGTGATGGGCAAACTCAGCCATAATGAAGCCTAGCACCGAATGCAAACAAAACATAGGAAAAATTAAAGAAAAAGCATAGTTGATAGGGTATACACACCTAACAACTGGTCGCAACTCGGACGAAGAATCCACAAGTGAAAACTGCATGTCCGCTAATACGACAATCATATATACCAGAATGAATCGAGGTAAACCCCAAATTCATCCTCAAAGGAAAGTGCAACTACAAGCTCATGGTAGTCAACCACAAGACTACATAGCATATCAGCTTCACTATGCTACACTCGACTCAATACTATGACATCCCCACTAATGTCCTCAGTGCCCAATAGTGGGTATAGAGCTCAGAATGAATACATGCTCACACACACACCCCACAACGCACACACACCACGAGCATGAACTCACAAGAAGCTCTGCGAACCGAGTTTCTATCACTTCCGAAAGTGATGGGCAAACTCAGCCATAATGAAGCCCAGCACCAAATGCAAACAAAACATAGGAAAAATTAAAGAAAAAGCATAGTTGATAGGGTATACACACCTAACAACTGGTCGCAACTCGGACGAAGAATCCACAAGTGAAAACTGCATGTCCGCTAATACGACAATCATATATACCATAATGAATCCAGGTAAACCCCAAATTCACCCTCAAAGGAAAGTGCAACTACAAGCTCATGGTAGTCAACCACAAGACTACATAGCATATCAGCTTCACTATGCACAGTATCGACTCAATACTATGACATCCCCACTAATGTCCTCAGTGCCCAATAGTGGGTATAGAGCTCAGAATGAATACATGCTCACACACACACCCCACAACGCACACACACCACGAGCATGAACTCACAAGAAGCTCTGCGAACTGAGTTTCTATCACTTCCGGAAGTGATGGGCAAACTCAGCCATAATGAAGCCTAGCACCAAATGCAAACAAAACATAGGAAAAATTAAAGAAAAAGCATAGTTGATAGGGTATACACACCTAACAACTGGTCGCAACTCGGACGAAGAATCCACAAGTGAAAACTGCATGTCCGCTAATACGACAATCATATATACTAGAATGAATCCGGTAAACCCCAAATTCACCCTCAAAGGAAAGTGCAACTACAAGCTCATGGTAGTCAACCACAAGACTACATAGCATATCAGCTTCACTATGCACAGTATGGACTCAATACTATGACATCCCCACTAATGTCCTCAGTGCCCAATAGTGGGTATAGAGCTCAGAATGAATACATGCTCACACACACACCCCACAACACACACACACACCACGAGCATGAACTCACAAGAAGCTCTGCGAACTGAGTTTCTATCACTTCCGGAAGTGATGGGCAAACTCAGCCATAATGAAGCCTAGCACCAAATGCAAACAAAACATAGGAAAAATTAAAGAAAAAGCATAGTTGATAGGGTATACACACCTAACAACTGGTCGCAACTCGGACGAAGAATCCACAAGTGAAAACTGCATGTCCGCTAATACGACAATCATATATACGAGAATGAATCCAGGTAAACCCCAAATTCACCCTCAAAGGAAAGTGCAACTACAAGCTCATGGTAGTCAACCACAAGACTACATAGCATATCAGCTTCACTATGCACAGTATCGACTCAATACTATGACATCCCCACTAATGTCCTCAGTGCCCAATAGTGGGTATAGAGCTCAGAATGAATACATGCTCACACACACACCCCACAACGCACACACACCACGAGCATGAACTCACAAGAAGCTCTGCGAACTGAGTTTCTATCACTTCCGGAAGTGATGGGCAAACTCAGCCATGATGAAGCCTAGCACCAAATGCAAACAAAACATAGGAAAAATTAAAGAAAAAGCATAGTTGATAGGGTATACACACCTAACAACTGGTCGCAACTCGGACGAAGAATCCACAAGTGAAAACTGCATGTCCGCTAATACGACAATCATATATACCAGAATGAATCCAGGTAAACCCCAAATTCACCCTCAAAGGAAAGTGCAACTACAAGCTCATGGTAGTCAACCACAAGACTACATAGCATATAAGCTTCACTATGCACAGTATCGACTCAATACTATGACATCCCCACTAATGTCCTCAGTGCCCAATAGTGGGTATAGAGCTCAGAATGAATACATGCTCACACACACACCCCACAACGCACACACACCACGAGCATGAACTAACAAGAAGCTCTGCGAACCGAGTTTCTATCACTTCCGGAAGTGATGGGCAAACTCAGCCATAATGAAGCCTAGCACCAAATGCAAACAAAACATAGGAAAAATTAAAGAAAAAGCATAGTTGATAGGGTATACACACCTAACAACTGGTCGCAACTCGGACGAAGAATCCACAAGTGAAAACTGCATGTCCGCTAATACGACAATCATATATACCATAATGAATCCAGGTAAACCCCAAATTCACCCTCAAAGGAAAGTGCAACTACAAGCTCATGGTAGTCAACCACAAGACTACATAGCATATCAGCTTCACTATGCACAGTATCGACTCAATACTATGACATCCCCACTAATGTCCTCAGTGCCCAATAGTGGGTATAGAGCTCAGAATGAATACATGCTCACACACACACCCCACAACGCACACACACCACGAGCATGAACTCACAAGAAGCTCTGCGAACCGAGTTTCTATCACTTCCGGAAGTGATGGGCAAACTCAGCCATAATGAAGCCTAGCACCGAATGCAAACAAAACATAGGAAAAATTAAAGAAAAAGCATAGTTGATAGGGTATACACACCTAACAACTGGTCGCAACTCGGACGAAGAATCCACAAGTGAAAACTGCATGTCCGCTAATACGACAATCATATATACCAGAATGAATCGAGGTAAACCCCAAATTCATCCTCAAAGGAAAGTGCAACTACAAGCTCATGGTAGTCAACCACAAGACTACATAGCATATCAGCTTCACTATGCACAGTATCGACTCAATACTATGACATCCCCACTAATGTCCTCAGTGCCCAATAGTGGGTATAGAGCTCAGAATGAATACATGCTCACACACACACCCCACAACGCACACACACCACGAGCATGAACTCACAAGAAGCTCTGCGAACCGAGTTTCTATCACTTCCGAAAGTGATGGGCAAACTCAGCCATAATGAAGCCTAGCACCAAATGCAAACAAAACATAGGAAAAATTAAAGAAAAAGCATAGTTGATAGGGTATACACACCTAACAACTGGTCGCAACTCGGACGAAGAATCCACAAGTGAAAACTGCATGTCCGCTAATACGACAATCATATATACCATAATGAATCCAGGTAAACCCCAAATTCACCCTCAAAGGAAAGTGCAACTACAAGCTCATGGTAGTCAACCACAAGACTACATAGCATATCAGCTTCACTATGCATAGTATCGACTCAATACTATGACATCCCCACTAATGTCCTCAGTGCCCAATAGTGGGTATAGAGCTCAGAATGAATACATGCTCACACACACACCCCACAACGCACACACACCACGAGCATGAACTCACAAGAAGCTCTGCGAACTGAGTTTCTATCACTTCCGGAAGTGATGGGCAAACTCAGCCATAATGAAGCCTAGCACCAAATGCAAACAAAACATAGGAAAAATTAAAGAAAAAGCATAGTTGATAGGGTATACACACCTAACAACTGGTCGCAACTCGGACGAAGAATCCACAAGTGAAAACTGCATGTCCGCTAATACGACAATCATATATACCAGAATGAATCCGGTAAACCCCAAATTCACCCTCAAAGGAGAGTGCAACTACAAGCTCATGGTAGTCAACCACAAGACTACATAGCATATCAGCTTCACTATGCATAGTATCGACTCAATACTATGACATCCCCACTAATGTCCTCAGTGCCCAATAGTGGGTATAGAGCTCAGAATGAATACATGCTCACACACACACCCCACAACGCACACACACCACGAGCATGAACTAACAAGAAGCTCTGCGAACTGAGTTTCTATCACTTCCGGAAGTGATGGGCAAACTCAGCCATAATGAAGCCTAGCACCAAATGCAAACAAAACATAGGAAAAATTAAAGAAAAAGCATAGTTGATAGGGTATACACACCTAACAACTGGTCGCAACTCGGACGAAGAATCCACAAGTGAAAACTGCATGTCCGCTAATACGACAATCATATATACGAGAATGAATCCAGGTAAACCCCAAATTCACCCTCAAAGGAAAGTGCAACTACAAGCTCATGGTAGTCAACCACAAGACTACATAGCATATCAGCTTCACTATGCACAGTATCGACTCAATACTATGACATCCCCACTAATGTCCTCAGTGCCCAATAGTGGGTATAGAGCTCAGAATGAATACATGCTCACACACACACCCCACAACGCACACACACCACGAGCATGAACTCACAAGAAGCTCTGCGAACCGAGTTTCTATCACTTCCGGAAGTGATGGGCAAACTCAGCCATAATGAAGCCTAGCACCGAATGCAAACAAAACATAGGAAAAATTAAAGAAAAAGCATAGTTGATAGGGTATACACACCTAACAACTGGTCGCAACTCGGACGAAGAATCCACAAGTGAAAACTGCATGTCCGCTAATACGACAATCATATATACCAGAATGAATCCAGGTAAACCCCAAATTCATCCTCAAAGGAAAGTGCAACTACAAGCTCATGGTAGTCAACCACAAGACTACATAGCATATCAGCTTCACTATGCACAGTATCGACTCAATACTATGACATCCCCACTAATGTCCTCAGTGCCCAATAGTGGGTATAGAGCTCAGAATGAATACATGCTCACACACACACCCCACAACGCACACACACCACGAGCATGAACTCACAAGAAGCTCTGCGAACCGAGTTTCTATCACTTCCGGAATTGATAGGCAAACTCAGGCATAATGAAGCCTAGCACCAAATGCAAACAAAACATAGGAAAAATTAAAGAAAAAGCATAGTTGATAGGGTATACACACCTAACAACTGGTCGCAACTCGGACGAAGAATCCACAAGTGAAAACTGCATGTCCGCTAATACGACAATCATATATACGAGAATGAATCCAGGTAAACCCCAAATTCACCCTCAAAGGAAAGTGCAACTACAAGCTCATGGTAGTCAACCACAAGACTACATAGCATATCAGCTTCACTATGCACAGTATCGACTCAATACTATGATATCTCCACTAATGTCCTCAGTGCCCAATAGTGGGTATAGAGCTCAGAATGAATACATGCTCACACACACACCCCACAACGCACACACACCACGAGCATGAACTCACAAGAAGCTCTGCGAACTGAGTTTCTATCACTTCCGGAAGTGATGGGCAAACTCAGCCATAATGAAGCCTAGCACCAAATGCAAACAAAACATAGGAAAAATTAAAGAAAAAGCATAGTTGATAGGGTATACACACCTAACAACTGGTCGCAACTCGGACGAAGAATCCACAAGTGAAAACTGCATGTCCGCTAATACGACAATCATATATACCAGAATGAATCCAGGTAAACCCCAAATTCACCCTCAAAGGAAAGTGCAACTACAAGCTCATGGTAGTCAACCACAAGACTACATAGCATATCAGCTTCACTATGCACAGTATCGACTCAATACTATGACATCCCCACTAATGTCCTCAGTGCCCAATAGTGGGTATAGAGCTCAGAATGAATACATGCTCACACACACACCCCACAACGCACACACACCACGAGCATGAACTCACAAGAAGCTCTGCGAACTGAGTTTCTATCACTTCCGGAAGTGATGGGCAAACTCAGCCATAATGAAGCCTAGCACCAAATGCAAACAAAACATAGGAAAAATTAAAGAAAAAGCATAGTTGATAGGGTATACACACCTAACAACTGGTCGCAACTCGGACGAAGAATCCACAAGTGAAAACTGCATGTCCGCTAATACGACAATCATATATACGAGAATGAATCCAGGTAAACCCCAAATTCACCCTCAAAGGAAAGTGCAACTACAAGCTCATGGTAGTCAACCACAAGACTACATAGCATATCAACTTCACTATGCACAGTATCGACTCAATACTATGACATCCCCACTAATGTCCTCAGTGCCCAATAGTGGGTATAGAGCTCAGAATGAATACATGCTCACACACACACCCCACAATGCACACACACCACGAGCATGAACTCACAAGAAGCTCTGCGAACTGAGTTTCTATCACTTCCGGAAGTGATGGGCAAACTCAGCCATAATGAAGCCTAGCACCAAATGCAAACAAAACATAGGAAAAATTAAAGAAAAAGCATAGTTGATAGGGTATACACACCTAACAACTGGTCGCAACTCGGACGAAGAATCCACAAGTGAAAACTGCATGTCCGCTAATACGACAATCATATATACCAGAATGAATCCAGGTAAACCCCAAATTCACCCTCAAAGGAAAGTGCAACTACAAGCTCATGGTAGTCAACCACAAGACTACATAGCATATCAGCTTCACTATGCACAGTATCGACTCAATACTATGACATCCCCACTAATGTCCTCAGTGCGCAATAGTGGGTATAGAGCTCAGAATGAATACATGCTCACACACACACCCCACAACGCACACACACCACGAGCATGAACTCACAAGAAGCTCTGCGAACGGAGTTTCTATCACTTCCGGAAGTGATGGGCAAACTCAGCCATAATGAAGCCTAGCACCAAATGCAAACAAAACATAGGAAAAATTAAAGAAAAAGCATAGTTGATAGGGTATACACACCTAACAACTGGTCGCAACTCGGACGAAGAATCCACAAGTGAAAACTGCATGTCCGCTAATACGACAATCATATATACCAGAATGAATCCAAGTAAACCCCAAATTCACCCTCAAAGGAAAGTGCAACTACAAGCTCATGGTAGTCAACCACAAGACTACATAGCATATCAGCTTCACTATACACAGTATCGACTCAATACTATGATATCCCCACTAATGTCCTCAGTGCCCAATAGTGGGTATAGAGCTCAGAATGAATACATGCTCACACACACACCCCACAACGCACACACACCACGAGCATGAACTCACAAGAAGCTCTGCGAACTGAGTTTCTATCACTTCCGGAAGTGATGGGCAAACTCAGCCATAATGAAGCCTAGCACCAAATGCAAACAAAACATAGGAAAAATTAAAGAAAAAGCATAGTTGATAGGGTATACACACCTAACAACTGGTCGCAACT
>CM035415.1:189250931-189270931 GCA_020310875.1 Ceratopteris richardii
TACCAAGCTCTCTCATATCCTAACTCTGATATCTGTATAGATGCCTCAAGAGCTCTGTGTGTGAGTCTATCTATAGGGAGGTCCCTAATCCTCTGAATAAAGCAGATAGTCTGGAATAGTGCCTCTACTGCCATGGGTGGTGCAGCTAGCTCTGCCCTGATGATGTCATGTGGCACCGAGTGTTTCCCACGAAATAATCGCGAGATCATACGTACCTGTGGCCTCTCGATCGCACTCCAGAGGGTGACTGTGAGACCTGGGGCCCAAACTGTCGCAGCATACATCATAGCTGGTCTGACCAGTGTGTCAAATAGCTAGCCCTTCGTGCGGGGCTCCTGGAAGTGTGCTTGGTGACATCTCCGCTCTAACATGGCTAAAGCTGCATATCCGCGTGTGAGTCTATCGGTGGCTGCCTGTCTCATGCTGAAGGGGCCAGGCAAGCTCGTGAATGTGACTCCGAGATAGACATAGGAAGTGACCACCTCAATCTGTCCACCACCAGCTCTGAATCCTGCTCCATTCCTCACCATGGGGGAGGTGTGGAAGATCATGACCTTGGTCTTGCCAAGGTTTACTGTCAAGCCCCTCTGTGTACAAAAGTCATCCAGGGCCTCAAGGTGGCGCTGTAATCCCTCGGGTGACTCTGAAATCAAGACAATGTCATCGGCATATAATAAAATGTGGACATGTGTACCTGCGAGGTCTGCACCCTCTCCTCCAGCTCGGAGAATGTAGTCCTCAATCTCGTCAATGTAGAGACCAAATAGAGTGGGAGAGAGTGGGCAGCCTTGCTTAACACCGATGGTGCTAGCAATGGCCTCAGACATACCTCCTGGACACCGTACCCTCCCAGTCACCTGCTCATAGAGTGCATAGATGGCCCAAATCATCCCTGATGGTACTCCCAAGCTCTGGAGGCGTTGGAAGAGCCTCTCTCGCGGCACTGTATCAAAAGCTTTGCGGAAGTCCACAAAACAGCAATATAGCCTCTTCTTCCGCACCCTTGCCCCATCAATGAGGCAGCGCATAATGAAGATGTGATCAATAGTAGAGAAAGCTCGTCGAAAACCTCATTGGCCTCGTGCTCGTAGCCCCTCAGTCTCTGCATATGAACTGAGCTCTGCCTCAAGTATGGCACCGTATAGTTTGGCCATGGTGTGGCCAATCATGATGGTCTTGTAGTTCCTTGGATCCAGGGTGTCGCCAGATTTGTGGATAGGCACAATGGTGTGCCTAGTCCACTCCTCTGGGAAGCCCTCTCCTATAGCCCGGTTGAAGACATGTGCAATCAATGGGGCTACATATAACCTCTGAGCATAATCATGCCATGTGTGTGGGTCTCCAATAGGTGTGGTCGGGCGTGGCTCTCGTAGGCTGCGCCATGCTGCAGCACTGTCCATACTCATAAAGAGATGGTATAGCTCAAGCTCCTGTGCCTCCTCAAAGGCTCGCCTCTTTCGACGTGTGAGTCTTCATCTGTCCCTTGGCCTCTCTCTCTGTGATCTCTCCCAATGCTCGCTGAGCTCGTAGTCGGCGGTAAAGATCTCTGCAATCCTCATCATACCAACGATGTTGTGGCATAGTCCCGGGAGGAGGTGTGTGACGAGAATGGATGGTGTGTGGGAAGGAGCTGATGGCTGATGTCTGAAGAACTGATGCTATCTGAGAGGTGAGTAGGGATAGTGGAGTGTCAGGATGAAGTAAGAGAAGACCCTGCTCGACTCGAGCCGCATATATGTGAGCTAGCTCGTGTGTGAAGTGGATGGTGGTGTGTGGGATGCGTGCTGCGGGTATGCGTGTAGGGGTGTCTCCCTTCAGGGAGAGTGCGAGGTATGTGTGATCAGCCCCAATGGGTATGGGTGGGATGGTAAATGAGGTAAGTAGGTGGATGGCCTCTCTGGACCCCATGACGTAATCTACTGTACTTCCCCCGCCATCTGTGACTGAGTGTGGTATGCATGTCAATCCTCCTGAGGTAGGCCACTGAGTCATCCCGTTATAGATAACGAGATTATGTCGAGAGCCTAGTCTGAGTAGGTGAGTGCCATAGTGAGTGTGTGTAGCGTCATCTGAAGCTCGAGCTGTAGACTCATCCTCTATGGTATGTAGTATCTCCGGGTCTTCTGGGTCAAATATCTCACACTGATCATTGCCTGTCCTGGCATTGAAGTCTCCCATAAGGAAGACTTCCCCTAATGCATAGTACTCTGTAATCTCTTCTGACAAGCAAGTGTATGGTGAGTCCTCCTCTCGATCTATGATAGCGAAACGCGAGCTAGAAGGAGCAAAGTAGCATAATGCTATGAAGATGATCCTCTCCTGCGAGAGCTGGAGTCGAATCCAAAGATATCTGGCGTGTGAATCACGTGCGACTATCTGTATCCTCCTCTGAAGTCCATCTCTAAAGAGTATGGCTACTCCTCTTGATCCTCGGGTGGTGTGCTGACGTGTACACTCTCTGTATGTGGACTCCCACTGAAAACCGTGGACACGAGGTAGGCCCCGGTCCAGGCTCTCATGTGTCTCTGTGAGCATAATGATGTCTTTGCCTTTGCGCACCTCTTCCAATCTCTCTGGGTGTGTCCATAGATCTCCATTGCAGTTCCAAACTGCAAGGTGTATCTCCTCGAGTGTCTCACAGGCCGCGAAAGAGAGAGAGAGAGAGAGAGAGAGAGAGAGAGAGAGAGAGAGAGAGAGAGAGAGAGAGAGAGAGAGAGAGAGAGAGAGAGAGAGAGAGAGAGAGAGAGAGAGAGAGAGAGAGAGAGAGAGAGAGAGAGAGAGAGAGAGAGAGAGAGAGAGAGAGAAAGAAAGAAAGAAAGAAAGTGTTTTTACGTCTATTAGGAGGCCGAACTCGGCCTATGAGACAAATCGATGTACATGGGTGTATCTTCTGTCAATCAGAAAAGATAAAAGTGCTGAAAAGAAACTGGTTAAGCTGATATAGATCTCCGTAGTGTGCATGTGGGGATACCCATGAAAGTGGTGGGGGGTGTATGGAGTGCGATATCTATGATAGTCTATATGCAAAAGGGTAGTACAACAACCATGAGAATGCATCTAAAACGACTAACTAGCTCCATCCTGTGCTAGTGGGTGGGATGTAATATGTGATACATAGGTGGAGGTGGAGTCAGGGCCACCCTGATGGCTGCAACGGGATCGGCCATCATCTGGGATCGTCTCTCCTCCATGGCGCGATGGTCACAAGCCTGGATCTCCGCAATCTGGTGTCGGTGAAGTCTCGGGGCCCGATATCCTATATCACGGGGTCGTCTCCTAGCTCGAGATATCTGAGCCTGCTGAAGAGTCACCCCGCTCGGTATGTGGGCTGAGGGGGGGAGGGCTGCAGCACGTCGTGGAATAAAGAAGTCAGTGAGCTGACTCTGTCTCCCTCCTGTATGGAGTGCTACAGTAGGCTTGAGTAGGGAATCTCTGTGACTCTGTATCTCTAGTAAGAATCGCCCGAGCTGTCGCTGGTCTCTAGAGTCCATGATCTCTCGGAGGGTGGGCTGCCCTGCAAACAGAGTCTCGTATCTGCCTCTGATGCCATCATATGCGCTACATCTGCATACAAAGTGCTCCTCATCCTCCATCTCTACTCTGCATACTCTGCATATCCGCTCCTCTCTGGGAATGTCTGCGGCTCTGCCCGTCTCAATCTCGAGTCGGTGTGATGAGACTCTCAGCTGGCCAATCGCTACCCTCAAGCTATGAGGCATGTGAGTATCCATGTAGCGTGGTCGCTGGATGAAACCGTCAGCTAGTATGTCTATGAACTGGTCTCGATAGTGCGATAGTCTCGATCCCATGTGTGGTGTGTGCCATGTCTGACTAATGTAGAGCTGCCAGAGATCATGTCTGAGCACAACATTCCTCTCACGACGAGAGAGGTGGATGTGAGGTGAGTCTGGGTCATACTGAAAAGGCGGCAATCTGTCCATATCAAGTCCATGACTATCAAACCAGACTCTAACCTGAGTGTACTAAGCTCTCTCATATCCTAACTCTGATATCTGTATAGATGCCTCAAGAGCTCTGTGTGTGAGTCTATCTGTAGGGAGGTCCCTAATCCTCTGAATAAAGCAGATAGTCTGGAATAGTGCCTCTACTGCCATGGGTGGTGCAGCTAGCTCTGCCCTGATGATGTCATGTGGCACCGACTGTTTCCCACGAAATAATCGCGAGATCATACGTACCTGTGGCCTCTCGATCGCACTCCACTGGGTGACTGTGAGACCTGGGGCCCAAACCGTCGCAGCATACATCATAGCTGGTCTGACCAGTGTGTCAAATAGCCAGCCCTTCGTGCGGGTCTCCTGGAAGTGTGCTTGGTGACATCTCCGCTCTAACATGGCTAAGGAGAGAGAGAGAGAGAGAGAGAGAGAGAGAGAGAGAGAGAGAGAGAGAGAGAGAGAGAGAGAGAGAGAGAGAGAGAGAGAGAGAGAGAGAGAGAGAGAGAGAGAGAGAGAGAGAGAGAGAGAGAGAGAGAGAGAGAGAGAGAGAGAGAGAGAGTCATATTAACGTCTTCTGGAGGCCAAACTTGGCCTATGAGACAAAAACCATGTACAAGTGTAGTAACCCTGTGGAGGATGAAATGAAATAAAAAGTATATCGCGACACAAAGATATATAAGGCTGGAAAAGGCTGGGGAGACGTGGCTCTGACTCTGCAGATAGTGGCCACCTAATACATGGGGGACATGTGAGTAAAAGTGTGAGTAAAACACCCTAGCTACTGGTGAATGGGTGTAGGTGGGTGTAGTATGTGGTACATCGGGGGTGGTCTGAGTGCCTCCTCAAGGAAGACAACCCATGGGGTGGTGGTGCGCCGATGCTCCATCATGTGGTCGTAGGCTGTCCTGATGCGTGAGATATCCTCCTGATATAGTCGTGGTCGATGATATCCGCCCATGCGTGGTCGGCGCCGTGCTCTCTATGCTGCTTCCTGGTAGAGAGTGAGCCCTATAGATGGACCTCTCTGATGTGGCTCAGCCCGCTGAAAAGCCTGGGTAATGGTCTGCTGCGTACTCACCCGTGGCTGATGTGTGGGCTGGAGTGACCGATCTGGCCTCTCGTTTGCTGCTGCGAGGAAGCGTCCAAAGCGTCGCTGGTCTCCCATAGTCATGCATAACGGGAGTGACTCCTCTATCTGGAACTGTGCTCGTAGGTCTAAGTAGGCTGGGCATCTGATAACAAAATGCTCCTCACTCTCTACCTGTGTCTGGCATAGTGGGCACCACCTCTCCTCACTGGGGACTCCCCTGGATCGACCCCTCTCAATCTCCAGCGGATGTGATGAAACCCAGAGCTGCCCGATGACTACTCGAAGGTGGTGGGGTAGATATGTCTGCATGTATCTCGGAATCTCGATGAAGCCCTCGTCCGATATATGTAGAAAATGCTCACGGTAATAGAGCATTTTTGGTGGCAATGTATCCCTAGGGCTCACCCATGTCCTCTGTATGTATGTATGCCATATCTCCTGACGAATGACCCTATTCCTCTCCTGATGAGAGAGCGAGTATGTGGGTGCATGAGAGTCGTACTGTAGTGGTGGTAGCCTGTCTATGTCAATGCCGTGGTGGGCCAGCCAAGCTCGTGTCTGTGCATACCATGAGGAGGTGTCGCCTGCTAATGCCATGTATCCATGCTCCGGAGTCTGTGTAATAGGCATACTGTCTGGAATAGTGCCTCAACTAGCATCGGAGGTGTAGCTAGCTCTGCTCTAATGATATCATGTGGTACTGAAGGCTTGCTGCGGATAAGTCTGGAAATCATGAGGACCTGTGGCCTCTCTAATGCTGTCCATACTGATGTGGCTAATCCTGGTCCCCATATGGCTGCCCCATACATGAGGGCGGGTGTAACCAAAGTGTCGAAGAGCCACCCCTTTGTGCGGGGCTCCTGAAAATATGCCTGGTGGCACTGTCTCTCCATCAAGGCAAGTGCTGCATACCCACGTGTTATGCGGTCACGTGCTGCCTGAGACATAGAGAAGACCCCTGATGCGGCTGTAAATGTCACTCCCAAGTAAACATATGATCCGACCACCTCAATCGGTCCACCTGCTGTTGTGAACAAACTATGTCTGCGTACCTGTGTTGATGTATGAAAGATCATGACCTTGGTTTTACCAAGGTTCACAGATAACCCTCTGTGTGTGCAAAAGTCCTCTAGGCCATGTAGATGCTGCTGTAGACCTTCTGCAGACTCTGAAACCAGTACAATGTCATCAGCGTATAGAAGAATATGGACAGTGGACCCACGTACCTCAATGCCATCACCCCCCCCCTGCTGCTGTATGTAGTCCACTATCTCATCAATGTAGAGACCAAAGAGGGTGGGTGAAAGAGGGCATCCTTGCTTCACCCCGATAGTGCTAGCAAGTGGATGAGATAAGCCCCCCGGACATCTGAATCTGCCAGATACTCTCTCGTATAAGGCGTAGATCCCCCATATCATCTCCTCTGGAGCTCCGATATCAAGTAGTCGTCTGAAGAGTCGTCCCCTCGGAACAGTGTCAAATGCTTTGCGGAAGTCCACAAAGCAGCAATATAATCTCCTCTTCCTCAGCCTTGCCTGGTCAATCAGGCATCTCAGAGTGAAGATGTGGTCAATGGTAGAGTAATCTCATCTGAAGCCTGCCTGTCCTGGAGCTCTGATACCCTTCCTCTCAACGAGAGTACTCAACTCTGTCTCTAGTACCGCCCCATATAACTTGGCCAATATAGGGCCAATCATGATCATCCGGTACGTAGCTGGATCCATAGTATCTCCTCACTTATGAATGGGCACTATGGTGTGCTCAGTCCATGAGTCAGGGAACCCTTCAACCAGTGCACGGTTGAAGAGGTGGGCAATGAGCGGTGCAAGGGTCGTGCCTCCGTAGATGAGGTGCTCGGCCTGTAAACCGAAAAGGTCATGGGCCCTGCCATGCTGTAGACGGGCAATAGCGCGTCCCACCATAGTGAGTGTGAAGAAGTCAGAGGTAGTAGGACGTGAGCTCTGTGGTCTGGGAATGGGGGGCTGGTCTGGGATCTCATATAGGCTTTGTGCATAGCTACGCCAAGTGCTCGGGTCTCGGATGGGTGTCTGCTGTCTCTTCTCTCTCAAATGTCGCCATGCCACTGCAGTGTCTCGACTCATGAGTAAATGATAAATGTCCAAGTACTGTCTCTCCTCCCAATCTCGCCGTTTGCGGTGAGTAAGGCTCTGCATGCGACGTTGTGCCTGTGTGTGTGTAATATCCCCTCTATTCTCTAAAATGCGTAGGTGCTTCCGTAGCTCGCGGCAATCTACATCATACCAGCGGTTCTGAGGCATGGAACATGTGCGTGGAGGGTGTATATATGTGCGGTGTGGGAAACTGCAGAAAGCTGAGTCGTGTAGGATGGTGGTGAACTTTGATGTAAGTGTATCCAAGGGTGAGAGTGGATCGAGGGAGAGTAGGTGGGTGTGTAAATGGTGTGCATAAACGTGTGAGAGCTCGTGTGTGAAGTGTATCGTGATGTGTGTCTCAGTGGGTGAGGGAGGGTCTAATGGAATAGGAGATGAGAGTGTGAATGTGATAAATGTATGGTCAGCACCAAGTGGGCGTCGTCCAATAGTAAGTGAGGTGATGAGTGAAGCTCCAGAGGTGGTACCCAAAATGTAGTCCACTGTGCTCTCGCCTCCCCCGTGAGGGAAGCAAGTAAGTGAGAGAGAGAGAGAGAGAGAGAGAAAGAAAGAAAGAAAGAAAGAAAGTCATATTAACGTCTTCTGGAGGCCAAACTTGGCCTATGAGACAAAAACCATATGTAGTAACCCTGTGTAGAGGATGAAATGAAATAAAAGGTATATCACGACACAAAGATATATATAAGGCTGGAAAGGGATGGGGAGATGTGGCTCTGACTCCGCAGAGAGAGAGAGAGAGAGAGAGAGAGAGAGAGAGAGAGAGAGAGAGAGAGAGAGAGAGAGAGAGAGAGAGAGAGAGAGAGAGAGAGAGAGAGAGAGAGAGAGAGAGAGAGAGAGAGAGAGAGAGAGAGAGAGAGAGAGAGAGAGAGAGAGAGAGAGAGAGAGAGAGAGAGAGAGAGATTAACAAGAGGCCATTCTAGTTATGAAGTACCTTGCTGTCCGTTTTTCTAATGTTAGAGCCTTTTTATTATTTTTGGCAAGAACAACAGGACAGATTGCTCAAGTACTGCGGCGTCTTTTCCCATTTGGTAGAGGACTATGTCATGCTTATTGGGCTCCAAATTTCTGGGCTTTATATAATGCTGTGGACAAGATGCTATCTTATCTGTTAAGGATGCTTGGCTTTGATGTTGTAATGGAAAAGGCGGCCATGACTGGTGGGCTTGTTGGAGATTCAAAGGCACATGCTATTCTACCACAGGTCATTCATGTGCTTTAAAGATTTCTTTCCTCTTTTATGATCAATTCTATGAGGGGTTTGACTGATGTTCTTTTTTTTTTTTGTTTTCAATTTTACTTTCCCCAGATTACACCTGGTCTCAGCATGTTCTTGGTGCTTCTGTCTATGTCACCCTGCCTCATTAAGATATGGAGAAAGCCACGTAGAGATAACCTTTTGATTTGTGTTGTATATGCTTATACATGTGGGTATATATTTGGATGGCATGTCCATGAAAAAGCGTCTTTACATTTCGTGATTCCCTTGGTACTAGCTGCAGTTGATTCAGTCAAGGTTGCAAAGGAGTATTATTTTGTGTCAATAGGTAATCCCCTCTTTTTATTGCAATGCTACCTAACATCAGACAATGTAATAATTCATGTGTAAGTTTGGTTCTCCAAATTATTAAGGTTATCTGATTTTATTTTAATATATGTTGAAGTGGCAAATGTATCAGATTTGAACCGATTTTCGTAAAGGGTTTTAGTACTAACATCTGATGAAGGTAAAAAATGGTCCATGCTACAATTTATACAACATATGCAGATGTGTATCCCATTGATATCATAAGAGCAAGGAGAAAGTATGGTGTAAGACTAAAATAAGGGATTAAAGGGGAGGGCAAATTTATGTAAGAGTGAGAATGAAATGGACTAAAGCTGCCCTAATATGATGGGAGCTGGAAGAGGGATAAAAACCCCTTCTCCACTAAGGGGGAATTCAGATGAGGCTGCAATGCAATCAATCCCAAGGCGTTTAAGCTTCTTTATGAGTGGAGGCCAAGAGCTTCAAACTAATTGTACTGCTTGCTTTCCTTATGTGGGCTCTCTTTGGGTTTCTTTCAAGGGGTCATCCAAAATCAGCATGCACTCGAGACTCTCTTTTTGAGCTCCAATGAAGTGGATAGAAGGATGCAGTAGCCTTATCACCACTTTTTCAATACTCACGTAGTATGTTAATGCATGGGGTACAATCACAAAAGTTGGAATGCACATGAGGGACCTTGATGAGCCTTGTAAAAGTTATACATGTGTTGTCATTTCTTGATTTTTCGCATTTAGCTTTGAAGTGAGACACACAATCGACTCTATGCACTATGCCCATCTTCCTCGGCTAGGGTGATGCTTGCTTGATTGAGGGGGTTTGTCACAATGCCATGTTTGCTCCTATCTCTTGAAGAAGAAGTAGGGAAATGAGACACAAAATTGACCTATGCACTTTGTCCATCTTCCTCGTCTAAGGTGTTGCTTGTGTGATTGAGGGGGTTTGATACAATGCCCTGTTTGCTCCTCACATGCCATTTTTTTAATTCATCTCATCTTATCTTTATGGGAGGGAGGGGGGGAGAGAGAGGGGGGGGGGGGGGAGAGAGAGAGAGAGAGAGAGAGAGAGAGAGAGAGAGAGAGAGAGAGAGAGAGAGAGAGAGAGAGAGAGAGAGAGAGAGAGAGAGAGAGAGAGAGAGAGAGAGAGAGAGAGAGAGAGAGAGAGAGAGAGAGAGAGAGAGAGAGAGAGAGAGAGAGAGAGAGAGAGAGAGAGAGAGAGAGAGAGAGAGAGAGAGAGAGAGAGAGAGAGAGAGAGAGAGAGAGAGAGAGAGAGAGAGAGAAAGAAAGAAAGAAAGAAAGAAAGAAAGAAAGTGTTTTTACGTCTATTAGGAGGCCGAACTCGGCCTATGAGACAAATCAATGTACATGGGTGTATCTTCTGTCAATCGGAAAAGGTAAAAGTACTGAAAAAAGATGGCAAGGCTGATATAGATCTCTGTAGTATGCATGTAGAGATACCCATGAAAGTGGGAGGGGGGGGGACGGTGAATGGAGTGCTATATCTATAGCCTATATGCAAAAGGGTAGTACAAGCATGATAATGCATCTGAACGACTAACTAGCTCCATCCTGTACTAGTGAGCGGGTGTAAGATGTGTGTGAGAGAGAGAGAGAGAGAGAGAGAGAGAGAGAGAGAGAGAGAGAGAGAGAGAGAGAGAGAGAGAGAGAGAGAGAGAGAGAGAGAGAGAGAGAGAGAGAGAGAGAGAGAGAGAGAGAGAGAGAGAGAGAGAGAGAGAGAGAGAGAGAGAGAGAGATTTTAACGTCTATTAGAGACCAAAATCTGCCTATGAGACAAAACATATACATCAGTATGATCCAATCCACTGTGATCCCAAAAGCAAAATAAAGTGTGGGTATGCACTCTATATGCTCAATAGGTGATGTACAAATATGATATGCATAGGGAGAGGAGGCTCGGTGGTGTCATAACGCTCTAAGTGCCTGGAGTGGGTGTAGGATATAGTGCATCGGTGGGTAAGGCATCGTGGCGATCCTCAAAGTGCTCTGCACATTGAGATTGACAGGGGTGCGCTATTGACGTCTCCGTATCTCCATGTCATGGCATGCACGAATCGCCTGAATCTCTCTCTGGTGGGGACAGGCTCTCCGGAGTGGGAGTCTAAGTCGTCGGCGCTGTTGTCTAAGCTCCTCTGCTCTCTGTAATGTGACACCCTGCGTCGAGCTAGGTCCTCGGGTGGCTGTGGGTCTGAAAAAATCTGTAATAGAAGTCTAGGGGGCCAATTGTATGTCCATCCGTTGCTCATAGTGGTTAGGTGCATTCAGTTCGGTGCGTTCGGTGCCTTTAAGGTGCGGGGACCGAACCTTACGTCTTTGGTAAGGTGCGTAAGGTGCATCACTAACGTATTAGGTGCGTTTAAGATGCAAGAACCGAATGTTATCTTTGAAGTAAGGTGTGTAAGGTACTTTCCACTAAAAAGTAATATATATAATACCATATATTATGCAATCACATATATCAATGATTCATATTGAAGTTGTGGATCAATCATTACTTACATATAGATATACAAGAGGTACAAATCATATGGGAAAAAAAAATGTGTATCTATTTGTATGTGTGGATATATGCCAGCAGTATGCTTTCATGTGTTCCTAGAACTGCATAGCTGTATTTGAACACCTACGTACAGATGCACACAGGGGAAAAGCACATGTGACACAGCTATGTACCTTTATATGGACATATATGTCCCTATAAGTGCATATATGTATTTGAACACCTATATATAGAATCTAGATGTACACAAGGGAAAAGCATAAACGGGAAAAAAATTGTATGTATGTGTGTGTCTATGGATACATGCATAAGTGCATGGATTTACTTGAACACTTATATACATATTACAAATATACACGAGAAAAAACCTAAGGGGGAACACATTGTTTGTGTGTGTGGATAAATGCATAAGCAAAGGGTACATCTATGTGCATGCATTCATGTCCTTTATACATGTATTTGTGTGTGTCTCTCTGGAACTACAAAAGGGCCATAGGCTGACAGTAAGAAAGCAGCAGGCCAGTTTCTCTCTCTCTCATTGCAACAAGGCAGCAAGCTTGTGTGTGTGTGTGTGTGTGTGTGTGGCAGCAAGCATTGTGTAGGTTCATACATATAGCTCTCATTTCCATGCAAAAAAAAGTAAGTTTCACTTTACATAAGTAAAAGAGCACCGATAGGAACCGAATGTAAAAAGAGAACCGCACCGAACCGGATGAACCGGATGATCGGTGCGTTTTTACCCCGGGAACAATAAGAACCGGATGGCACCGCACCTATAGAACCGTACAACACCGAATTCATGTTGTGAGGGTATACGTGAACCGATGCAACCATGCCGTTGCTTGAGAAGTGATGCACGGCGGCGCTGGAGCTCTACTAGGAAGCGACGTAGAGGGCGCTGGTCCTCCGTCTCCAATAAAGCCCTGATCTCTCTGGCCCCCCTAGAGCGCTCTGGGTAGCGGTCTCTGATGTCCTCGTATGCTTGGCATCTACATGTGTAGTGCTCCTTGTCCTCCACTTCCTCTCGGCATATCCTGCATAATCTCTCATCCCTGTGGGTATGTGTAACTCGCCCAACCTCAATCTCGAACTGGTGTGATGATACTCTGAGTTGCCCGATGGCCACTCTCTCTCTTGAAGCCATGTATGTCTCCATGTATCGTGGTCTCTGGATGAAACCATCGACTATCACAGTTAGGAAGTGCTCTCTATAGTTTTGCCTCTTTGTGGGAAGAGGCTTCCGTGGTACTATCCATGTCTCCCTGACGTGTATCTGTAGTAGGTCATGACGGATGATCCTGTTCCTCTCCGAACAAGAGAGGGTAATGTAGGGGGAAGAGAGGTCATACTGAAAAGGGGGGAGATCGGTAATGCTCATGCCATGGTCTGCTAACCATCGGTAGGTTTGTGTATACCATACTCTCTCATGCCCTGTCTCTGCCAAATATCTAGAGCTCTCAAATGCAAGCCTGGTGAGTCCGCTGGTGGGGAGCTCTGTGACTCTCAGACTAAAGATCGGGAGCTGAAAGAGGGCCTCCACTAGCATCGGTGGCGTGCCAAGCTCAGCTCATATAATGTCGTGTGGAACGGAGGGCTTGCTGTGGAGCAAGCGTGAGATCATGGTGACCTTGGGACTCTCAATCCGCGTCCACATCGCCTCCGTGATATGTGGTGCGCATACTGCCGCTACGTACATCAATGCGGGTGTCACTAGAGTATCAAAGAGCCAACCCTTAGTCTTTGGCTCCTGAAAATGTGCCTGAAAGTAGCATCCCTCCAATCCTGCAAGTTTCGCATAGCCTCGCGTCAATCTATCTCTCGTTGCCTGTGCCATGGAGAATACCCTTGTGCTTCCCGAGAAGGTGACACCTAAGTAGACATAGGAGTCCACTACCTCTATCTGTCCTCGAGCTTCGGTGAAAGAGGCGCGATGGCGTATTGTCCTCGAGTTATGGAAGATCATGACCTTGGTCTTGCCAAGGTTCACTGTGAGTCGTCTCTTCATGCAGGAGGTATCGAGCGCCTGTAAATGTGACTGTAGCCCCTCTTGTGACTCTCAAAGCAGGACAATGTCACCAGCATATAATAATTTGTACTGACGTACCTTCGAGGTCTCCTCCTAGCCCTCTTGCTCGTTGTATATAGTCCGTGATCTCGTCGATGTTGGGACCAAAGAGAGTGGGTGAGAGAGGGCAACCTTGTTTCACACCAATGGTGCTAACAAGGCTGTCTCATAGGCCGCCGGGCAGCGCACCCTGCATGTGACTCGTGCATACAAGGCATGGATGGCCCATAGCATGTCTGATGGTATCTGTAACTCCTGGAGTGTCCGTAGTAGTCTCTCTTGAGGGACCCTGTCGAAGGCTTTGCGGAAATCCACCAAGCAACAGTATAGTCTCTGCTTCCTCGCCTTCGCGCTCTCAATCAAGCAACGAAGTACGAAGATATGGTCGATAGCGGAAAAAGTGCGACGGAAGCCTTCCTGACCGGGTGCTCTGATCCGAGCTGCCTCAGCGTGCCTATTGAGCTCTGCCTCTAGTACTGCCCCATAGATCTTGGCCAGGATGTGGCCTATCATAGTAAGTCTTGTAGTTCCCTGGGTCCATCATATCGCCGGACTTATGGATAGGCGCAATGGTATGCATAGTCCACGAGTCAGGTAATCCCTCAACCAAAGCACGATTGAAGAGATGGATGATCACGTGGGAAACTACATCGACTTCGTATATAAAGTGCTTGCCCTGTAGTCCTGTGTGGTCTGTTGAACGACCATACTGAAGCCTATGGATGGCCTGTCATACCATGCCTGCCGTGAATAGGGTGGATATCACAGGATGTGGTGTGGGAGGGATCGGCAATGGTGGCTGTCCTGGGACGTCATATAACCTCTGGGCATAGGTGTGCCAGGTCTGAGGATCTGCTATGGGCGTAGGTGGCGTGGCTCGCGTAGGGCCCTCCACGCAGTGGCGCAATCCCTACTCATGAGAAGGTCAAACAGCTCTGCCTCCTGTCTCTCCTCAAAAGCTCGCCGCTTCCGGCATGCGAGGGTTCCCATTTGTCGTCGTGCCTCCCTCTCTGTGTTGGACCCCAAAATACTCTGTGCTCTAAGATGTCGGTATAGTCGTCTACACTCCTCATCATACCATCTATTATGGGGTGTATGCCCCAGCCGTGTCGCGGGGGGGGGGGAGAGAGAGAGAGAGAGAGAGAGAGAGAGAGAGAGAGAGAGAGAGAGAGAGAGAGAGAGAGAGAGAGAGAGAGAGAGAGAGAGAGAGGGAGGGAGGGAGGGAGGGAGGGAGGGAGGGAGGGAGGGAGGGAGGGAGGGAGGGAGGGAGGGAGGGAGGGAGGGAGGGAGGGAGGGAGGGAGGGAGGGAGGGAGGGAGGGAGGGAGGGAGGGAGGGGAGGGAGGGAGGGAGGGAGAGAGGAGAGGCGGGTAAGGGAGGGAGGGAGGGGTTGGGGGCGGGAGGGAGGGAGGGGTTGGGGGGGGGAGGGAGGGAGGGGGGAAGGAAGGGGGGTGGAGGGGGAAAGGGAGAAAGAAAGAAAGTCATATTAATGTCTACCAAAAGGCCAAACTTGTCCTTTGAGACAAAACCATGTAGAATTGAGGTCATTTTTGTGTAGCGATGAAAAGAAAAGTACTCACTACAAAAAAAAGTATGTAGGCTGAATACTGCAAGATGATGGTGTACCTAGCAATGATGGAGTAGTGGTGCGTGGGGGGAGTGTGGCTCTGACTCTGCAGATAATGGCCAGCTACTACATGGGGACATATGTGGATGTGAATATGTATACCCTAACTGATACAGATGGGTGGAGGGTGGAGTATATGGTACATCTGCAGATGACAGATCTGTGCGTGAGAGATGACAGATCTGTGCGTCAGATTTGCATCAGACGCCTCAGATCTGTGCGACAGAGATAACAAATCAACATGTCAGAGGCGTCAGATTAATGTGTCAGGAGTGTCAGATCTATGCGTCAGAGATGTCAGACCAGTGGTCAGATGCGTCAGACCAGCACGTCAGACCAGCGTGTCACAAAGAGAGAGAGAGAGAGAGAGAGAGAGAGAGAGAGAGAGAGAGAGAGAGAGAGAGAGAGAGAGAGAGAGAGAGAGAGAGAGAGAGAGAGAGAGAGAGAGAGAGAGAGAGAGAGAGAGAGAGAGAGAGAGAGAGAGAGAGAGAGAGAGAGAGAGAGAGAGAGAGAGAGAGAGAGAGAGAGAGACTTTTTAACGTCTATTAGAGGCCAAAATCGGCCTATGAGACAAAACATACACATCAGTATGATTCAATCCACTGTGATCTCAAAAGGAAAATAAAGTGTGAGTACAAAAAACGGGTATAAAAGGAGTGGATAATAATTGCATCAAGGGTGTGGGGTGCTATGGGTATGCACTCTATATGCTCAATGGGTGTGATACAAATATGATATGCATAGGGAGGGGAGGCTCGATGGTATCACAACCCTCTAAATGCTTGGAGTGGGTGTAGGATATAATGCATCGGTGGGTAAGGCATCATGGCGATCCTCAAAATGCTCTGAACGTCCAAATCGACAAGGGCGCTGCTGACGTCTCCGTATCTCCATGTGCATGAATTGCCTGAATCTCTCTCTGGTGTGGACGAGCTCTTCGGAGTGGGGGTCTCGGTCGTTGATATTGTCGTCTAAGCTCCTCTGCTTTGTGTAATGTGACACCCCGCATCAAGCTGGGTCTTCAAGTGGATGTGGGTCTGAAAATATCTGTAATATAAGTCTGAGGTGGGGAGGCTAGGTGTATCTCCATCTGCTCGTGGAGAAGTGATGCACGGCGGTGCTGGAGCTCTACTACGAAACGACCTAGAGGGCACTGGTCCTGTGTCCCCAATAAAGCCTTGATCTCTTTGGCCCCCCTAAAGAGCTGTGGGTAGCGGTGTCTGATGTCCTCATATGCCTGACATCTGCATGTGTAGTGCTCCTCGTCCTCCACCTCCTCTCTACATATCCTGCATAATCTCTCGTCCCTCGCGGTATGTGTCGCTCGCCCAACCTCATTCTCGAGCTGGTGTGATGATACTCTGAGCTGCCCAATGGCCACTCTCTCAGCTGGTGCCATGTATGTATCCATGTATCGTGGTCTCTGAATGAAACCATCCGTTGTCTTAGTCAGGAAGTGCTCTCTGTAGTGTTGCCTCTCTGTGGGAAGAGGCTCCCGTGGTGCTATCCATGTCTCCCTGATGTGTATCTATAGTAGGTCCTTACGGATGATCCTATTCCTCTCCGAACGAGAGAGGGTAATGTGGGGGAAAGAGAGGTCATATTGAAAAGGGGGAAGATCGGTAATGCTCATGCCATGGTCTGCTAACCATCGGTAAGTCTGTGCATACCATACTCTCTCATGCCTTGTCTCTGCCAAATGTTTAGAGCTCTCAAATGTAAGCCTGGTGAGTCGGCTGGTGGGGAGCTCTCTGACTCTCAGAATAAAGGTCACCAACTGGAAGAGAGCCTCCACTAGCATCAGTGGTGTGCCAAGCTCAGCTCGTATAATGTCGTGTGGAACGGAGGGCTTGCTGTGCAGCAAGCATGAGATCATGGTGACCTGGGGCCTCTCAATCCGTGTCCACATCGCCTCCGTGATCCCTGGTGCCCAAACTGCTGCTGCGTACATCAATGCGGGTGTCACTAGAGTGTCAAAGAGCCACCCCTTAGTCCGGGGCTCCTGAAAATGTGTCTGAAAGCAACGTCTCTCCAATCCTGCAAGTGCCGCATAGCCTCGCGTCAATCTATCTCTCGCTGCTTGTGCCATGGAGAATACCCGTGTGTTGCCAGAGAAGGTGACACCTAGGTAGACGTAGGAGTCCACTACCTCTATCTGTCCTCCAGCTGCAGTGAAAGAGGCGCGATGGCATATTGTCCTGGAGGTATGGAAGATCATGACCTTGGTCTTGCCAAGGTTCACTGTGAGTCCTCTCTCCATACAGAAGGTATTGAGCACCTGTAAATGTGAGTGCAACCCCTCTTATGACTCTGAAAGCAAGACAATGTCATCAACATATAATAGGATGTGTACTGGCGTACCTCCGAGGTCTCCTCCTAGCCCTCCAGCTCGCTGTATATACTCCGTGATCTCGTCGATGTAGAGACCGAAGAGAGTGGGTGAGAGAGGGCAACCTTGTTTCACACCAATGGTGCTAACAAGGCTGTATGATAGGCCACCGGGGCAGCGTACTGTCCTGGACGTATGGAAGATCATGACCTTGGTCTTGCCAAGGTTCACTGTGAGTCCTCTCTCCATACAGAAGGTATTGAGCACCTGTAAATGTGAGTGCAACCCCTCTTATGACTCTGAAAGCAAGACAATGTCATCAACATATAATAGGATGTGTACTGGCGTACCTCCGAGGTCTCCTCCTAGCCCTCCAGCTCGCTGTATATACTCCGTGATCTCGTCGATGTAGAGACCGAAGAGAGTGGGTGAGAGAGGGCAACCTTGTTTCACACCAATGGTGCTAACAAGGCTGTATGATAGGCCACCGGGGCAGCGTACCCTGCCTGTGACTCGTGCATACAAAGCATGGATGGCCCATAGCATGTCTGATGGCCATAGCATGTTTGATGGTAGTTGTAACTCCTGGAGCCTTCGTAGTAGTCTCTCTCGAGGGACCATGTCTAAGGCTTTGCGGAAATCCACAAAGCAACAGTATAGTCTTTGCTTCCTCGACTTCGCGCTCTCAATCAAGCAGCGAAGCACGAAGATGTGGTCGATGGTGGAGAAAGTGCGGCAGAAGCCTGCCTGGCCGGGTGCTTTGATCCCAGCTCTCTCAGCGTGTGTACTGAGCTCTGCCTATAGTAGTGCCCCATAGATCTTGGCGAGGTTATGGCCTATCATAATAGTTCTGTAGTTCCCTGGATCCATCATATCGCCGGACTTATGGATAGGCGTAATGGTATGCATAGTCCATGAGTCAGGTAATCCCTCAACCAAAGCAGGGTTGAAGAGATGGGCGATCAGGTGGGAAACTACATCTGCTGCGTATGTAAAGTGCTCGCCCTATAGCCCCGTGTGGTCTGTTGAACGGCCATGCTGTAGCCTATGGATGGCCTGTAGTACCATGCCTGCCGTGAAGAGGGTGGATATCACAGGACGCGGTGTGGGAGGGATCGGCAATGGTGGCTGTCCTGGGACGTCATATAACCTCTAGGCGTAGGTGTGCCAAGTTTGAGGATTTGCTATGGGTGTAGGTGGGCGTGGCTCATGTAGTGCCCTCCACGCGGTGGCACAATCCCTACTCATGAGAAGGTCGAACAACTCTGCCTATTGTCTGTCCTCGAAAGCTCGTCGCTTCCGGCGTGTGAGGGCTCGCATCTGTTGTCGTGCCTCCCTCGAGATATGGTTGCCTACGCTCCTCTTCGTACCACCTATTCTGGGATGTATGCCCCAGCCGACGTGTCGAATGTGCTGTGCTGTGGGTGGTGTATGGGAAGCTGAGAGTAGCGGATGTGTGGAGGATCGAGGAGAAGTGGGCGGTGAGGGTGTCCAATGAGGCAGAGGGATCAAGGGAGTAGATGCGCTCTCGAACATGGGAGCTATAGATATGTGCTAGCTCATGTCTAAAGTGAATGGTGGTATGGGCATGTGGCTGTATGGTGACGAGGTGGGATATGCATGGTGAGCCGCGTATGGATAGGGCAAGAAATGCGTGATCAGCTCCAATCGCTATGGGTGGGATAGTGAATGAGGTGATGAGATGTGTCGCTTCCGGGGGTTCGATAAGATAGTCTACCACACTACCTCCCTGTGGTGTCGTGGGTGGACTGCAGGTGAGACCACCCGAGGTGGGCCAGGTCGTCCCATTATATATAATGAGACGGTGTGCTGCTCCCATCTGGAGTAGGTGTTTGCCGTATGAAGTGGGTGTGGCGGTGTCGGCTGAGGCTCTGTGTAGACATATCCTCTATGGTACGAAGCATCTCAGGGTCGTCAAAGTAGTAGATATCACACTGGTGGCTCTGAGTGAGGGCATTGAAGTCTCCTACAAGGAAGACGTCCCCCAGCCCGGTATACTCCATAATGGTGTCATTGAGGCAGTCATATGGCGATGTGGTGTCTGGTTCCTCCCCCCCTAAGGGCTGCTCGGGGGAATGTGTGAAGTGCGAGCGGATGGGTGCAATATAGCATATGGCGAAATACGCTGCTCTCTCCTCTGATAGCTGGAGGCGTATCCACATGAAATGTGCCTCTTGGTCTCTGGCTACCACCTGTACCCTGTGCTGTAGCGACTATCTGTAGAGCACTGCTACTCCTGATCCTCGTGTGGTGTGTTGTCTCATCTGTCGATGGTGAGCTGACTCCCACATATAGCCCTCAATCCTCGGTAGGCTCCTCCCCGGGCTCTCGTGTTTCTCTGTCAAGAAGATCATGTCTCTGCCCTCCATCACCTCCTCGAGGCTCCCTGGATGTGTCCACAAAGATCTATTGCAATTCCAGACTGCAATGTGCACCTCCTGTTGTGCTTTCTCATAGGCCGCGAATCCCGGGGGGGAGGGGGGGGGGGGGGGAGAGAGAGAGAGAGAGAGAGAGAGAGAGAGAGAGAGAGAGAGAGAGAGAGAGAGAGAGAGAGAGAGAGAGAGAGAGAGAGAGAGAGAGAGAGAGAGAGAGAGAGAGAGAGAGAGAGAGAGAGAGAGAGAGGAGGGGAGGGAGGGAGGGAGGGAGGGAGGGAGGGAGGGAGGGAGGGAGGGAGGGAGGGGGAGGGAGGGAGGGGGGGAGGGAGGGGGGGGGAGAGGGGGAGAGA
>CM035415.1:189273431-189518431 GCA_020310875.1 Ceratopteris richardii
AGTCAATATTAAATCTTATTTTTTTTTTCCTTTTTAGTAAAGACGTTTTTATAAAAAGTTTATATTTCTTATTCATTATCATTATTATTACTATTAGTTTTCATAATTTATATCCTTTGTTGTTGTGTGTTTGTCTATTTATTATTTGGCCATTTTTTCTTTGTAAACTCGTTTTCTATATAATACATCTTTGACTCAATATTTTTTTCTTTTTTAAGTGGAGGTTCGGTAGAAGCCTACTCTCTTGGGCTTTTAAGTTTGAGAAAACAACTGTACAAGGTGAATGGGTGAAGCACTTGCGGGATCCCCTATATCCCACAAAGCAGGGGTTAGACGAGTTAAGTCAATATTAAATCTAAAAAAAAAAGAAATCTTTTTAGTAAAGTCATTTTCATAAAAAGTTTTCATTTTTTATTTATTATCATTATTATTACTATTAGTTTTCAATATGCATATCTTTTGTTGTTGTGTGTTTGTCCATTTATTATTTGATCTTTTTTGTTGTTTATTTTATTGATTTTGTGTATAGAATTTGTATATTATTCTTTTAATTCTTGTTCATTTTGTATTGGCTTCTTTTGTTCGTATTTTTCATGACTTGTATTTATGTGATTTTTTGTGTAGTCTCTTGCTTTGGTTGCTTGTTTTTTCTTATGTGTTTGTGTTTTTTTTTCTCATGTGTTTGTGTGTGCGCTTTTTATTTCAAGTTTGTAACGTTGGATAAGTGTGAACTTATGAAGATATATAGTTATATATTGAGTGAATAATTTGAAGCATAACGGCTTCACGTAGTGGATGGTGACTAAATTGTGCTTCTTAGAATGAGATGTTTATTCAATTGGTTAATATATCAACAATTTTATCAATGATTCCTTACCTACCTCTCTTTCTAATCTCAGTATATTGTTCGATTGGCCCAATGTATGCATGGCTGAAGCAGTTAAGTTTTGTGATTGACTAGTTAAATGCAACCTGATCTGAAAATTTTACAGCATTAGCAAATCTTTGTGAACAGTGTACGAGTCCTTATTCGATATCCAAAGTCTTGTAAATTCATTTTCTACACAATGCATAATTGAGCCAATATTAAGTCTTATTTATCTCTTTTTTTTTGAAAATCTTTTTGTTAGACATTCTTAATGAAGTTTTTATTCTTTTATTTATTACCATTGTCGGTATATCTTTTATTGTTGTTGTTGTCTCATCTATATATTATTTGATCATTTTTTTCTTTTCTATTTTATTTTATTGATTTATTTTGTATATAAAATTTGTTTATCGTTTTAAAAATTCTTGTTCATTTTGTATTGACTTTCCTTTTTGTTTGTAATTTTCATGAGTTATATTGATATGATTTTCTGTGTAGCCTCTTCTTTTGATTCTCATATTTTTCTTTATCTATATGTGCTTGTGCTGTTTATCTTGATTTGTAAGTTTTGATAACTTTGAAGTTATGAAGGTATGTATGTATATATTGTGTCAATTATTTGAAGCACAATGACTTCATGCAATGGATGGTGGTTAAATTGTACTTCTCAGAATTAGTTGTTATTCGATTGGTTAATTAGTATATCATCAATTTGATCATCGGTTGCTTCACTACCAATTATTTTTGAGATAGGCTTATATGGGCCTATCTTTATGTTTTGTAGAAAGATAAGATCTGGTTAAATGTTGAAAGTATAGATATGATTTGTACTTGTATTCGTATTCTTCAAATTCTTTCACCCAATAAAGAAGAAAAGATGTGAATCAAGTATTGTGACCAATTATTTGAAATTATGTATAAATATTCCATTATGCTTGCACTACAATCAAACACAAAAAGGTCAGTATATTGATGAGATATTATGTTTGGATGGTCTCCTTATGTGCACAACTAGTTTTATCAAGGGGAGAGTCTACTTTTAAGGATCCCTCCTGGTCCTCTCAAGAATCATGTAAATACTTTGTGTAGCGAATAAATATGATTTTTTCTTCGGCCTCCAAAGATATTTTCAGAACTCTTGGTTATCTGAAAAGTATGAGGGAGGGAGGGAGGGAGGGAGGGAGCATACTTTAATCAAGGAATCTAAGTTGAAAAAACAAGGTGAATTTAGAAAGCTTTCCACGAGAAGGTAGATCATCATTGGAATGGTTACTTTGGACTAATTTAGCTTATTATCATCTCATATTTGAAGAGGTTGGAGGCTGCCTTTCTTATCTCTGATGCTTATGACAATATACTGTTCAATTGTCTTCATGGCTGAAGCAATTGAGTTTTGTGATGGAGTTGTAACATGCAACTTGACAATTGAAAATTTTATAGCATTGAAAAATTTTACCCAACCGAGTCTTTATCTTCTTGGAGTTAGACACCTGTGGAAGCACGTGAATAGCACAAAGATGAGGAAGAAGAAGCTTGGAACACAGCACACAATACTAAATGTATTACCACTAGAATGTACAAAGATAAGTAACCTGTTAGGGCAATAGGCATATATACAAGCCGGGGGAAAAAACCTCCTAAAGAGGGAAAAAAGTGCCTCGGTAGTCCTAGTGTGTTCACACACATCACTACCTAAATATATCAACAAATCCCCCTTGGGAGTGATGTGGTGAACAAGGAGTTAGCACTCATGTGTAAGGAAGTGCCACGCTATGTGGAATCAATCCACAAAAGGAAGTAAGCCCAAAGCTTTGCGGAAAGCTTCAAACTTCTCCCTAGGCAGATGCATTTTGGCATAGTTTTTGCTTCCTCAATATCAGCTCTCTCATCAACAAGTGCATCATGTAAATCTCCATAAAAAATGGTGTTATCTCCATCATCACATGAAATGTGTAAAGGTTGAGGAGTTTCCTCATTAGGACTAACACTAGACTGTCCACATGTAAAAAGAGACTGCAAAGTATCATACATGTCTTTGGAACTAACAGATGTCTCCTTAGTACATGAAAGTAATGGTTGAATAGCATCTTCCACAAAATTAACATAACGACGAACCAAAATGCATTTTATCTGTGGATGATACAAACGACATTGTTTGTGTTCAAAATTGTACCTAACAAAAATACATTTCACTCCTTTATCATCCAATTTTATGCGATGTTGTTTAGCCACTAATGCATATGCCGAACAACAAAAAACACGCAGATGAGCAACAGATGGCCTAGGACAATGCCAAGCCTCATATGGAGTGATAGACTACAATGCTTTAGTGGGATACCTATTAAGTACATATGCTGCACACATAACAACCTCAAGCTAGAAACTATGTGGTAAGGCCTCGCTCTTGACCATACACCTCGCTATCTCCATGAGTGACCTATTCTTCTGTTTAGCAACTCCATTATGTTGAGGTGTATATGGCATTGTACACTGATGTTTTATCCCATGTTTAGCCAAAAATGCATTAAAGTCAAAAGACATATATTCCCCCCCTTGATCAGAACGGAGGGTGCCCATTTTACATGTTGATAGATTTTCAACCAAAACTAGAAACTGTTTGAAGCACATAGACACTTCGGACTTTTCTTTCAATGGATATACCCATGCATGCCTGGAAAATTCATCAATCAAAGTCACGAAGTAAAGATAATTTCCAAAAGAGGATGTCCGCATAGGACCATAGACATCATTGTGAACAAGCTACAATCTCTGAGTAGCTTGAACTGAACTATCTTTTGGAAAGGAGAAATGCTACATTTTGTCGGAAATAGAGCCTTCACATACATGCTTACCGAGTGCCTCAAGGTTGGGCAAAGAGGACACTATTTCAAATTTCTGTAGGTGTAGCAAACTAGCGAAATTCAGATGACCAAAGTGTGCATGCCAAAGCTTTGCATCTGACATAGCCTGAGAATCATGTACTTCACATGCTGAATGATTCCTATGAGCTTATACAACCCATGACATAAAATGCCAAAAGCAATAATGACGTGGCCATTTGACAAATCATGAATTGTACATCCATCATCAACAAATTTCACAACCAAGCCAATCTTGGCTAATGCCAAAATTGATAACACCCTTGGCACAAATAAAGCATCTGACAATGTAAAAGAACTACCAAGAATGATCTTACCAACTCCCATGCCAGGATAGGAGGAGGAGTTGGTGCATGTGACAATATTCTCTATAGGGGTAGGCTCAAGAGAAGTGATGAAACTCCACTATGAGGTAATATGTTTGGTTGCCCCACTATCAAAATACCAAACATTTGAGTCTACTGTAGACATACACTACTCATGAGAAGATGGGTCAAAACTGCAAATAGTAGTAAACACCCATTCTTCATTCTGCACAAGATTGGAAGACTCTATTTTTGGTGCAGAGGCCTTTGCAACAACCATTCCGATGTCTTTCTTCTTTGCCTCTTTAGCAACCAGTTTTGGGCAAGTCTTAATGACATGATCATTTGCTTTATAGTATTTGCAAAACAATTTTTGCTTTTTTGATTTCTTCTCATCTTTGTCTTCCTTCTTTGAATGTGAAGCATTTGCAGATATCTGCTTACTAGTAGATGAAGTCCATTTACCTTTGCCCTTCTGACTAGCTAGGAAAGCTTGATGTATAACGTGCATAATAGACCTGTTCTACCTAGATTGATCTTCTTACAACAAAATAGAAACTAGCTCTTCACATGTTAAGGCATTTGGATTGCCTTTCATCATCAAAGGAAGAGTAGAAGCAAAACTTTGATATGAGTTAGGAAGACCATTTAGAATTTTCTGCACAAGTGAACAGTCAGGAAGGATTTCATCACCATAAATCAAGTTTTCCCTCAAATCCTTGATCTTTGTCAAAAACTGTCCATAGAATCACCTTCATTCATGTGCTCACTCTCCAACTGTTTCTGGAGGTAAGCAACAAGAGCCTCATTCCTAGCCTGGTACAATGTGGTAAGTGTATCCCAAACATCCTTAGCTGTTCTGCAAGAGCGAATGTGAGGAATAATGGAACGTTTGACAGACAAGGATATCAATGCATGTGCCTGAGCATCTCTGCCATCCCAACAAATTTGCTCTACAATAGGTGCAATAGGAATTGTAACATGAAAAGAAATTTGCAGAATATCACCATCTTTGACACCATCCACATCAACTTCAGTACCTATATTTGTAGTAGTTGTATTCGCAAGTGTAATAGGACATTTTTCAACACCCTACATAATATTCGATAGTCCTTTTGTGACCAATACATCACACACTATAAGCCCATAATCGGTAATTTGTACCATTCAATTTGTCCTCAACAGTCAACATATGAAATACATCATTGCTTTCAGCCATGGCCACTGAATAAAATACCCTGATGCAAAAAATGAATGTATTTGGAAAAGTTGAACATAATTACCCTGACAAGTTTTGCTAAACCTGTAGAAGACTTCAAGATGCTTATACTGGCGAACATAAACTTGTATATGTCTTTGGCACAAAAAGATGAAATAGCTTGCACAAGCATTGCGATAGTGCGTTCGGAGGCCGAAACAAGCTCAAATCATGATTTTGGTAGCATAGAGCAAAGCAGTTTTGATTCTTAATCACCCTGAGTATGCACACCAAATTTCATGCGATTCTGAGATTGTGATCGAAGGAGTGTTGACAATGCCCTAGATGAAGCGATAACCTATCTGATACCAATTGTTAGAGTTAGGCGTCTGCGGAAGCACGAAAACACCACAAGGAAGAAGAAGAAGAAGCTTGGAACACAACACACAATACTGAATGTATTACCACTATAATTACAAAGATAAGTAACCTGTTAGGGCAATAGGCATATATACATGCTAGGAAAAAAAATTTCTTAAAGAGGGAAAAAAGTGCCCTGGCGGTCCTAGTGTTCATACACCACTACCTAAATATATCAACATATCCTGCATGCAAAGTGTTGTAACTCACTTTCTTTACAATGCATCATTGAGTCAATAATTCAAAGCATAACGGCTCCACACAATGGATGATATTGTACATCTCATAATTAGTTGTTTGTTCCATTGGTCAATATATTATCAATTTGATAAACTATTGTTACACTATATGCTATCCTTGAGATAGGCTTGTATGGGCCTATCAAAGGTTTTGCATAAAGAAAAGATGTGGTAGTTAAATTGCACTTCTCAAAATTAGGTATTTATTCAATTCGTCATTATATCATCAGCTTGATAAACAATTGTTACACTACCAATTATCCTTGAGATTATGCTTGTATGGGCCTATCAAAGGTTTTGTAGAAGGCTGAAAATGTAAACGTTATTTGTACTTGTATTTGTGTTCTTTAGATTCTTTCAGGCGATAAAAAGGAAAAGATGACAATAAGGTAGTTTAACACTTATTCAAAATTATATGTATACATTCCATTCTCTTTGAACAACATTTAAATACAAAAAAAATTAGTATATGGATGAGATAATATGTTTGGATGGTCTTTGTCTGTGTGCAATTGGTTTTATCAAGGGGAGGGTCAAAGGATCCCACTTGGTCCTTCTGAAGTTAAAAGGGTGAGATATATGCATAAAGAAGATGTTCGTCATTGGAATGGCTGTTTTGGAAATTTATGCTGAGCTTATTCATCGTCTCATATTTTAAGAAAGGCTACCTTTCCTATCTCTGATGTTTATCTTAATATACTAATCAATTGGCCTGATGTGTGCATGGTTGAAGCAGTTGCGTTTTTTGCTAGAGTTGTAACTATTACACTTATGTGTCCCTTGAGTAGCTTAGATATGAGCTGTTTTCATGTACATGGACACTCTTTACTCTTGTGTTGGCTAGAGGTTTTTTTCACCATGGGAACATATATACATGATATAATCATGTGGTGGTAAATAGTACTTAGGGATTCACTTATAGTTCTCACGTCACTCATTCTCATACTACTTATCATAGATCTATGCTTTCCATTGGATCAAATAACTCAAAAGTAGAAAAGTATGAACTTCAATGAAGCTAAAATGTAGCTTGTAATCTGTAATTGTGATGGAAAATCTAGCTGTATGAATGGCTTTGAAAGAGGGGTAAAATTGCAATGCATTTGGTGAAAATGATATTTGAGATTTGAAATTTTTACTTCTATGCTCTGAAACCATTTTTTGCTGTTAAAAATGCATGATGACATATGCAAAAAATAGTAGGTTAAGAAGCTGAACTTGCTGTGATTCCATTGTTCTATGTGTGAAAGAGTGAGCAAGCAGAAATAGGGATACATACAAAAGCAAAGAAGAAGATCAATGCATGAATAAATGTTATGGCTTTTTTGGCATGCTACAAGTGAGGGGGGATGACTCTAACACCCCAAATGCAACAATGGAAGTTGGCTTCCCTCCACTAGGCCCCAAAAGCAATGATATATGCTCACTATTCTGGACTTTTATATGCACTTGTAGAGAGAACTAGAATGAACCTTTGGAGACTTATACGAGACCTTGAAAGCTATCCAACAAGCTTTGAATCATGCCAAGTGGAGGTTCCATATGAGAGAACCATTTTCTGCAAGATAGGATATCTGTTTGCAACACTATCTGCCTATGTGTAAATATATAACTTCATTAAATTGGCCCTCTCTCACAGCTCACTCAGTAAAAGTACTTGAAACTTTGACACACTTTGGGGCACTATATATATATATATATATATATATATATATATATATATACATACATACATACATACATACATACATACATACATACATACATACATACATACATACATACATACATACATACATACATACATACATACATACATACATACATACATACATACATACATACATACATACATACATACATACATACATACATACATACATACATACATACATACATACATACATACATACATACATACATACATACATACATACATACATACATACATACATACATACATACATACATACATACATACATACATACATACATACATACATACATACATACATAGATACATAGATACATACATACATACATACATACATACATGCATGCATGCATGCATGCATACATACATACGTACATACATACATACATACATACACACACACACATATATATATATATAAGGGAATTGTGAAAGCCTAACTACACTTCTAAACAGAGAGGAGAAAAATCATGCAAAAATAAGATAAGCAAGCAAGGGGGTTGTTTGCTAGAGTTTAGGACTTCACTAAACTAAGTGCAAAAATTATGGAATGCATAAAACTCCAAAAGAAAGGCATAGTGATGCTTATAGAGCTTTTACTTTTCCTCAATCTAGCTAACCACCCACCAATCAGTGTAGGTGCACTTTTTGGTGGGTAATGTGACAACCAGAGTTAATGCAACAATCCTAGTGTATGAATATAAGGAATATGTGTTGGAACATCAAGCTTGCACTATGCTTGAGGTGGTTTTGATCTACATCAAAAGCTATCGCGTGGATTACATCGAAAGAATATCCGTTGGAGAGTTCTTTTACTTATGCTCACTTATTGTATTTTTTAAAAGATTTTTCATGGATCTTTTACCATTGTAAAAGCCTTGAGCTTTACATATGTAAAAGAAGAAAGATAGAGCCCAAATACCACGAATTTGTGGTGGTTGAGTTTGCATTCATTCACTCAATCAATAAGATAAAAGTAGTTCAAACTAGATCTTCACTTTTCCTAGATTGTAGGAAAGTAAATTGATTCCCTCCAACAACTCTTACCGCTTTCATTTGAATTCAAACTCCACTTATAGAAGTAGTGGATCACTTTAGAGTCTATATAAATACTTCAAAAGACTTGTAGAATACATGGATGCAAATATACATACACCTGTGACCATCATTGTCTTGCTCCTTCATTTTTCTGCATCATCTTCTTTGCCATTAGTAAGCTTTCAGAGGCTGTTGCTCTCTCTACATAGCACCAAATTTGATGAAAAATGGCTCATTGGAAAGGTATTAGTGTCTAGTTTATATTTATATATTTTCATAGCTTTTGGTTTAGTAGATTGGGAGAAATCTTAGTTTTTCTATTTCGGGATCAATCTATGTGTATTCCTAAAAAATAGGAGGTACCACCGTTGAGTGTCTGATTCATTCCTATAGCATATTTTGCTTATTCCTTATAATTTTATGCATTATATACACACAAACCTATGTGTATCACTCCCGTAAAAGATTTTTTCTAATTGTAAGCACACTGGTCGCTATGAGCATTTGAAGTTCATTGTTTCTTCCATAGATAGTAAGTTTTTTGAGTTAGTCAATGTGTGAACCTATCTGTTTTGTATCAACTCTTTCTCCTTGATGCTCCAAAGTACATAGTGTATTTCTTTGCACTTATCGCATGCCTATAAAGTCTATTTGAGTCTCCATAAGTTCAAGGGTTGGACTTGTGCTGATTGGTTGGACCAAAATTTGTCGCTTTGAAACTCACGTTTCTACCTCCTACGAGCTTCTCCAAGTTCCTTTAGTAGTATCAGAGCTAGATCAAGATGGGTGAAGACTGGAGAATCTTGATCGACACAATTATGCACCTTGGCAAATCGGAATGGAGGCCTATTTGCAAGGTAGAAATCTTTATGGAATTGTAGCAAGCGATGAATCTATGCCTATTCCAAGATCCAAAGGAGGACCTACACAAGAGGAGACAGATAAGCTCACACTTTGGTGCACAAGGGATGCTCAAGCAAGATCATACATACTAAACTCTATCTTTGAATTTCTATTACCACATATTAGAGGATGCAACACATCTCAAGAGACTTGGGATGCCCTCGAGACTTTCTTTTCTGCTAGTACCAAAGCAAGAAAGAATCATCTTTGGAATGAGTTCATGAAGAAGACACCTAAACAAACCATCATAGAGTTTGTTACCAAGGTCAAGGAGGTTGCAGATCAATTAGCATCCATTGGAGAGCTGATTGAAGAAGAGGTCACCATGAGGAAAATTCTCAACAACATTTAAAGTGATAAATGGAAATCCTTCAGGACGGCTTATGATCTCATCATGGATGTGCAAACTCCAGAATTCAACATCTTTCTTGGACAACTCTTCAATCAAGAGGCCAACAATAGTATAAAGGAAGGTAACTCCTATCATGGTAATTCAACTAGTGCTCTATACACAGATAAGAAGGATAAGAAGCTGAAAGGCAAGAAGAAGGAAGAAGATGAAGAGGAGAATTCCCAAGCCAACTTTGCAAGCAAGAGAAAGTGGAAAGGGAAGAAGAAAAGGCCAAAGCATGACAAAGCCAAAGGTCAGAATGTTCAACCTTGTGCCATTTGCGATAAGACCAACCACACCACCCAAAATTGCCGGTTCAATGGGAAGACCCAGAAAAGAAGTGGAAGAGGTGGATATGGAAGCAGTAGAGGCAGAGGTGGACACAACTTCAAAAATAACAATAGAGGCTATAATAGAAGGGACTACAACAATTATTCAAAAGATCAATCATATGAAGAATCATTTCTTCTTATGAATCTAAGCCACAAAGAAGTTAAAGAAGATGATCATTTGTTTTACATAGATTCAGGATGTTCAAATCATGTTGCAGGCAACGTTGCTCTTTTATCTGATTTGGAAAGTCCAAAGCATAGACATGAAGTTCAAACAGGGGATGACACAAAGCACAATGCGGAGAAGATTGGTAATGTCAAAACTTCCAAGGGCAAGACAAACATTTTGAGTAAGGTTTTGTATGTACCCACTATCACTAAAAACCTAATAAGTGTAGGCCAGATACTTGAAGAGTCTTGCAAGTTAGGTTCACCCAACATGGAGCTTTTGTGGAAGATCCATGTTAAGGCTTCAAGGAGATAGCCATAGGTGAGAAGCATGGTAGGCTCTTTACTTTTCAAGTAGGAGAAACTAGGAACATAGATCTATTCATTTTCGGGTCTCAAACCCTAAGTGAGCTTGAAGTGTGGCATAAGAGACTTGCTCATGTGAATGAAAGAACTATGAAGGATATATGGAATCAAAGTGTTCTAGGACTGATGAACATATCAAAGCAACACATGATCAATAGGTGTGATGCATGTCAGATTGGGAAGGCACAAAGACAACCATTCAACCACAAAGGCTACATCCACAACAACTTATTGGACTTAGTACATATGGATGTATGGGGACCAAGTCAAGAACCTTCATCGGCAAGATCAAGCTATTATGTCTCATTTATTGATGATCATAGTAGATGGACTGTTCTATACTTTATCAAGAGTAAGAATATAGTGTTTGATTGCTTCAAAAAGTATCTCACACATGTGGATAATCATACAGGTAGATCACTCAAGAAGCTCAAATCTGATGGAGGGGGACACAAAAACAATGACCAGAATGAAGGAAGGTTCACCAAAATGCTTCCAAGAATCACCATAGGAAAGGTGGGAGGGTGGGAGAAAAGGTGGAATGGGTGAGAAAAGTGGATAAAAAGAATGTGAGAAAATGATGAAAGAATGGTGGGAGGGTGAGAAAATGGGAAATGTATAACCCATAGAGCACAAAATGATGGCGAAAGGACCTCTCCCAATGCGTAGGGAGCCCCACCACCAAGCTCTAACAACACCATCATCAAAACGACCAACCAAAACTCCACCAAGAACACCTAGTGCTTTGATACCATGTAGAGAGTACACGCACAAAAGGAAAATGAAAAGAAGATTGTACTTACAAAATGAAAGAGTGTGAAAGACTCAAACTGAGTAGAACAAGAAATCGGTAAAGTCACATGGATTAGAAATGAACTTGCGAAGAGCATGGAGTAGGCTCTTCAAGTTTCTAACGAAGTACAAAGTGGGAAAGAGGCCCTCCTTATATAAAGTTGGAGGGGGCTCCCCAAGTACATCATATGTAGGATAATTACATATTCAAAGGCACTCATTCTTTTGGATGAGGCTAGAGAAACCATTTGAAGTTGGAAAAGCACCCAAGAAAGGACCTATACAAAATATGCAAGGTATGTCAACTTCAAAGTGGATTTCCAAGTTAAAAATAAAAACTTCAACCTATATCAAGGGAAGAATCAATTAGAAAGTAATCATTTTGAACTTTGGTTATTCCATCACACCTAAAGGACACTTAGGAAGCATAGAAGATTAAACAATGTCCGAGTATCTTGCCCAATGAGAAAAGTTGGAGAAAGGCAATTACCAACCTTGCAGATTTTGAGTTAGCAATTTCCTCATGGGTAGGGGACTATGGGGATTAGTTAGTATCTCTGATCCTAGGCCTCAATATGAAGAGCCATTCACTCAAACACAAGTGAGTGAATGGGTTAAAAGAGATATGAGAGTCATATCCATCCTATCCCAACATACTAGTAACATGATCAGTCATATCTAAGACTTGGGCTCATCCAAAAAGGTGGAGGAGGCTTCAGAGAGATTATAATCCACCTCTAAAAAAGATCAAAAGATTAACTCAAGAATGAGTTGAAATACTTAAGGAAGGCTTCAAATAGGAACACCGATGATTATATCCTCAAAGTAAAAGAGATAACACATGCCATATGATCAATAGGAAGCTCCATCAATGGTGATAACTTGGTAGTTCATACACTAGATGGACCAAGGAATGATGAAAAATGGAGAATATTCACTACCTGAGTATATTTGAGCGAACTACCAGATTTTGAGTGATTCGTCACACTCATGGTGATTGAGGAGATGAACCTCAATGAAGGTCACTCAAAGGGTTGCAATTGCAACCTCAAAGAGTTTGAAGATTCACCAACTAGATGTCAAGAATGCTTTCTTGAATAGTGAACTAGAGGAGATTGTTTTGATGAAGAAGCCTAAAAGCTTTGAAGATCAGAAGTATCCTCATCATCTCTTGACTCTAAAGTCTCGCGAAAGCCTCGAAAGCTTGGAATCAAGGCTAGTGGAATACTTAGCTAAATGTGTCTACAAGGAAAGTGATGCAGATTCGTTATTTTATATGAAAAAAGAAGGTGATCTTGTTGTCTACATTCACATTTATGTTGATGACTTATTCTTACATGGAATGATGAAGCAAGCATTAGAGAGATCAAGAAGAAGCCTTGAAAAGAATTCAAGATATATGATCTTGGACAATTGAAGTACTTCTTAATCATATAATTATTCTACAAGGAGGAAGCAAATCCATTGGAGGTGAATTTAAATATGAATGCACATGAGGGAGAAGATATTGAAGATTCTATGTTTTATAGATCCATTGAAAGAACTTTTAACTACACAATTCTTACTAGGCTAGACATCAAGCATGTAATATGAATTCTCTCATGCTTTATGCAAACTCCCAAAGCACAACACTTAATGAAAGCCAAGATGGTTCTTGTATACCTCAAGAGCACTATAAATTAAGTTTTGGTTTATGTTTATGATGAAGAATTCTCCATAAAATCTTATTGTGATGCATATTGGGCATGCTCGAAGGGTGGCAAAAGCAGAATAATTGGCTATGTTATCATGATTGGAAGCAAGACTATCTTGTGGAGCAATAAGAACTAGGCAAATGTAGACCTGGCTTCAACTAAATTTGAATATGGAGCTTTATCCCTCATCATTTGTGAATCTATGTGGCTCAAGAAGCCCTATAAAGAATTGAATTTGTAGCTGAAATAAATTGCCATCATCTATGACAACATAAGTGTACACCTTGCCTTGAATCTAGTTTTCTATGCCAGGTCCAACCAAATTGAAGTAGATTACCACTTCATTAGAGAGAAGGTGATTGCAAAATAGGTCAAACTAGAGGATATGAGTATCAAAGTCAAATTGCAAACATGTTTAGCAAAGGTTTAAATGGAACAAAGTTGCTGAAGCATTGGTATGATAGATTTAAGTTCAATGCTTGAGGGAGAGTGTTAAAAAATAAAGCCTCAAAGCTTAAGGGCTTGGAAGATACGTGGACCTATTATTTTGAGGATTCATATCACAAATTGCAACTACTAGGAAGTTTCAACAACTTTCCTATGCTTACCAAAAGGTTAAGTGGGTGGTCGGAATCTTCTTGCAAAATTATAGGAGCACTTTTTTACCATATATATATATATATATATATATATATATATATATATATATATATATATATATATATATATATATATATATATATATATATATATATATATATATATATATATATATATATATATATATATATATATATATATATATATATATATGTGTGTGTGTGTGTGTGTGTGTGTGTGTGTGTGTGTTAGTATATGATCAATGTCTACCTCTCATGATTGTATGCACATTTTGTAAGGCCCCCATTATGAGGAGATGCCAAGCGTGCATTACCCAATTGATGGGAATCCCAACTTGCATGTTGGATGAAGGTCATATTGGACCATGTAAGGTATTGTAAGGAAAGGGAATTACCAGGGTCCCCAATTGTGGGGTCCAGGGCATCGGTGAGCAACCTCGGCTGGGGGGTCCAAAGGGGCTAGTGGGCCCCCTGGTGGGGGTCGGAGGGTAGCACCCCCGACGTGAAGGTAAAGGGAATATTCCCTCTTGAATTGAGAAATCATTTATATTTGTTAGGTCGGCTCAACTGGTCTAGGCTGTGTATGGCAATTACGCAGGCAGTGGCCGCCCATGCTCTATCGCCCATGTATAGCCGTCCACGGAAGGCCACCCATGATCCTATATATACATGACTTCTACACTACCTGAGACATTGAGTTGAGCCAGCATACCTCTACCTTGTATCTCCCTATCTAGAGTTGTCTAGATCACCATTTAAGCTCTACCTTGAGAGCGCACAAGTGGACAACACCATCATCTTTGTACTTGCTTTTAGTAGAAAATTGTTGAGATTCTCCTATATATGTTATCTTCTTTGCTACTGCTCCTGTGTTATATTGCGTAACTATTGTCTTACATGGTATCAGAGCCATAAGGTTCGAATAGCTTGAGAAGAATCACTATTTTAGCCTACTAGCAGACTAGAATATCAGTAGATTATTCGAGTGATTACATGATGGATTCCTCGTCGAACACTGGTCTTGGTGCTTCAGCTAATGTTAATGCTGCACCTATTCGAATTCGTCCACCTACGTTCATTGAAGGGAAACTAGATGGATCCAACTATACACTCAGGAAGTTCAAAATTTCCGCAATTTTGGACTCCTATGAATTACTTGATACTGTCATGGATCTGATGGGATTGGATCCAGAGCCTATACCAGTTGAAGATCCAGCTAATTCAAGATTAATGATTCAGCCAGATCCAGATCTTCTACGAGCTTGGAAGAGGCGGAATGCTGATGCATTATGTGCAACTGTCACTAGTGTAAGTGATTCTGTGCTTACTTTAGTTCAACATACTACTAAAGCACATGAGCTGGCTCAAAGATGTGTACGTGTTCTTCCAGCAAAGTATGATGGATTAGTAACAACCCTTAACACTCAGGTAAGACTAACTCCCCTCACTTTTGAAGAGTTTTGTGCTATGCTTTTAGAAGAAGAGATGCGGTTGAGGAATCGACAAAGTACAAGTGATACTGCATTTTCAACAAATGCAAAAGGTAAAGGCTCTTCTGATGTATCAAAGAAGAAGCCAAAGAAGAAAAAGTTCACAAGAAGTTGCTTATATTGTGAAAAGAAAGGCCATGCCATCAAGGATTGCAGAAAGAAGCAAGCTGATGAATGGAATGGGACTGTAAAATCATCATGGAAGAACAAAGAGTCTGCAAACAACACAGAGATGGAACTTTGGGTAGCTATTGAAGAGGTATGTTCATCTGCTCAAGCTTGTGTTGATGAACCATGGATTTTAGAGAGTGGAGCTTCTCGCCATATGACCAGTAAAAAGGATTGGTATAGTTCCCTAATGCCTCTGCGGGAATCCATCAATGTAGTGGTGGGAAATGACTCCAAGTGTCCAACCGAAGGAACTGAAACCATCTCTTTTATCACTTCTCCAGGTGTTGAGAAAAAGTTACCCGATGTTCTCTATGTACCTACACTCAAAAGAAATCTGTTGTCAGTTTGTGCAATAACAGATCGTGGACTCAAAGTTCACTTCAATAAGAGTGGTGCAGAAATCATGGATTCATCAGGTAATGTTGTAGGTAAAGGCATATGATGGGATAACTTGTATGAGTTAAGTGCTCTAACTGCTATAGAAGATAAAGATGTAAGCAGGTTATGGCACCAACGATTTGGGCATCTCGGATTTGCAGTTTTGAAGGAGATGCAAAGAACAGGGATGGTTGCTCATTTGCCTGCATTTTCAGAGTTGCAGGAACCTTGTGAAGCTTGTATGATGGGCAAGCAACAATGAAAGGCATTTCCAAGAGAGACCAGCAATTGATCTCAAGCTCCTCTAGAGTTGGTACATGCTGATCTCTGCGGTAAAATGTCTATACCTGCTTTAGGAGGATCTTTCTACTTTTTGCTGTTAGTCGGCGATTATAGTAGAAAGATGTGGGTTTATTTCATTCGAGAGAAGGTTGATGCTTTTGAAAATTTTAAAACGTGGCATAAGTATGTAGAAAATGAATCAGGGAGGAAACTGAAGAAATTTAGAACAGATAGAGGAGGTGAATTCTTGTCAACAGAATTCAACAATTACTTTAAGGAGCATGGTGTGAAAAGGCAACTTACCACAACTCATACACCTCAACAAAATGGCGTTGTTGAGCGCAGGAACATGACAGTAGTTGAAATGGCTCGTTGTATGTTAAAGGCTCAAGACATGCCTCATTCATTCTGGGCAAAAGCAGTCAATACAACAGTCTACATCCTCAATCGAAGCTACACAAAAGCACTGAAGGGGATGAATCCTCAAGAAGCATATTCTGGTAAAAAGCCTTCAGTTTTGCATTTCAGAATTTTTGGTTGTTTCTGTTATGCACATATTCCTGATTCAAGAAGATCAAAGTTGGATTCAAAAAGCAAAAAGTGTGTCTTCCTAGGATATAGTGAAGAGTCTAAAGCATATAGGTTGTGGGATCCTGAGGCAAGGAAGATTTTTGTCAACCGAGATGTGGTGTTTGATGAACAACCACACTTAGTAGAAGATAAAGATGAATCTACTATCTCATCAAACGAATAAATATCTCACCTTGTGCCTATCAAAAGACAGGATAAAGTTGAGGAGGAGGAAACATCTGATGGAGAAATTTCCTCAATAAAAAGCCAACCAGTTGTAGTTGCACAGTGTAACCCACTACCGAAGTGGGCACAACAGCTCTTTGATGATCACAATCCACATTTAGATGTACTAGAATCATCATCGGATGGATTACGAAGATCAAAGAGAATAGAGGAGCAAAGAAGAGCCTCAAAACACATTGTTAACATGGCTCTAATGGCAGATATCATGGGCTCGATAAAGGAACCTACCACCATTGAAGAAGCCCTTGATGATCCAGGTTGGAGAGCGGCAATGCAGTCGGAGTATGATAGTATACTAAAAAATGATACATGGGATCTAGTCGACTTGCTGCCAAAGAAGAAGGTAATCGGTACTAAATGGATTTGGAAAGCTAAGTATAAAGCAGATGGAACATTAGAATAGTATAAGGCAAGATTACTTGCATAGGGTTTTTCACAGATCGAAGGATTTGATGTTCAAGAAACTTTTGCGCCAACAACACGCATGACAACTATTCGGACGGTACTTGCAATAGCTGCACAAAAAACCTGGCCTATTTTCTAGATGGATGTCAAATATGCATTTTTGAATGGTCACCTCAAGGAGGAGGTATATGTATCTCAACCACCAGGTTTTGAGGTGCACAATTCAGAAAATAAAGTTTGTAGGTTGAAGAAAGCTTTATATGGACTTAAGCAAGCTCCACGGGCTTGGTACCAATGGATAGATAATTTTTTCAAAAATATGGGTTTTGAAAGAAGTACTTCTGATGCTAACTTGTATGTAACGAAAAGGGATAGCACACTAGTTGTTGTCATTGTATATGTAGATGATTTGATCATTACAGGAGATCATCAGGAACTCATCAATCAAACTCGGATCAACTTGGGAACTGAGTTTGAAATGACAGACTTAGGTCTTCTCCATTTTTGTCTGGGAATTGAAGTATGGCAAAGGAAGGATGGCATTTTCATCTCACAACAAAAATATGCCAAAGAAATTCTCAAGGCATTTGGAATGATGGACTACAAACCAACTAACACACCTATGGAGGTAAATCATAAGCTATCTATGGATGATAACATGCTTGATGTAGATGCTAAGAAGTATAGGAAGCTCGTTGTAAGTCTTATTTTTTTGTGCAACACTAGACCAAACATTTGCTATGCTATTGGAGTATTAAGCAGGTTTTCCAACAAACCTAAGGAGGGTCACTGGAATGCTGGAATGCGAATTCTAAGGTACATTACAAGAACCTTGGATTTTGGTATTTTGTATACCACAGGCGATACACTTCAAGGATATTGTGATTCAGATTGGGCTGGACATTGTGATTCTAGAAAATCAGTTTCTAGATATTGTTTCTCACTTGGTTCATGAACATTTTCTTGGGTAAGTAGGAAGCAACCAACTCTCGCACTCTCCTCCACTGAAGCAGAGTACAAAGCAGCTTGTTTTGCTGCTTGTGAGATAGTCTGGTTAAGGAGAATTCTTGGAGATCTAGGCTTTCCATCAAATATGGCGACTGTACTCAAGTGTGATAATCAAAGTTGTATGGCTATTGCAAAGAACCCAGTATTTCGTGCTCGCACCAAGCACATAGAAGTACAGTACCATTACATTCGTGAGCTAATTGAAGACGAATTGTGGAGCTAGAATATTGCCCAACAGAGGCAAATTGTGCTGACATATTCACTAAAGAACTTGGAAGAGAGCAGCTCAACAGGCATATTAAACAGATGGGCATAGACCAAGACCTACTTGATTTATCATCGATAAACATTGGGGGGGTGTTAGTATATGATCAATGTCTACCTCTCATGATTGTATGCACATAAGGCCCCCATTATGAGGAGACACCAAGCGTGCATTACCCAATTGATGGGAATCCAACTTGCATGTTGGATGAAGGTCATATTGGACCATGTAAGGTATTGTAAGGAAAGGGAGTTACTTGGGTCCCCAATTGTGGGGTCAAGGGAAGCGGTGAGTAGCCTCGGCTGGGGGGTCCAAGGGGGCCAGCGGGCCCCCTGGTGGGGGTCGGGGAGCAGTGCCCTCGACGTGACGGTAAAGGGAATATTCCATGGAATATTCCCTCTCGAGGTCAGAAATCATTTATATTTGTTAGGTCGGTTCAACTGGTCTAAGCTGTGTATGGCAATTATGCAGCCGGTGGCCGCCCACACTCTACCACCCATGTATAGCCGTCCACGGAAGGCCACCCATGATCCTATATATACATGACTTTTACACTACCTGAGACATTGAGTTGAGCCAGCATACCTCTACCTTTTATCTCCCTATCTAGAGTTGTCTAGATCACCATTTAAGCTCTACCTTGAGAGTGCACAGTTGGACAATGCCATCATCTTTGTACTTGCTGTTAGTAGAAAATTGTTGAGATTCTTTTATATCTATTATCTTCTCTGCTACTGCTCCTGTGTTATATTGCGTAACTATTGTCTTACAATATATATATATGTATATATATATATATATATATATATATATATATATATATATATATATATATATATATATATATATATGTTTGTGTGTGTGTGTGTGTGTACAAATGCACATCATGAGGTTAAGTACATGAAATCTTATCTCTTGCTAAGTTATGTTTGAGTGTTAGGAAGCGAATACATATATTCCCCTACTAAGTTAACCATCATGTGAGCTCATACTTCTTTAAAGTTAGGCACTGCTCACTGCCTCTATATGCAATGAGCTAGTTTCCTTCAACATTTTCTTGTTTTAGGTGTACCTTCTTATTCCATTATCAATTTGAGGTGGTTATTCCACTTATTCTTGTATTTTTTACAATTTTCCAAGTATGGTATAAATTTCATGTTTATTCTCTAAGTGAACTTTGAGTAAAATTGCAAATGGTAAAGGTGTGCCTATGCACATAGGTAGAGAGAAGTAAGGATAGATAGTCTATTTTGCACAGGTTTATTATCCATATAGGAGTGTTCAAATTGAGTGTTGTAGAGTTCTTTAGATACTTGGAATACTTTCATTCTCAAAATTTTCATTATCATTATGCATCTAAAATCTGAGTTAGAGCTAAAATAATGACTATGGGTCATTGTAAACAACATAATGTGAGAGCCTACAACCTTGCAAAGCTACATAGGGGCATTAATCTATCTCCCTGGCACATTTTTTTAGAAGTTAGAGAAACCAAGAAAAGTGACACACAAACCATTGATGAGTTTCTATTTGAATAGATATATTCAAGATTCGGATTACTTGTAGAGATCAGAAGCGAAAGGGGCTCATATTCCATAAACCAAGTCATTGAAGCCTTGCTAAAAAACCTCCTAGTCATTTACAAAATGTGCATCCCTTATCATCCTTAAACCATTGTATAGGCAAAGAGTTGAAACAAAGTCTTATGCTTGGTCATGAAAAATCTAGTGATTAATGGAAGATCTATTTGGGACAAACAACTTTACCATGGTGTTTGGAAATATAGAGTAGCCTACAAGATTGTTCTTTGTGCTTCACCATTTAACTTGGTGTACGACAAAAATATCATGCTTCCAATAGATTATGTTGATATTAACCTTACATGTCACAAATAGATCAACTTGATATCGTACTAGTGTACCCACTCAAACAACACACTAAGGAACTATAATAGAAGAAATATGTCCCTTCGATAATCAATTGATATCCTTAAGAGGTGCGATTATTTTAACAAACTTCGACGGAGACATATTGCCAAACATAAGAAAATGCTACGTAAACCCATCTACATAACCACTCGTGAAAGAGATGCTTGAAAATTTAAGAAGTCCCAAGAAAAGGAAAGAAGTTGAGGGACTTGAATGAGAAGAGGTGTGGAGAGAAGCCTTAGAGTGAATTAGAAAGAGGTACGGATTGTAGAAATAGGTTGATGAGCATAGATGAATCACTTTATATGACGAACCGATTCCAATATCCACATGCGTATTCCCTCGAAAACCATTCATTAATCAAATATTCTACAATTAAATAGGACTAGGGAAAGACGTTTGTCTATTCATAGACATGTTTATAGATACAAGAGCTACTCTAAATACCAAAAAAGCTTCTAGAGTCATATAATTGTATGAATCCCTAAAGCAAGTAGAAGCCTACATGATACGTATGGGAGAAAGGAAGTTAGAGTTGTTAGGAGAAATCAACCATAGAAGATCCAGTGCCTAGGAAATTCCATTGCTTTCTTGGTATGTAAGGATGAAGGCCATTAGAAGATATCATCCTAGTGTAGGAATGGCTCTATGAGCATTGAGCAGCACTAGATGCACTCAAGAATGATGTTCTTGAGAATTCAAGGTAGAGTTCACATTTTCTTAAAAGAGCACACACTAAGGGCTTCCCTAAAATGATAATCGAAATGAAAACTGTTGAGAGTTCCATGCTCCACCCTTTTGTCCAAAGCTAGAATCATTCTCATGCAAGCTCATATATCCCACATGCAAGGGAATTCTCCCAAACTCCATATAAGCAAGGCCTCCCTTCACTCCACATAAGCCATTCCACTCTAGCTCATTGCCAAGAGTGTGCACCCTCTCCTCATGGAGTCTCCATGCTCATAGAGCATCATTTGTAAGTTCTTTCCATTTTAATTTACTCATCATGTTTTCATATCTTTTGTTCCTTCCTCCTTAGTTTGATTATTGTATGATTAACAATAGATTAGGAGTTTCTTCTTTCATTTCAACATGGTATCAGAGCATAGGTTAACTTTCCTTTTGAGTTTTGTTTTTGTTATCTTCATCATTACTATGTTTTTCTTTCTTAATCCCTCTCTCCCTCCCATATACCTTTAATAAGAGTGCTTCTAAGCACTATTTCATTTCATCATTTATCATGAATAATTTTACCATGCTTGTTCTTATCATAACAATTTTGTTTTGTGGACTTTCAATTTTGTAGTTTCTTCATTAATAAGTGCTTATAAGCATTTTCTGTCAATAATAGTCCATATCTTTTGTTCTTTAGCATTGTATAAGAGGTAGCACATCACTGAGGTATCGAACCAAGAGAGATGAATGTTTTTTATGATTCTATAATCTATCAATGAAGTCATGCGATATCTCCCTAACATGCCTATGGAACGGATGCTTCCGGAACAAATGCTTTGGATCTCATATAGTGCAACTATATTGAACCAAAAATGATTAGGCTTCTTTGTAGCACTGGTGGATGGAGCAGATTTCTTCGTAGCACTAGTGGATGGAGCAGATTTCCTAGCATCTTTGTCAATGATCTGCTTTTGTGAATCCTCGCCTCCAAGCACAACAAAAAGCATTCTTTATATGGCATGATTTTGCATACTGGCTCAAACATATGAGATGGAGAAGAAGGAGAAGAGAAGTGTAGCACCCTCGTCTGCAACTTCCCTCGTCTGCAACTCCACTGGTCAATGAGATTGATGCAAAAACGTCAAGTGCAAAGAACAACACAAGTGTGAAGTGTGTATCGGAGTTTTTGCCTCTGACACAAACATAGCAGATTGAAAAATACTTGCTACCTACAATCGATCACCCTCTCAGTCATATGCATGGCTTCCAAATCTTCGGTGAGAGAGAATCGCTCATCAAATAGATATAAGGAAAGTTGTGTTGCCTCTGTGGAAGACTTCGAACAGAGAAGAAGACATTAGAAAGTACTGTGGTAGCGGATGGAAAAACAGTGCGCTAAGAGTCATTAGACATGTTGCATAGATGCAGACGGAGTTGAAGGAGACTATCATGTACCACAGTGCATCCAGAATCTGCTTCAGCTGAAGGATGGTTGCATGAAAGTTCCTGCAATCAACAAATGCGCCAGAGAAGAAAATTGAAATTGAAAGGCACCAGAGAGATAGTCCTCGGCAATCAATGAGGAGCAACCGCGTCCATTCTTTGGATGAGAAGCTAAGAACGTGGATGTCCTCCAAAGTTTAGCAAGGTTCAATTGTAATGTTCTTGCAGAAGCGATGACATCGATACAATGTATCTGTACGCAGCCATTGCTTATTTACTGAGACCACTTGTTGCGCCCGAAGAAAGAGCAATGAGATGAAACGTGGCCTTCCAAACATATTTTCACGCAGAGCAATGATGTCACCCATTATTTCATTCGCTTTGCCTTCTGGAAACTACTCCCATGCGATTGTATGACTTGATCACTTTGGGAAATCGTGTTTTTTTTAAAAATTTATTCACATGGTTGTATTTAGAAGGGGTGCACAATCAGAACACTACAACTTTCAAGCATGTTCTTATTCACATAAAATGGTTTCATATTGTACCTTGATGTGCCATATGTCCAATGTTCTCAAGGCATAGACACAAACCATCATATGAACTATACATTTTGTATCATTTCAAGCCCCATGTAAAAGGACTAGACACTGCTCTTTAAAAGAGTAAGACCTTCCATATGGCTTGAACAAATGACACTCAAAGCCCACTACAAGGCCATGAAGCTCACAAGACAAAGGCTACACCAACAACAAAAGACCCACGAAAAGAAAAATGCTCAAAAGGTGGAAAATCGTTCCACAAAGCACTACATACCCAATGATGTAAACCCTTGTACATGTCTAGGGATCCCATATGTCCCTAGATCCCATGAAAAACCACTTGGATCCCAAATGTCCAAGTATATGTCTTGGGATCCCATATGTCCCAAGATCGCAAGGGATGCCATATGTCCCATACTTGGATCCCATATGTCCAAGTTATGTCTAAGGATCCCATATGTCCTTAGATCCTAAAAACCAAATGGACTACGTGATCCCATATGTCACTAGTCCCCCACATTAAAAACAAAAGGGTCATCACATGGAGGGGAGGTGTTGAGAGTTCCATGCTCCACCCTTTTGTCCAAAGCTAGAATCATTCTCATGCAAGCTCATATATCCCACATGCAAGGTAATTCTCCCAAAATCCATATAACCAAGGCCTCCATTCACTCCACATAAGCCATTCCACTCTAGCTCATTGCCAAGAGTGTGCATCCTCTCCTCATGGAGTCTCCATGCTCATAGAGCATCATTTGTAAGTTCTTTCCATTTTAATTTACTCATCATGTTTTCATAACTTTTGTTCCTTCCTCTTTAGTTTGATTATTGTATGATTAATAATAGATTAGGAGTTTCTTCTTTCATTTCAAAAAAAACTACATGTGAACTTAATGAATCTTTGGAATTGAGTGAATCACTGTTAGATTTCAATTCTATGAAATCATCTTCATCAACTAAGTCTTCTTTGACATCCTATGCGCCTTCTCTTCAAGAAATGGGCTCTCTTTTACAAGGCAAATTAAACAAGAGGGGTGAGGGTTAAGCATCCATCTACTAACTTGGGATGCCATCTTTTCGACTTCAATTCAAGTGGGTTCCAATATATTCAAGCTTGTAAGGATGACGTGGAAAACTTTAAGCAAAATCCTCTATTTCTAAAATGACAATGCCACCTCCTAGGAGGAAGATGCCTGTCAATAAAAGGAACCATGATCGAGAATGCAAGTGGATCTGGGTTCCTAGGAAGTTCGTCTAAGCTCAAGAACGCGGAGCTAAAAAGCTACAATAAAGGGACATCATTTGTCCGCCATTTAAGAGGGCATGCCATCATCAAGTAGTCACTCTCCTATTGTACAAGTAACGCTAAAGGAATTTTCCATTTGTCTTCCCCAATATACCCACCAAGAAAACAGGTGCCAAAAGAAGGTAAGTTACAAACCTAAATGGCCCTTCAACTCACTCAAGAGGGCAAAGATAGTTGTACACATCACTTTAATCTTTTATCCATAAAAAACTTTATTCTTTGATAAAATCAATAAAGACAAGGCTTAACATGAGGATTACTTAAAAAAAGAAAAAAGGAAAATAGAGAAGAATAAAAAACGTTTAATAGAACTAAGATGTCAAGCTTTGCTAAACATGTAGAAGACTTCAAGGTTCTTGTAATGGAGAACTAAAACCTTTATCTTTGGCACAAATGGATGAAATTGCCTAGACAATCACTTTGATAGTGCATTCGGAGCCCAAAATGAGCTCATATCAGAATTTTGACACCACAAAGCAAAGCAGTTTTGAACTTGTAATCACATGGAGTATGCTCATCAATGTTCATGTGATAACAAGACTGTGAACGAAGGGGTGTCGACGATACCCTAGATGAAGCCATGACCTGGTCCAATACCAATTGTTGGTGTTCGAGGTCTATGAAAGCACATGAAGAACACAAGGAAGAAGAAGAAGTTTGGAGCACAACATGACACTAAATGTATTTCCAAGTTAATGTACAAAGATAAGTGACCCAATAGGAATATAGGCATAGATACAAGACGAGGAAAAAAACTTCTAAAGAGGGAAAAAAGTTATCGACGGTCCTAAGTGTGTTCACACACATCACTACCGAAATATATCAACACCTATATGTAGAGATAATAAGGGGATAGCTTAAGCAAAAAAGATAGGGGCTATTTTGATCTTTAAACATACAAATTAAAAGTTGTCGACTCATGAAAGAAGACACAAATAGATTCCAACTAGGTTTTTATATATCGGATGATTTTTCTTTGGATATTTGAATCTTCAACCACCACCAAATTCATCCTTGAATTTCTCATTGAAGGTGGTTGTGAAATAGAAATTGTATCCCAACTTGTAACTTAACTTCAAGCATTAGGGAAGAAAGTGAGCCCTCTTTGGGCCTTTTGGATTAAGGGATGATTAGTGATGGACCAATGAGAAGAGGGTGGTGGACATAGTCTAGTCCCTTAATCACATAGGCTATGCTCAAAGAGGAGAAAACTACCTAGAACTAGTTGTTTTGTCCTTTTGAATGGATTTGAAAGGCTTGCAAATTAACTAGAGCCCTTGGATCAACTTAAAGATCCAAAGGCTTATGTTGAATGGAAAAATTCAAGGTTTCCTTGCATGTAGGCCCTTGGATCTATTTGATATGAGTGGTTTAGATTGGAGAGTTGTAAGAAAAGCACCATACTATACTAACCATTGGATCAAAATTTGAATCGGATGTCTCACATTCAATCTCAAAGAGATGGGGCACCTTTTCACGAGCACCATTAGATGAAGGGACAATCTGACGGTTCGTATGCATCACAATTTTGATCTCAACATGAATTGTGCTCATCCCTTGGATTGAGTAGAGATCTAATAGTCCACAAGATGCACTCAACCCAATTTGTGCTCACCCCTTGGATTGAGCAGAGATTTGATGATCGGAAAGAAGCGATCAGCTCGAATTGCACTCATCCCTTGGATTGAGCAATATCTAATGGTCTACAAACATGCAGAAGTGTGCCAAAATCGACGTGAGAATCTTCTACTCACCATGAGTTTTTAGAATCTTCTTTCTCTATTGTCACAATCACTTTGATCTTAGCCATTCAAATGAAGCATCCAAGGGCTAGAACTAATTGTATTTCATCATACAGAGACAAAAGAGATCAAATAGTATTTTATTTGAGAAAAACATGAGTAGTATTGTATGCCTCTTTAATGTCTTAGATTAAGCCTTTTAATCCCTAAAAATTAGGAATCTTTACAAGGCCTATGTAGAGCTCACTTTTTCCCCTAATGGTTTGAGTTTGTTTGCTAGATTATTCATTAGGTGATCCCAATTGACAAGGTCTAGGACATCTAAATGTGGCATGCATAACTACTCGGCATGCAAGGCTTTATCGACAACAAAGAGGTGTAGCAAATGGGTGGGCCTTGATAAGAATATCTCATAATGATATTCCCAAATTGCAGTGGAAAACATTTCTTCAAATGTTTGTTTATAACAAACATGTAAGTATTTTATGCATGTGTTCCAGGCATACATAGTATTTACAAAGGGTATGGTTCTCATATCATAAACCAAATCTAAATTTCCTTTGTGGATGCACAACCTCATCACTCACGGCTGCATTGCACTCTTCAAGGTTTTGATACTCTTGCCTTAAGTGATTTGCATATTCAATCACATTGTTCATTGAAGGAAGTGGGGATGGGAAATGTGGATGTTGTGCACAATGATGTAGTGGGTGTAGGTGATGTTGGTGGAGGGGGAGCGGGAGATGGTGGAAGTGTTGGAAGTGGGGAAGGTGATGTGGGTGATGAAATATCCATGGGGCTGGACATCGAAGTGTGTGATGGTTCTACCATAAACACATGTATGGTAGGTGTGGTGCTTGTGGTGTCCATGAAAAGTGAAGATGTTACAAATGGGTGGGGACCCCATAAAGAAGATGGAGTTGGTGGTTGGAGCATTGCTTCAAGGAAGGTTGCCCAAGGTGGTGGTAGAGTAGATGAAGTTGTAGTGAGGATGAAAATGTGGAAGTGAAGGTGGTTGATGAAAACATGGGTTGGGTAGATTGCAAGGCAGGGTGGCCTAACATGGTTGTAATAGGAACATGATGACCTTGTACAAGGTGTTTGAGTGGGGTGCCTAGGGTTGGTTCAACTGAGCATGAGGAGGTAGTATACAAGGGATTGGTGATTGATGAGTAGTTGGGAGTGGGATACGAGGGCTTGGAAGATAAATCATGGCATGGTAGTGGAAACTTGAGTGATTATTATAGTATCCTTGTTAAGGGGCTAAATGGGGTGGTGTGTGGAAAATTTGTTCTTCGGGTTGGGAGACCTCTGTGGTTGCAATGGTGCTTTGGGTTTCTTGAGTCCTCGGTGGAGATGGAGGGTTGAGTGGTGAAATTGAGGAGGTTTGAACAAGTGCCCCTATAGTGATGTCAATGGTGGAAGTTGAGAGTGGTGTCGTGGATATCATAGTTGCCTCATGAGTAGTGGTTGTTGGGATAGATGGATGGATACTCCAAGAAATGAGTAGGTACTGCTCGATCCTGCTTTGTACGAGCCCCTTCTTGCTTCAGATTTGAGTTGTGGGCCCTCTTATCTTTCCAATGACACTATAACAATGCCTATGTACTTTGGAAATGATGTAAGAAAAGATTGAATCAAAACAAACTACTTCCAAGTTGAAAGATCAATGAAAACCTTCTATTTTTGAACACACACCTGCTGCTTATTATGCTCAGTGCTACCAGTACAATAGGAATTAGAACAATTCCTTTTAGAGATATCTAACTATCTTAGTAAGCTAATGATTCCAAGTGGACTCACATAAAATGATGCACTATACATAGAGCAATCAATTTAGCAATTGAATCATTACCCCCAATTTTTTAGGACCTCTGCAGGGTTTGACGAGTGAATGCTTCAACACGCTTTTCTCCAAATTCGCTGAATGGATTGACTTCCAATTTAGTGCACCCTAGAGAATGTGGAGCTGATTCCAACTAGCTATAGAACATGAAAAATGGTGAAGGAATGACTGAGATATGAGCAATACAAGTTGACTATTATGAATGACTATGACAAAGAGATCATAGATGAGCAATGTAGATCTATTGTATTAATGAACAGTGTTGTACAAGATCATAGGCTTGACAATCATAGCCTAATGATGGCGAGTAGTGTAGGTTACAATGTAGACCTCACTCTCTTACAATATGGCAATGAAGAACTTGAAAATGGAGTCATCTGCGACTTTTACATGTTGGCTTTTATAAGAGCTACATTCAAATTTGAATTTGAATTCAACTTTTCGTTCCCTCTAAAAGTAATCCACCAATCTGGGAGATATTCCATCAATTGAAGTCGTTTCAACTAATAAAATCCATGAGTTTAGTGGTGGTTACAATGATTCTCCCAAGTCAAAATGTCTTTTACAAATGGTAAAGATAAAAGATCTTCCTAGCAATGGTTTCCATGGAGCTTCAATTATTGATGAACTTCGAGCCAAATGTGTAGGCTTGAACTTTGCACCAACAGATCCCCCTCAAGCCAAACATTTTGGCTTGGTCTTCTTCTTCAATCTTCATGAATATCCTCCAATCCAATCATTGACTTAAACCTGCAAAGTTTTGTACCATCTAATGCTTTAGTCAACAAGTCTGCACATTGCATGTTAGTTGATACATATGACAATTGAATTTCCTTGGTCAATAGCTTCTTTCTCACCTAATGATAGTGGATCTCTATATGCTTGGTCCTAGCATGATAAATAGGATTTGCTACAAGATGTAATGAGCTTGTATTATCTCCAAAGATCATTGGAGATGTAGTATGCAAACCCAAATTTGTATACAACAATCTGATCCATATGGCCTCTTGAGTAGCATTGGCCAATCCTCTATACTTTGCTTCTGTGGAAGACAATGCAACATTAGGTTGCTTCTTTGAAGACCATGATATAGGCTTGTTACCTGCAAATGATAGATATCCTGAAGTACTCCTTCTATCATCTTTGCAACCTACCCAATCTGCATCAGAATATATCTTGATGTCCAAATATGAGGTATAAGGAAAATACAATCCTTGATTTTGAGTGCCCTTAGGGTACTTCAAAATTCTCTTGGCAAACTTCCAAGTGAGGTGCCCTAGGTTTATGCATAAACTTACTTGAAACACTTACTCCATAAGCAATGTCAATCCTTGTCAGCATAGTTCAAGCTTCCCACTATGCTTTGATAACCTGCAATATTTTAAAGTTCATCACCTTCATGAGTACTTAGCTTTCGGTTTACCTCCATTGGAGTACTTGCAACTTTGGCATCCTGCAAATGAAACTTCTTCAACATATCCTGTACATACTTTCTTTGTGTAATGTAAATGCCAGAGTATACACTAAGTCAAGTCCAAGAAAATATTTTAGTGATCCAATGTCACTAATTTTGAACTCCTTCATCATCTGATTCTTGATCTGCTTGATGCCATTAGCATCATTACTTGTGAGTATGATATCATCAACATATACACATAGGTATATTACCTCTCAATTACTTCTCTTGATGAATAGAGAAGTATCTACTTTACTCATGATAAAACCTTGATCCTGAAGATATGTGGTCAACCTATGGTTCCATGCCCTTGGTGCTTGCTTCAATCCATAAAGAGCTTTGTTCAATTTACATACATATGTTACCTTGTTTGGGTCCTGATAGCTAGGAGGTTGTGACATGTACACCTCCTCTAAAATCCCTCCATTGAAAAATGCATTTTTTACATCCAACTAATACATGTGTCTATTGTTTTGTAAATAATTAAAGATTTCAGCCACAATTTTTCTTTAATTGAAAATGTCTCCCAAATTTTGAAAAAATGAGGTAGAGTCTTCCTCATTATGATATTTATCTCATATATATTTTAAAGATTTTTTGGCGCTCTCTAGACTATAGGTTTTTAGATTGGAAGGAGGAAAAGACCAATTTTAAGTGTGAACTTGGAGACTTAAATTGGTATAAAAAACAATTCAAGTAATTTTTGTAATGGATTTCATTTTTAGAAATTAATCAGATCCAGGAAGCTCTTTCCAAAGCGCTTTCTCATTGTCTTGCTATTTTGGTGATTTTAAATGAGTTTTATGAGTATTTTTCATGGCTTAATCTCACAGACTAATTGTTTTATGTGTGTGCAATGCTTTCATTGATGTATTTTTAGCTTAAATCCTTGTGAAATCAAAGTATATTATGTTTTCTCAAGTCTGCGAAATTGGAAAAATTTCAATCCTCTCGCAAAGGGGTTAGAGTTACAGAAAATTGAAACTTATGTTAATATGTTACGTTTATGAAAAAAACACACTTTGGGCATTGGAGTCATTTAAAAGCTCATTCTTATCCTTACATTCAAATGAAGATTTACACTAAAAAATGGTAAGATCTTTGAATATGTTGCTTGGATGAAATAGATTGATGATTTTAGTGATCTTTGTTTGATAAGTCTTTGATTCCATTAATTAAGAAGGGGCTAAGGTATTCATATGCTTACCGGATTGATAATTTAGTGCTTGAGGTTGTTAGTCCTTTATTCTATGAGGATTGGAGAGGACAACTCCCAAAATAATAAACAACCTTCAATAGAGTTTTTGTAGGAAACAAAATTTGAAAGTATATCCTACTTTCATTTCAGCAAGTGCCTTGTTGCTGAAATTGAGTGCTTTCTGATCACTATGCTATTTGATTGCATGATATAAAAATTTAGCCCACTTGAATCACATCACCCTAGCCTCCTATATGATGAAATAAAATATGAGTTATAAATGTGGATCACTTTTTTATAGTGGTTGAGGCTCTCTACCAAAAAATGTAGCACCCAAAAAATGGGCTTTTTATCAGTTCAAATTGAAGAGCTTGTACTTGTTTCATAATATCATAAGATCACATCAGAATCACCTTGTATTTGGTGATAACTCTATCCAGGTTACATATAACTGATGCATGATGACAACAACAAACAAAGTGACTATCCTTCCTTCACGGTCAAGAGCCACTGGAACTTGGGCCACATCATAGGGGGATTTTCAAGTGCTAGGGTTTGCAAGTTTCAATCATGCCACTTTCATTGTTGCAATTAGACTTATTGTAGTAAAAGAAAACTTTAGCATCTATCTTCTTCAAATTTGTACAAAGCCTCCATTTGATACTCAAGAAAATCTTTTGTTAACAACTAATGGATTATTGTGATACATAGGCTCACAACCAACAACTCCAAAGCAAAGATTGCATCTCACCCATAAGTCAAGTTAAGAGGTGTGAAACCTACAACTTTTTTGTAAGTAATGGGGTAAGCCCAAAGCACCGTTGGTAGGTATTATGTCCATTTAGCTAGATGTTGTAACACCCTTTTTGTAGCATCATGTGCAACATCTTATTGGTGCAAGACCTTATTGGTCCTTTGACTCAAGGATTGTAAGGTGAATTGAACTTATGCTTGATCTGATAATAATCTCTTACTGATTCCATTGATTGGCTCATAAAATGGGCAGCATGGTCAAAAAATAATTTTAATGGTAGACGGAATAGGTGTGCACAAGAAATCTTGCTACATTTCCTACATTTGCATGATATAGGGCCCAAGTGTTTTCCCACTATGTGGCATAGTCCATGGAAGTTAGATGAAGGTCTTCTTAAACTACAAAATTAGAGGCCAAATATGTTGGAAAACAATGTTCACATGGTCCAAGACTTGAAGATGAATTGTTTAAGAAATAATAATAGATGTTTTCACTATGTTCTACAACAAGATATCTGGGTGCATTGGTTAGGTGCATGCACCTCCAAAGAATCAACCCGATGTCGGGATGAAATCCCTCAGGGAAGTGTACATCAATTTTTTTTTCAAGTCCATTGATTTTCTGGTTATGGTGTGATGTTTTGACTGAAAAAGAGTTACAATATGTGCATGATGTGGTTGATTTAATTGTCTATGTGATGAGAAACTATGTTGTGTTTGTAGATTTGACATGTATATTTGTAAATAGCTCATTCAAATAAACTGTAACCCTTAGGAAACCCTTAAAATCTAGCGTTTGAACCTTGGAAAACCTAGGTTTCAAGAGTCAAAAGTTAATTTCATTGAGCTATTTACAAATATACAAGCCTAGAGTACATAATTGACATGGTTTCACATCTCATAATTAATTAAATCAACCAAAACATGCACAAATTATAGCTCTTTCTTGGTCAAAACATCACACCATAACCAAAAAATCAATGAACTTGAAAAAGTTTGATGTACACTTCCCTGAGGGATTTGATCCTGACACCGGGTTCAAATCCTGGTAGCTCATCACCCAAAGATTGGTATGTTTTTTCTTTGTAGCTTTTATGAAAAGCTTGTGGACGGTGATAACAATTTTCATGATAGCAAAAGTGTTTTTTCATGGAATTGGACACCAATCATAGCTTTTGAGTTATGATTTTCACATAGCTTCAAAGTTATATAAAAAAGTCTTTGACTCATTGTTGATTATCACTATATCACACAAGCTCTAGCAAGAGTGCTTGCAACTTGGAGGTGATCAATTTCTCAAGCTAGGAGGAGATCTTGGAGGCCATCTTGGAGGAGGAGTTCTCACACTCTTGGAAGAGTTGTGGTCTAGATCTTGGTGATTATCTGGAGGAGATTCTGCCAGCTTATCATCAACATCAATTGTAGATTTACTATGAGTAGCAAGTCTATTTCAGTTCTTACTTGCTAGGTCTAGATTTTGATTTAGGTTGATCAAAATTTAGGTTTTCTGTACAAGAGGTCTAAATTGTTCTTATTCTCCATATTATCACACACACACACACACATACTCCATACCTCTTAGGCACACAATCTCTTGTATCTAGTTCCTATTTTTGCCTAGATATAGAAATTGTTTGTTTGTATCATATACACACATTGTAATTTTCCACTCATATATAAGTTAGTGTAGGTGAGCCTCATAGCTTACCATTACACTTGAAATCTCGTCTATTCTCTCTCTATCTCTCACTCATCTATTTTTGAGTCTAAGGTATGTATGTTAAGGTTCATGTGTTGGAAGATCCTATAAACCTGTGATATATTGTTATTGTGGCCCACTCCCACTTCCAACATATGGTATTCAGACCTTAGAATACCAAAATTTGGTATCAGAGCCTAGTTGACATACACCCTTAACAAGATGAGTGATTATAGACTTGAGAATGAAGACAAGCTTGAGGGCATGTCTAATTTTCCAATGTGGAGTTTTATGATGATGAATCTGTTAATAACAAAGGACTTATGGAATATTTTCAATGGCACTTATCCAAGGCCAAGACAAGTGGGAGAAGATGTTGATTCATCTTTTAAAAGACCTACTGTTCCTATTTTTGCTCAACAGGAGGTTAATGAAGAAGATGAAACTCTTTCATCATCAAGAGTCCATACTACTACCAGATTACTTCCTATAGAGGAGCAATCTAGATGGGATTCAAGGGATTCTTTAACACTTTCATATATTGCTATGTGAGTTAAGAGGCATATTATACCTCAAATCAGGTCTTGCAGAACCTCTTGTAAGGCTTGGTTGGAGCTAGAGAATCTCTATCAGAGGAGAAACCCTGCTAGAAAAGCTCATCTAAGGAGACAACTAGCCAACACAAGGATGAAAGTTGGTGAATCAGTTCAAACACATATTTTGAAGCTTAAAGATTTACGAGATCAATTACTTAATGCTGGTCTCAACATTTTAGATGAAGAGATGGTAAACACACTTCTAGACTCACTTCCATCTACATATCGTGCTTTTGTTACTTCTTTATCTCTCTAAAAGAGATAGAGAAATTTCATTTGAAGAGCTATAGTTCCTTTTATATCAAGATGAAGATCAACAAAAGGATATGGAAGAGAATGATGAAGCCATGTTATCATCATCAAAGGGAAAGAAGAAGAAGAAGGAGATAAAGAAGGAGCAGAAGAGTCAACAATCCAAGAAGGAAAGTAAGTCTTTTCATACTAAGTCTTCTGGTCCTTTTCCTAATGCTTCCTCTACACCCAAATAAAAGTCTTTAGCTACATCTAATTCAAAGAAAAGAGCATGCTATTACTGTAAGAAACCAGGTCATTACATAGCAGAATGCAAATCAAGGATTTTTAATGAGATGAAGAAAGCATTAGGTAATAGTGTTGAAGATGATCCAAAACCTAAATCGTCAAAGGTAGATTCATATGCATGTGCTACTATTGAAGAGATAACTGATCAGGCAGCATTAACTGCAATCTCACATAATCCTTGGATTTTTTATCCTGGAGCTATTGAGCATATGACAGGTTGCAAAAAGGTATTTTCTTCCCTTTCTAACTCTTCAGGTAGAAGAGTGACCATTGTAGATGGTCATGATTTGGATGTTTTTGGGATAATGTTTTCATTATTCATTGAAATGTACACCGAATAGTCTCATAAAAAAGGCAAGAGCTGCACAATTGTAACTATTTGCTTTAATTAAAGGATGTCCATGCATGTAGCGGAAAGAAAGAGGCTCACAGACATGCTATCGACATGAGGCCATGAAGCCAATGTCAAGTGTATGTGTGATTGACCTCTAACACATAGAGCAAAGACCAAAATTCGGTTCAATCTGGTTCCATAGTCTCTAATTGTTGTTTGGCTTGTTGTTTATGTTAACTTATCCGATGATAAGTAAATAACTATCTAATTAATCTATCTATGGTGGAAGTAATTATCGTGATTGAAGGGAAATCATCTGTGTAGTACTGTGTAAGGAAATACCATACGTAGTCTATTTCTTGATTGAATAATTGATTTTGCAATTAGGCATAGAAGAGGGAAAATACAAGGGATTCTGCTGATAGAATTTTTGCGACCCAAGAACCCTTCAATGTTTCCTTGTTTACTATGATCCCACCGAACATATAGTCAGTTAGAACAGAGGCTTAATAGAAGAATTAAATCAAGGAAGAGAGATATTGAATGCCATTATTGCCATAAGAAAGGATACATAAAGAAAGACTCATATGCATTAAAGAATTCTAAAGGTAAAGGAAAAAATGTTGATGGGCATATTAGAAAGCTATCTACACCATCTTCTTTGAATCTAAAGATTCAAGAAATTCATGCTATTTCTTATGGTGATGATGTATTGAAACTTGAAAATACTATGTCTACTAAAGCACTTATGCCTGATTCTCTTTCCCACACATGACTGCTAGATTCTGGTGCTTTTTTTGCATGTGACACCACATAGAGAATGGTTCTCTACTTATGCAACAAAGTCTCTTGGTACCATGAGGCTTGGTGACCCTCACTAGTGCAATGCTATCGGGATTGGAGATGGAGATGGGGTTGTGGAGTTAAGTTATGGTTTAAAATTTACTATGCATAATGTACGCAATGTACCTCAGCTATCACATAGTTTGATGTCAGTTGGTCAACTTGATGACCTTGGTTACAAGGTGGTCTTCTATGTCCTTTCACATATCAAAGAGCAATATGGTTATTGCAAGAGAAGCAAAGTTGGCTCACTTTATCCTTTATTTGTATCATAGAAAGAACACTTTTTAGTTGTTACTGAACAACCTATGGCTTATATTTGGCATGGTTGTTTTGGCCACATATCTTGTAATGGAGTGGAAAATCTTTCTCATTTTGGCTACTTAACTATGTTATCTTTCTTAGTTTTTCATTTTGTGAGCATTGTCAATATGGAAAGAAAACTAGGAATGTGCATAAGATGCACATTGAATCTTCAATTCAACCTGTTAGGCCACCGAATGTATTATTCATAGTCTTTTTGAAATTACTCTAGTGAAACACCGTAAAAGGCTGAAGCGATGTAACCTATGTTCTATTAATATAAAAGAGGATGTGTTCACATCACTTAATAGCAAAGAAGACGCACGATAGATCCTCGCTGACTATGCGTGGCAGCATGATTGAATACAGGCATGTGTTGATTCACTCTATGGTTCTAGCATCTTATTCACTTTGTATCATTCAGTGTCAATTAAGTGCTCTGTTTTAATTGAAGTAATTAATCATATAGAAAGTTTGGTTAAGAAGTTTGATGAAGATGCAATAATCTTATTGGTGATAAAAATGTTTAATGTCTGTTAATATCGTTTACTATAAGTAAATTGATATTGGTGGTTGTGCGACCGTAAACTTGTTAGTAAACATACTTCAGGTAACTTGTGTTCAAAGATTGATATATAACTTGATGATATATATATTTGCAAAGATAGTAATATAAACTTGTAACATGAATATGGTAATGAGAGGATAGTGTTCAGTAAGCTGTAATAGTGATAAAAGTTAAGTGTAGTGTTGGAAAACAATATAGGGCCTCTGTTTCCATAGGCCCTTGTCCAACCTGAGAACCTTGTAGAAATCTCTATCACTGTTATTTTTCATCAGATACAATAGGGCTAAGAGGGAGAGAGATTTAACACTGGTGCTGGCCATGGGGCTTGGAATATATGTCTTGTTAGAAGTCTAGGATATACCTTGTAGCAAAGACGTCATAATACATGCCTGTAACACGTTTCAGTGAAAGTTATCTGAAATAATGGAATGATAAAGACCCATGTCAAGTAAACAATGTGCTCGGGACACCACCACATGGTGATAGTGAAGACCAATCATGTGAGGGAGGAGGTGTAACATGAACCAGTGGGGTTGCACCACAACACTTTCTTATTTCCAGATTACAAAGCATATCAGAATCGAGCCCGATACAATTCGATGAGAGTTTGGTGAGTGGCCTCAGTATTGAACTCGGTGATAATCCAATCCATCCAATGGAGGTTCAGAATTAGGATTGGTGTCCGATGGCAGTGGTTTGATGTTCGGTGGAACTACCCAGTTCGATGAGGTTCCGATGGAAACTGAAACAACTGGAGGTGTTAGTGAGTAAACTAGTAGATTTGTTGGGATTCTTGAGCAAACCACAAATTGTAACCCTAAACCAAGAGCTCCTATTGAGCAACTTGTGCAAGACAAATCTTTTAACTTGGGGAGTAACAAGAGGATCTCAGTTACTGATTATCTTTCAAAAGTGTGGGATCCTGCACATTTCTTCAAAATTACATTTCCTAAAGGCTCCTTTCTCAACCGTAAATCAGTAGAATTAGGGAATATTGATGAGTTGGTACCATTGGAGGGTCGATAGATAGCTATATAATAGGTCACCCTATAGAATCCTTTGAGGCACGAGAGTCTAAACAATCGATAGATCTTCATCCCGATGATATGGAAGATTATCAGAACCAACAACAACAACAACAACAACAACAACAACAACAACAACAACAACAACAACAACAACAACAAAAACAACAACAACAACAACAACAAAAACAACAACAACAACAACAACAACAACAACAACAACAACAACAACAACAACAATAATAGCAACATCAACAACAGGTTGATCACTGAAGACCCTCCACTGTGGGGAAAATTGTTTCAATCCCTAGAAGACTTCTCCTGGACCTAGCAATTTTATGTGCTAAAAGATCAATTAGTCACTTTTAACTTAGGAGATGCAACTAACCCGTTCCTAGTAAAAATCAAAGCCAGATTGACTCCCACGTTCTAGGAGAATTTGCTTACCCTACTAAAAGAATTTACTAACGTTTTTTCTTGGGATTATTGTGATATGAAGGGCTTGGGCCCTCGTATTTACCAACATCGCATGGTTCTAAAACTAGATGCAAGGCCCATTAAACAAGAAAGCTATCGAATGAGCCCTAATTATGCCCAACATGTGAAAGAAGAACTAGATAGGCTATTGAAAGTCGGATTTATCATCCTCATGGAGCATATGGAGTGGATTTCACCTATAGTAATCATCCCTAAGAAGAATAAACAGTTACACATATGTATTGATTATCGCAAGTTGAATGCTGCTACAGTGCCAAACCCTTTTCCCTTCCCTTTCCTTGATTGTATGCTAGATGACATAGTTGGGCATGAGATGTAATATTTTTTAGATGGCTACAGTGGGTATAACTAGGTTCGAATGTCTAAGGCAGATATCCCTAAAACTAATTTTATTACTAGTAGGGGAGTCTATGCATGTAATGTGATGTGGTTTGGTTTACGGAATGCACCCAACACATTCCAACGCTGCATGCGAGAGATATTTAGACCACACTTGATGAGTTTTATTACACGAGTATACTTGGATGATTTCTCTTTGTTCGGTGACACTGCTACACATTTATAACATCTCCAATGTTGTTTTTTGAAGTGTAGAGAATACCATCTCTGCTTTAACCCGAATAAGTCTATTTTTTTTGGTGGCTTATGGCAAAATCCTAGGCCACATCATATCTAAACAAGGAGATCGCAACAAAGTCTAAGTAATTTTAGATGCACCCCTACCCACAACACCCAAGGAAGTTATGCGCTTCATAGGGCAGATTTGCTGGCATGGCTGCCATCTTCATTGGCTAGCCCATTTGACTATTCCTCTTACATGATTGACTACTATACCCCCATCCCAATTTTGCTAGATTGATGAATGCCAGCTCAGCTTTGATCATCTTAAAACTTCACTTACGAAGCCACCAATTCTACAAGCACCAAATTGGCAGTTATTGTTTCATGTGTTTGTTGATGCATCTGATATCGCTATCGGTAGTGTTCTCATGCAACAATAAGATAAATGGTATAGACCGATCTATTATGCAAGAAAACATCTTAGCTCTTCTGAACAAAATTATTCTGTCATCAAACAAGAATGTTTAGGATTAATATACTCCATAAAGAAGTTTAAACACTATTTATTAGGCCAAAAAATCACCTTTCATGCAGACCATGCCGCTTTATTTTACCTTGTGTGACAACAACATTTGGGTGGAAGACTTGTGCACTGGGTTTTACTAATCTAGGAATTTGACTATGATGTGGTACGTAGACCAGGTTTGGCACATGCTATTGTCAATTTTTTGTCGAGACTCAATTCTGATGAAGCTTTGGAGGGAATATACGACTCATCTCCTACTATCTATGCAACTACTACACCAACTCTAACTAACAATTCTTTCTGTTGCCGATTCTTATTATAATACACTCATGATTTTGTTGACTACTGGTTGTCCACCGGGTTTGCTATCATTCAGTGTCAATTAAGTGCTCTATTTTAATTGAAGTAATTAATCATATAGAAAGTTTGGTTAAGAAGTTTGATGAAGAAACAATAATCTTATTGGTGATAAAAGTGTTTACTGTCTGTTACATATCATTTAATGTAAGTAAATTGATATTGGTGGTTGTGTGACCATAAATTTGGTAGTGAACGTACTTCAAGTAACTTGAGTTCAGAGATTGATATATAACTTGATGATATATATATTCACAAAGTTAGTAATATAAAATTGTAACATGAATACGATAATGGGAATACGATAATGAGAGGATAGTGTTCAACAAGCTGTAACAGTGATCAAAGTTAAATATGGTGTGGGAAAACAATATAGGGCCTCTATTTCCATAGACCCCTATCCAACCCAAGAACCCTGTAGAAATCTCTATCACTGTTATCTTTCATCAAATACAGTAGGGCTAGGATGGAGAGAGATTTAACAAACCTTTAGACCTCCTTCATATTGATGTGTGTGGTCCTATGCCTACAAGTTCATTAGATGGTTCTCTTTACATTGTCACTTTCATAGATGATGCTACTAAAAAAGTGTGGGTATATCCTATCAAATGTAATGATGATGTATTCCCTACATTCAAAAAAAGGATTGCTTCAGTTGAGAGAAGAAAAAGGAACTAAGATGAAATATTCATTCATTTTATGGGGGTGAATATTGTTGGAATATCAAGCTTACACTATGCTTGAGGTGGATTTATGCTTATTTATTGTATTTTTTGTTAAGGACTTTTATGGATCATTTACCATCTTAAAAGCCTAGATCTTTACAAATGTAAAAGGAGAAAACGAGAGCTCAAATTCCAGAAATTTGAGGTGGTTGAGCTGGGAAATCAATGAATCAATCAATCACCTAAAAGTAGATTAAACTAGATCATCACTTTTCCTAGATTGTAGTAAAGTGAATTGATTCCCTTCAAAAACTAATCTCACTTTCATTTGAATTCAAATTCCACTTGTAGAAGTTGCTTGCCAGTTCAAGAGTCTATATAAAGACTTCAAATCACCTGTACATTACATGGAAACAATATACATACACTCTTGGCCATCATTCTCTTGCTCCATCATTTTTCTGCATCATCTTCTTCAACAATAGTAAACTTGGAGAGGCTTCTGCTCTCTCTACAGAGCTCAAAAATGGACGCATAAACATGGATTGGAAAGATATTAGTGTCTAGTTTATGTACACATTTCCAAGAATTTGTTTCAATAGATGTAGAGAAATCTTAGTTTATCTATCTTGGGATCTATCTCTGTGCATCCTTGAAAAATAGGAGGTACCTCTATTGATTGTTGGAAAAGATGGATGGACACTCCAAGAAATGAGCGGGTACTGCCAAATCCTGCTTTGTACCAGCCCCTTGAAGCTTTAGAGTTGCGTTGTGAGCCCTCTTAAATTTCCAATGACACTGAATAAGTGCCTATGTACTTTGGAGATGATGTGAGAAATGATTGGACCAAAACAGACTATTTCCAATTTGAAGGATCTATGAAAACCTTCTATTTTTGTTCACACACCTGCTGCTTGTTGTGCTCAATGCTTCCCGTATAGTAGGAATTAGAAAAATTCCTTTTGGAGATATTAAACTAATTCAATGAGCTAATGAGTCCAAGTGGAATCACTTAAAATGATGCACTATACAAAGAGCAATCAATTTAGCAATCAAGCCATTACCCTCGATTTTTTAGGACCTCTACAGAGTTTGACCAGTGAGTGCTTCAATGTGCTTTTCTCCAAATTGGCTTAATGGATTATGATAAAACTTTGTGAGCGTGTAGAGAACTTGTAGTTGATTCCAACAAGCTATAGAAGATAAAAAATGATGAAGGAATGACTGAGATATGAACAATACAAAAAGATTGTTATGAGTGACTATGACAGAGAGACAATAGATGAAAGTATTGATCTAATGTATTATAAGACAATGTTATACATGTTGATTGGCATGATGATCAATGCCCAATGATAGGGAGTAGTGAAGGCTAAGAAGTAAGCCTCAATCTCTTACAATGTAATGGATAAAACTCAGGAAAATGAAGAAGCATGAACTGCGACTTTTACAAGTCACTTTTATAAGTGCTTCATTCAAATTTTGAATTTGAATTCAACTTTTGGCTCTCTCTAAGTTGATCCATCAATCTAGGATTTATTCTCTCCAAATAAAGTCGTGAATTTTCCATCTAACAAACTCCATGAGTTTGTAGGTAGTTACAAATATTCCTTCAAGTAAAATATTTTTCTACAAATGGTAAAAAGGTAAAGTCTTCATAGCAACGGTTTCCATGGAGCTCTAGCCAAATGTGTAGGCTTGAATTTTGCACTAAGAGCTCCCCCTCAAGCCAAACATTTTGGCTTGGACTTCTTCTTCAATCTTCATGAATGCCATGCAATCCAGTCATTGACTTAAACCTGCAAAGTTTTGTACCATCTAATGCTCAAGTCTGCACATTGCATGTTAGGTGATACATATGCCAATTGAATTTCCTTGCTCAATAGCTTCTCTCTCACATAATGATAGTGGACCTCTATATGCTTGGTCCTAGCATGATAAATAGGATTTGCTGTAAGATGTAATGAGCTTGTATTATCTCCAAAGATCATTGGAGATGTAGTATGCAAACCCAAATTTGTATACAACAATCTGATCCATATGGCCTCTTGAGTAGCATTGGACAATCCTCTATACTCTACTTCTGTGGAAGACAAAGCAACATTAGGTTGCTTCTTTGAAGACCATGATATAGGCTTGTTACCTGCAAATGATAGATATCCTGAAGTACTCCTTCTATCATCTTTGCAACCTGCCCAATTTGCATCAGAATATATCTTGATGTCCAAGTCTGAGGTATAAGGAAAATACAATCCTTGATTTTGAGTGCCCTTAAGGTACTTCAAAATCCTCTTGGCAGCTTCCAAGTGAGGTGCCCTAGGTTTATGCATGAACTGACTTAAAACACTTACTCCATAAGCAATTTCAATCCTTGTTAATGTAGCATAGTTAAAGCTTCCCACTATGCTTTGGTAACCTGCAATATTCTCAAGTTCATCACCTTCATGAGCACTTAGCTTTTGGTTTACCTCCATTGGAGTGCTTGCTACTTTGGCATCCTGCAAGTGAAACTTTTTCAACATATCCTGTACATACTTTCTTTGTGTAATGTAAATGCCAAAGTTAGTATACAGTAACTCAAGTCCAAGAAAATACTTCAATGATCCTAGATCATTGATTTTGAACTCCTGCATCATTTGATTCTTAATCTGCTTGATGCCATTAGCATCATTACCTGTAAATATGATGTCATCAACATATACACATAGGTATATTCCTTCTGACTTACTTCTCTTAATGGATAGAGAAGTATCTTCTTTATTGATGACAAATCCTTGATCTAGAAGGTATGTAGTCAATCTATGATTCCATGCCGTAGGTGCCTGCTTCAAACCATAAAGAGCTTTGTTCAATTTACACACATGATTTACCTTGGTTGAGTCCTCATAGCGAGGAGGTTGTGACATGTACACCTCCTCTGAAATCCATCCATTGAGAAATGCATTTTTTACATCCAATTGGTACATGTTCCAATTCTTTGATGCAGCCATAGTTACCAATGCCCTGATGCTTGGCATTTTGGCCACAGGTGAGAAGGTTTCTTCATAATCAACCCCTTGGGTTTGTGCAAAACCTTTGGCCATAAATAGAGCTTTGTACCTACTTATTGATCCATCAGAATTTCTTATGATTTTATAGATCTATCTAGAACCTATTACCTTCATAGACTCCTTCTTTGGTACAAGTTCCCAAGTATCATTCTCCTTCACTGCTTCAATTTCCTCATCCATAGCTTCCTTCCATTTTGATTTTGTCTTTGCCTCTTCATATGATGCTGCTTCTTCAAATGACAAGCCTTTTGCAAGATAAACATAATGCTTAGTAACTAAGGAAGTGTCATACCCATATCTGATTGGCTTCTTGCTTTCCCTTTGTGATCTTCTAATTGCTTGATTGGATGATTCAGGTATATCCTCCAATTTCTTCATCTTGGTCTTGCCTTTAGACTTCCATGCCTTGGACTCTTCTAAGTTGATGATATCATCATCATCTGAGTTGATGTCTTCAATCTGTTTAGGCTCCTCCTTATTGAGGCTTGGAAACTCCTCTTCCAAGTCATAAGGTAGCTTTACTTTCCTACATTCACTTTCAAACCAAGACTCATTCTCATCAAAGAAAACATCTTTACTGACCATAAATCCTTTATTTGAAGGGTTGTAGAACCTGTATCCTTTCTGATTCAAGTGATACCCTATGAAGATGCACTTTTCTGCCTTAGGGTCTAGCATATCTCTTATTTGACAAGGGACATGCACATAAGCAACACATTCAAAGATCCTGCAATGATCAAGTGAAGGTCTTCTACCATGCCATGCTTCATATGGAGTCATCCCATCAAGTGATTTTGATGCCAACCTGTTTACAAGATAAGTTGCAGTAGATACACTCTCTGCCCACAAGTAATTAGGTAATTTTTTCTCATTTAACATTGACCTAGCTATTTCAACAATTAATCTATTTCTCCTTTATGCCACCCCATTTTGCTCAGATGTATACCTTGTTGTGATTTCTCTCTTGATTCCTCTACCTTGCAAGAATGCATCAAATTTATTTGAGAAGTACTCACCTCATCCATCGGACCTTAGTCTCTTTAGACTTCTTCCTATTTGGTTCTCAACAAGTGCAAGATACTTCTTAAAACAATTGAATACTTCATCTTTGTGCTTCATAAAATATAGGATAGTCCACCTACTGTAATAATCAATGAAAGATACATAATAACTTGATCCAAAATTGAGGGATCCTTGCTTGGTCCCCATACATTTGTATGGACAAGCTCTAGGTAGTCCTCATGCATGTAATGTTTCTTTGAGAAGGGTAACCTGTGAGATTTTCCAAATTGACAAGCACCACATTTATAAATCATGTGTTGCTTGGATACATTAGGTATCCCAAGCACACATTGTTCTCTACATATTTGCTTTAAAGTTCTCTCACCAATATGCCCTAATCTCTATGCCAAATTTCAAGCTTTGATAATGTTTGATCTTTGTAGCTATAAAGTGCAATATTCCTGTATCTTCAAGTTCAAAGGTGAACAATCTACTTGTCTTTTCTCCTTTGGCAATCCTCTTAAATCCATGTTGAGGATCCTCCACAAATGCTCCATATTGATTGAACCTGACCTACAAACCTTTTTCCATAATCTATCCAACACTCGTCAAGTTCTTGGTGATTGTAGGTACATATATAACCCTACTCAACAGATTTCTATCTCCATCAGAGGTCTTAACATTTCCTATTTTAATTACTGAGTGCTTGGTATCATCACCTATTTGCACCTGATGCTTACCCTTTGGTTCTTCAAGGTCAGAGAGGAGCTACATTGCCTGCCACATGATTTGAGCATCCTAAGTCAATGTAGAAGAGATGGTCATCATTTATACCTAGTTTTGAGGTCATATTCATAATCTAAAGAGATTCCTCTTGCTCCTCTGTATAGTTGTTGTAAGTTTTCCTTGATTTGTAGCCTCCTTGGTAGTTGTTATTGTAGTTGTTATTGTATCCTTGATGGTGATTGAATCTTCCTCTTGATTGTGTATATCCACCTCTTTGATAACCTCTAGCTCTATGATTCTTGAAGTTCCTGTAACACTCATCTGTAGTATGATTTGAAAATCCACCTATGCTTGCCAATTGATCAGCTACATCTTTGACTTTGGTCACATACTCTGAGATGCCTTGCTTGGGTTGCTTTCTTTGAGTGGTAAACTCAATCCACAATTGGTTCTTCTTGGCCCTTGTGTTGGAAGAGAAATATAAAGACAATGTTTCCCAAGTCTCTTGGGATGTCTTACAATTTCTAATATGTGGAAGAAGAAAATGATAGATTGAGTTAAGTAAGTAAGACCTTGCTAATGCATCCTTGGCACACCATGTGTTGAGTGTTTCATGCTCATCTCTTGTAGGTTGTACTTTACTTCTAAATATGGGCATCTCCTCATCTCGTGAGATGTATCCGTAAAGGCTCCTTCCTTGCAAGTATGTCTTCATCCTTAGGGACCATGCCTGATAATTGTTCCTGTCCAATTTTTCAATGAATGAAGGAAAACCATCTCCCATTTTACCTTAGCTTTGCTCTGATACCAATGTTGGGAAAGATGGATGGACACTCCAAGAAATGAGTAGGTACTGCCGAATCTTGCTTTGTACCAACCCCTTGAAGCTTTAGAGTTGAGTTGTGAGCCCTCTTAGCTTTCCAATGACATTAAATAAGTGCCTATGTACTTTGGAGATGATGTGAGAAATGATTGAACCAAAACAGACTATTTCCAATTTGGAGGATCTATGAAAACCTTCTATTTTTGTTCACACATCTGCTGCTTGTTATGCTTAGTGCTTCTAGTACAGTAGGAATTAGAAAAATTCCTTTTGGGGATATTAAGTTAACTTAATGAGCTAATGATTCAAAGTGGAGTCACTTAAAATGATGCACTATACACAGAGCAATAAATTTAGCAATCAAACCATTACCCCCGATTTTTTAGGACCTCTACAGAGTTTGACGAGTGAAGTGCTTCGACGCGCTTTTCTCCAGAGAGACAATAGATGAAAGTATTGATCTAATGTATTATAAGACAATGTTATACATGTTCATTGGAATGATGATTGATGCCCAATGATAGGGATTAGTGAAGGCAAAGAAGTAAGCCTCACTCTCTTAAAATGTAATGGATAAAACTCGGGAATGAAGAAGCATGAACCACGACTTTTACATTATAAGTGCTTCATTCAAATTTTGAATTTGAATTCAACTTTTGGCTCTCTCTAAGTTGATCCATCAATCTTGGAGTTATTCTCTCCAAATAAAGTCGTGACTTTTCCATCTAACTAACTCCACGAGCTGTGTAGGCTTGAATTTTGCACCAACATTCACTGTCAGGTTCATTCCAAAAGCATATTTTGCATATTTCTTGTACTCTTATGCATTCTATACACTTAACCCTATGTGTATCATTCCTTCAAAAGGAGTTTTTCCAATTGTAATCATGTTGGCTGCTAAGAGCTTTGAAATCGATTGTTTAATCCAAAGATAACAAGTTTTTTGAGCTAGTCAACGTGCACATCTATCTGTTTTGTATTGGGGATTCATGTCATGGGCTGTATAAGCTCATAGACTATGAAAGATATGTGAATGATTTGGCATGTGCAGTACATGATTCGCATGCTATGTCAGATGGAAAGCTTTGGCATGCATGCTTTGGTCATCTAAATTTTGCTAGTTTGATACGTCTGTAGAAATTTGATATGGTGTCTTCTTTGCCCAAGCTTGAGGCACCTATAAAAAATGTATGTGAAGGTTGTATTTTGGGCAAAATGTGGCAATCCTCTTTTTGAAAAGATGGTTTAGTTCGGGCTATGTAGAAATTGCAGCTTGTACATAGTGATGTCTGTGGTCCTATGCAGACACCCTCTTTTGGAAATTACCTTTACTTTGTGACTTTCATTGATGATTTTTCTAGGCATCCATGGGTATATCCACTCAAAGAAAAATCCAAAGTGTTCATGTGCTTCAAACCATTTTTGGTTTTGGCTGAAAATTTGTCAGCATGTAAAATGGGCACCCTCCGTTTTGATCGAGGGGGGGAATATATGTCTTCTGATTTTAATGCATTTCTGGCTGAACGTGGGAAAAAACACCAGTGTACAGTGCCATATACACCTCAACAGAATGGACTTGCTGAAAGAAAGAACAGGTCACTCATGGAGATGGCGAGGTGTATGGTCAAGAGTCAGGCTTTACCACATAAATTCTTGCTTGAGGCTGTCATGTGTGCAACATATGTACTTAACAGGTGTCCCACTAAAGCACTATAGTCTATCACTCCATATGAGACTTGGCATGATTGCAAGCCATCTGTTGCTCATCTGCATGTTTTTGGTTATTTGGCATATGCATTAGTGCCTGAACAACATCGCAAAAAATTGGATGATAAAGCAGTAAAATGTATTTTTGTCGGGTACAATTCTGAAAGTAAAGGGTATCACCTGTATCATCCATAGAGAAAACGCATTCTGGTTAGCCGTGATGTTGTTTTTGTGGAAGATGCTATTCAGCCATTGCTTTCATGTACTAAGGAGACATCTGTTAGCTCCAAGGACATGTATGATACTTTGATGCCTCTTTTTACAGGTGGACAATCAAGTGCTCGTTCTAATGAGGCAACTTCTCAACCTTTGCAGGTTCCATGTGATGATGTAGATCACCCCATTTCTGATGCAAATTTGCATGATGCACTTGTTGATGAGAGAACTGTTGGAGTTAGACATCTGCAGAAGCACATGAACAACACAAGGAAGAAGAAGAAGAAGCTTGGAGCACAACACACAATACTGAATGTAGTACTAGAGAATATACAAAGATAAGTAGCCCATTAGGGCAATAGGCATATATACAAGTTGGGGGAAAAAAACCTCCTAAAGAGGGAAAAAAGTGCCCCGATGGTCCTAGTGTGTTCAAACACATCGCTACCTACATATATCAAAAAATCCCCCCTGGGAGTGATCTGGTGACAAAGGAGCTGGCACTCATGTATAAGGAAGTGCCAAGCTATGTGGAAATCACTCCACAAAAGGAAATAAGCCCAAAGCTTTGCGGAAAGCTTCAAACTTCTCCCTAGACAGAGCCTTCGTGAAAAGGTATGCAATGTTCTCCTGCGTGGGCACATATGCCAAGCTGATCTCCCAAGCAAAGAACCTCTCCCTGACATAGTGATAATGCACCTCAATGTGCTTAGTGCGAGCATGGAACACAGGGTTCCTTGCAACTTCCAATGCGCTCTGACTGTTAGTGAAGATAGTGGTGGCAGAAGTCTGACCAACACCCAAATTAGCTATAAGGTGTTTGAGCCACACATACTCAACAATCGCTGTGAAAGCTGCCATATACTCAGCCTCACAACTGGAAGTGGCCACAATAGGCTGCTTCTTGCTCAACCAAGATATACATGAGCTACCAAGCATGAAGCAAAAGCCACTAGTGGACACACAAGTGTCATAGCAACTAGCCCAATCAGAGTAAAAGAAAGCATGCAAATTTGGCGGTAGTGATCCCCTCGTTGGGATAAAACAACCCAAGTAGCCGAGTACCACTCAGATAGTGAAAGATGCGCTTAACTACCTGCCAATGCTTGACTCCTAGGCAATGCATAAACCTGCTCATCTGTGAGACAGCAAACTGAATATCTGGCCGAGTAATGCATAAGTAAATCAAGCATCCAATAGTCTGCTGATAGAGAACAGCATCAAATGCATCTCCAACATCATGAAGACTCAATCATAAACCTCTCTCCATAGGAGTGGCAATAGGCTTATAGTCTTCAAGGCCAAAATGTTTCAATAATGTGTCAATATATTTCGTTTGACACAAAGCCATTCCACCATCGACTTGCATAAACTGAATACCCAAATAGTGATGCAAATGCCCCAAATCAGGCATCTCAAATGAGGCATGCAAATCACCCTTCAAATTAGCAATATGCTTCTCAATAGGACCAGTGAGAAACATGTCATCAACATAGACAACATGATCAGCAATATGCTTCTCATTAGCACGCTTAACATATAAGGTGCTTTCAGTTGGACTGTTCTCAAAACCATGTGAAATTAGATAGGCATGTATCTTCTCATACCAAGCATGTGGTGCTTGCTTTAAACCATATAATGCCTTCTTTAACTTGCACACCTGGTTTTCATGCCCTTTTTGCACAAAGCCACAGGGTCGAAAAACATACACTTCTTCATGCAAGTCACCATTAAGAAATGTTGTTTTAATGTCCAACTGATGTACATTCCAACCATGATGATCTGCAAGTGCACAGATGCTCCGAATAGTAGTCATACGACATGTAGGTGCAAAGGTCTCATCAAAATCAATGCCTCTTTCCTGTGCATAACCCTTTGCAACAAGCCTAGCCTTATAGCTGTCAACTATACCATCCGATTTACACTTCAGCTTGTATACCCACTTAGTGCCAATGGCCATCTTGCCAGGAGGCAAGTCACATAAAGACCAAGTACCATTCTTTATTATAGCATCATATTCAGATTGCATAGCAGCCATCCAATTTTCTGAATTTTGTGCTTCATCAAACGAAACACGCTCATTCTCATCACAGAGACTAGATGCAGGCATAACATAGCAATGTGATGCAAAAGAGACACTACGAGAGCCTAAACGAGTATGATATGACAGAGGTGCATCTAATTTGCTATCACACAAGGTTTGCACCAACCATTTTCGCATAGTTCTTGCCTACTCAATATTAGCTCTCTCATCAATAAGTGCATCATGTACATCTGCATCAGAAATGGAATTATCTGCAGCATCACATGAAACCTGCAAAGGCTGAGAAGTTGCCTCATTAGGACCCGCACTAGACTGTCCACCTGTACAAAGAGGCAGTAAAGTATCATACATGTCTTTGGAGCTAACATATGTCTCCTTAGTACATGAAAGCAATGGCTGAATAACATCTTCCACAAAAACAACATCACAACTAACCAGAAGGTGCTTAGTTTGTGGATGATATAGACAATAGCCTTTACTTTTAGAACTGTACCCAACAAAAATACATTTTACTGCTATATCATCCAATTTTATGTGATGTTGTTCAGGCACTAATGCATATTCCAAACAACCAAAAACACGTAGATGAGCAACAGATGGCTTGCGGTCATGCCACGCCTCATATGGAGTGATAGACTGCAACGTTTTAGTGGGACACCTGGTCAGTACATATGCTGCACACATGATAGCCTCAAGCCAGAAACTATGTGGTAAAGCCTGACTCTTGACCATACACCTCACCATCTCCATGAGTGACATGTTCTTTCGTTCAACAACTCCATTCTGTTAAGGTGTATACGACACTTTACACTGGTGTTTTATCCCACGTTCAGCCAGAAATTCATTAAAATCAGAAGACATATATCCCCCCCCCCTCAATCAAAATGGAGGGTGCCCATTTTACATGCTAACAGATTTTCAGCCAAAACCAAAAACTGTTTGAAGCACATGATAACTTTGGACTTTGCCTTCAATGGATATACCCATGCATGCCTATAAAAAGCATCGATGAAAGTCACGAAGTAAAGATAATTCCCAAAAGAAGGTGTCTGCATAGGACCACAGACATCACTATGTACAAGTTGGAATTTTTGAGGAGCCCTAACTGAACCATCTTTGGGAAAGGATGAATGCTGCATTTTGCCCAAAATATAGCCTTCACAAACATGTTTTCCAGGTGCCTCAAGTTTGGGCAAAGAGGACACCATTTCAGATTTTCTGCAAGCGTAGCAAACTAGCAAAATTCTGATGACCAAAGCATGCATGCCAAAGCTTTGCATCTGACATAGCCTGCGAATCATTTATTGCACATGCCAAATCATTTACAGATCTTTCATAGTCTATGAGATTATACAACCCACGACATAAAATGCCAGAAGCAATAATCACATCGCCATTTGATAGATCATGAATTGTACAACTATCATCAACAAATTTCACAACCAAGCCAATCTTGGCTAATGCAGAAAGTGATAACAGGTTCGTCTTGATCACGGGCACAAATTAAGCATCTAAAAAAGTGAAAGAACTACCATGAGCAGTAGTCAAAATGATCTTACCAACTCCCATAATAGGATAAGAGGAGTTGTTGGTGCATGTAACAGTATTCCCTATAGGGGCAGGCTCAAGTGAAGAGAAGAAACTGCACTACGAGGTAATATGTTTGGTCACCCCACTATCAAAATACCAAACATCTGAGTCTATTGTAGACATGCACTACTCATGAGAAGATGGGTCAAAACTGCAGACAGTAGTAAACGCCCATTCTTCTTCCTGCACAAGATTAGCAAACTCTGTTTTTGGTGTAGAGGCCTCTGTAGCAACTATTCCAGCCTCTTTCTTCTTTGCCTCTTTAGCAGCCAGTTTTGGACAATTCTTTATGATATGATAATTCCCTTTATAATATTTACAAAACAATTTCTGCTTTTCTGATTTCTTCTCATCTTTATCTTCCTTCTTTGAATATGCAGAATTAGCAGATTTCTGCTTACTACTTGAAGAGCTCCATTTTCCTTTGCCCTTCTGACTAGCCAAGAAAGCTTGATCTACAACTCGCATAATGGACCTGTTCTGCCTGACTGATCTTCCTGCAATAGAACAGAGACTAACTCCTCAAATGGTAACGCATTTGGATTGCCTTTCATCATCAACCAAAAGAGTAGAGGCAAAACTCTGATATGAATCAGGAAGTCTATTCAAAACGGTCTGCACAAGTGAGCTATCTAGTATAACCTCATCAGCAAAAATCAACTGTTCCTTCAAGTCTTTGATCTTCATTAGGAAACTGTCCATAGAATCACCTTCATTCATGTGCTCACTCTCCAACTATTTTCGGAGGTAAGCAACACGAGCCTCATTCCTAGCTTGGTACTATGTGGTAAGAGTATCCCAAGCATCCTTAGCTATTTTGCAAGAGCGAATGTGAGGAATAATGGCACGTTTGACAGACAAAGCTATCAATGCATGTGCTTGGGCATCTCTGCCATCCCAACGAATCTGCTTTGTAGTAGGTGCAGCAGAAACCGCAACACGAACATGAATATATAGAATATCATAATCTTCGACACCTTCTGCATCAACTTCAATACCTACAATTGTAACAGTTGCAGGTGTGATAGGACGTTTTTCGACACCTTGCACAATGTTCCACAATCCTTTTGCAACCAACACATGTCGCATCATATAAGCCCATAACGGGTAGTTGGTACCATCCACCTTATCCTCAAAAGCCAACATACAAAATACATCACTTTTTTAGCCATGGCCAGTGACTAAAATACCTTGATGCAAAAAATTGATTACAAAATACCCAAAGTTGCTTGTGCTGCCAAGCTTCTGTGCACCAGACCTCCACCTTCTCTAGGAGCATGCACTTGTGCATACCTTGCACTCAAGCTTCCAATAGGGTAGGAAAGATGGACACCTTCTATTGATGAGCACACCTCTTCAATGTACCTTGTGCCACCTTTGATTGTTTAGCTTACTCGCTCTTTGCACTCCTTCTCTACACACTAGAGCACACTTCTTGCACACTTGGCCTCACACTTCTGTCTCTGCATCTCACATTGCTTGAATGCCCCTTGCTCTTCTCTCGTAATGTAGACTATGCCCACACTTGCTTAGTCTAACCAAGAATAATGCATATCCTATCCTTGAGTTAGTGTCAGTTCACTTACGTATTGTTGGATTTTGGGGCCCAGGATCGTTCCAATACTAAAACCTTTTGAGCATACACACTTAATTAATTAAGATGATAATTGAGAGATAGAAAGAAGGATCTTGAGACAAGGATATGGAACGTAAGTTGGATGCTTACTCACTAAAAATAGATGTCCAAATTGTTGGAGTTTATTGATCTCCAAAGTACAGCTAGAAGTAGGTGAAACCCAACAGGACCTAGTTGACTTTTTCACTAACTTGTATGCACAGACCAATTTTCTTGCAGAGCAAATTGCTCTTTACTCACTAGGAATTTTCCAAAACTGTTTCACACACATAAACTAGACTCTAAGAGCTTTCCAACAAGATATAGAACACCTCAAATGGATAAATACACAATGAGCTATGACCTCTGCAATATACAGCTTTAATGGAGACCTTGAAACAGAGATGAACCTGAGGACACATATCACTTGCAGAGACTACTGCTCTTAACTCACAACTCCAATGACTTTGAACTTTCCAGAATAGAAGTAGAATTAAAGAGCTTTCTAACAAGCCAAAGAACACATGATTTGGATACATACACAAGGAGATATGACCTCTGCAAGTTTGAGGTTTAATGGAGACCTTCAGCAGGGATAAAAAACAGAGAACACACACTACTTGCAGAGAGTATTGCTCTCAGCTCACAACTCCAATGATTATGAAAATTTACAGGAAGAAAGTAGACAGTAAGAGCTTTCCAAGGAGCTATCAAACATGTAATTTGGATATATAATGAGGGAGATACAAGCTCTGCAATCTCTGCATACAAAACTACAATAGTGTAGAGATACACATATGACTCTATTGGACATCCCCAAGATCACGACTTTTCTCCTCTTTTTATAGCATGGGAAACTAATCTAAAACCTTCCTAATACATCTAAATTTGTGGTAGACACTTGGATGGAGGTATTACATGACTCAAGTGCTCAAATAAGCAAAGTATTGATGGACTTTGAGAACTAGCCACATCGACCTTCCACTAGGACACCACTGAAGCTCCCTTGTGACTCACTAATTTGACTCACCATGTTCTAGAACTCACGTGGTATTTTTGCTAAATTTTATCAATAATATGAGCCTTCTTGAAGTATTTGAAGACTTCCCAAAGGTATTTACATAATTTGAAACTTGTACCCTACATAAAACAAATGTTCGCAACATTCTCCCCCTCAAGTTTCAAAGGGTATTTCCTTCATGCCAAGAATATAGTTGAATCTTTGAAGCTTTGGTCCATCCAAGGATTTGGTGAAGATATCTGCAACTTGATCCTTTGTTCCAACAAAAGAAACCTGCACTTCATTGTTCATGGCCTTCTCTTGAACATAATGATAGTGAACCTCTATATGCTTTGTTCTAGCATGAAAAATAGGATTTGAGGTCATATGAATGTTGCTCAAGTTATCCCCATATATCAGTGGTACATCAACCTGCACATTCAAGTCATGAAACAACTTTTTAAACCACATAACCTCAGTAGTAGCCAATGCTAAACCTCTATACTCAGCCTCTGTAGAAGATAAAGCAACTGTAGGCTGTTTCTTTGAACTCCATGTTAATGTCTTGTTTCCTGCTATTACCACATATCCACTTGTGGATCTTCTGTCATCTTTGCTTCCAGCCCAATCTGCATCACTAAAGACTTTAAGAGTTAGATCAGTATCATGACTATAAAATAATCCTTCGTTCATGGTACTTTTCAAATACCTAAGCACTCTTTTCGCTGCATGCATATGAGGTACTCTAGGTTCATGCATAAACTGTGACAATACTCCCACTGCATAGCATATATCAGGTCTAGTTTTTGTTGCATAAATCAAAGATCCTACCATGGATCTATATACATTCATATCATGCAACTCATCACCTTCCTTTGCACTCAGCTTTACATTACATTCCATTGGAGTAGAAACAAATTTACATTCTTGCATACCAAACCTTTTCAGCATATCACATATATACTTTCTTTGTATCAACCACATACCTTCATCGCTATACACAATTTCAATCCCAAGAAAGTATCTGAGCAAACCAAGATCTGAAATTTTAAATTGCTTTCCCAAATTACCTTTTATTTCATCAATTGCTTTTGCATCATTCCCTGTAATCAACAAGTCATCCACATAAATGCATACATAGACACACATGCCATCTACATGTTTTACATAAAGTGAAGGATCAGCATGACTCGCTGTGTATCCTTGCAGCATAAGATACTTTACCAACCTTGCATTCCATGCCTTTGGTGCCTGCTTAAGACCATACAATGCCTTCTTTAACCTGCATACATGATTAGGACATTTTGCATCCACATAACCATCTGGCTGTGACATATACACTTCTTCATTTAACTCACCATTAAGAAAGGCATTCTTTATATCGAGTGGATATATATTCCACCTTTTACTTGCAGCTAAAGCCAACAAAGTTCTCACCGTTGCCATATTTGCTACTGGACTAAATGTTTCCTCATAGTCCACACCTTGAGTTTGATTATATCCTTTTGCTACAAGTCTAGCCTTATATCTAGACACACTACCATCACTATTTCTTTTAATCTTAAAAACCCACTTGCAACCAATTACCTTTTGCTTGGGTGTACTTGGAACTAAATTCCAAGTCTTGTTATCCTGTAGTGCTTCCATTTCTTCTCTCATTGCTTTCTCCCACTTTTCATCTCCTTTGGCCTCATCATAACATGTGGGTTCATTTTCCTGCTCAACTTTTGTCATAAAAGCATAATGAGTATTCATGAAAGATTCATAAGTATACCTTTGAGGTTGCTTACTTACTCTTGAAGTTCTTCTTACCTCCAATGTAGATGCTCTTCCTTTCTTATTAGGAACCTTTGATGATTCTCCATACTCACATACATCACTAATTTCCTCTCCTTCATCATTAACTTCAACAAGTTTGAGTTTACCTTTACTTTTAACACTTGGAGGTGACTCTTGCCTTAATCTTCCATTGAAAGGTGATCCTCTTTCTTCATCTAAACCACTCCTTTCATCATTTAAACTTCCTGATGGCTGAACTATGCATTCATCTCCTTCAACCACACCTTCTTCATTTTCATCCATGACCTGCAAACAATTCTTATCTGCATACCATGAAAGTGATTCATCAAAGTTTACATCTCTTGACACAACAACCTTATTGGTATGAGGATTATAGCATCTATATCCTCTTTGAGTATCTGCATAACCAATAAATATACATTTTTCTGATTTCGCATCAAGTTTAGATCTCACCTCACTAGGTACATGTACATAACATACACAACCAAATACTTTCAAATGACTTACACTTGGTTTCCTTCCATGCCATACCTCATATGGTGTCAAATGATGAACTCCAGCAGTCGGAACTCTATTCATAATGTAAACACTTGTGCTAACAGCTTCAGCCCAAAAATAATTAGGCAAACACATATCATTAAGCATGCTTCTAAATGCTTCTGCTATGATTCTGTTTCTTCTTTCTGCGACTCCATTTTGTTGTGGAGTATACCTGCATATAACTTCTCTTTTGATACCTTCATCATACAAAAAATTGGTAAAAGCTTGAGAGAAATACTCTCCCCCTCCATCAGATCTTAGCTTCTTAATATACCTTCCTGTTTGCTTTTCGACATATGATTTGAACTTCTTGAAACAATCAAAGGCCTCACTCTTATGTTTAATAAAATACACAAATGTCATTCTACTATGATCATCAATGAATGATACATAGTACTTATTACCAACCAAGGATGCCTCTTTAGTAGGTCCCCACACATCTGTGTGTATGAGATCTAGCAAACCATCACTTACATAGCTTGAATGCTTGAAAGGTTGTCTACTCTGCTTACCCATTTGACATGCTTCACAAAGATGCACCATATGTTGCTTAGTAAGATCAGGTAATCCTTCAACAATCCTCTTCTTTGATAGCTCCTTTAACCTGTGTACATTCATGTGTCCAATCCTTTTGTGCCATAGATCAAGCTCTGCTATTCGATGCATACCATAAGAGAAATAGTTTGTATGATTTGGGTTTACCTTGAATGTAAACAATCTACCTTGTTTTTGACCTCTAGCAATTAACCTCCTTTGCTTTGGATCTTCAATGAAGCAACCTGCATGATTAAATCTCACTTGTAGACCTTTTTCTACCATTTGACCAACCGACATCAAATTCTTAGTGATCGTTGGTACATAAAGTACATCCTTCAAGCAATTTTTCTTGCTCTTATCCTGCATAACAACATCTCCAACCTGCATAATCTTATGTGTTGTATCATCTCCTGTTTCAACATGACCTTTACATGACGGATTATGCATATTAGAAAACCATGAAGCATCATGAGACATGTGATTAGAACAACCACTATCTACATACCATACATCGCTATTGCAATTCATCTTAGTTTCTACATTCATCATAAGAAGAGAATCATAATCATCACTTTTACCTTCAACTGCATAATTTCCTTGTTGTTTACCTCTTCTAGAATAGCCTCCTCTTCGATTACCACCTTGATTATTTTCATTTTGATAACAATCTTTGGCATAGTGTCCATACCTTCCACATATATAGCAATTGTTCTTATTATCTTCACTCCTTTGTCTTTGGTTGTAGTTGTAGTAGCCTCTCGTACCTCTAGCGCTTGATCTTCCTCTTCCTCTTGTGTTGAAGAAGCCACTTGAAGTCCTTTGATCATCGCTCCTTCTTCCTCGACCTCTATTTGAACCTCTTCCACCTCTGTTTCCACCTCTTAATGATCCTACATAAAGAGCTTGTCCTTGAGATCCTTTTTGATTTGAAGTAGAACCATTTAGATTCATCTCCTCCGTGACCATGAGGGCAATAAGTTGATCAAAATCTGGTAATTCTCCTCTAACATAAACTGAAGTAATGAAGGGTTTCCATCTCTCATCATCTTTGAGTCCGTTGAGAGTATGTGCAACCAAGTCGTCGTCCTCCACATGAGCTTGAATTGATCCTAGTTGATCTGCAATCTCTTTAACTTTCAATATGTAATCATTGACCGATGTCCTTGTATCTTTCTTTATGTTATTCAACTCATTTTTGAGTTGAATCTTCCTTGCTCTTGTACCTGTAGCATACAACCTTTCCAATGCAAGCCAAACATCTCTACTTGTGTCTAGATCTTGTATATGTCCTACCATTGAATCTTGAATATTTTGTGATAAAATGAATATAACCCTTTTGTCTCTCTCATTCCAAAGTCTAAACTCCCTCAATTGTTGCTGATTTGGGTCCTCTGGTAATGTGGGTTTGATATCTGTGCCGTCAATCAAACCATACAAGCCTCTACCTTGCAAGTATGCTATAATTCTAAACTTCCATGCTTGATAATTGGTCTTATCAAGCTTCTCTATTTGTGCATGTTGGTCTCCCATAATACAAATGCTAAGCTTCCTCCTTTAAGCCTCCTTTCCAATGTGTGTGATGAGAAGAAATATAATATTTACCTTGTAAATGAGGTATGTGCACCTTTCTTTGCTTGGATGTTGCTTCAGATGCCTCCTTGCAATCTTCTTCTACCTTTGTGTAGTATTGATGATGAACTGCTTCTTTGATAGCTTCAAATTCTTCGTCAAGGTATGCTAACCTTCTCCAAGCCTCCAAGTACTTTCTCTGATACCAATGTTGGAGTTTATTGATCTCCAAAGTACAGCTAGAAGTAGGTGAAACCCAACAGGACCTAGTTGACTTTTTCACTAACTTGTATGCACAGACCAATTTTCTTGCAGAGCAAATTGCTCTTTACTCACTAGGAATTTTCCAAAACCGTTTCACACACATAAACTAGACTCTAAGAGCTTTCCAACAAGATATAGAACACCTCAAATGGATAAATACACAATGAGCTATGACCTCTGCAATATGCAACTTTAATGGAGACGTTGAAACAGAGATGAACCTGAGGACACATATCACTTGCAGAGACTACTGCTCTTAACTCACAACTCCAATGACTTTGAAACTTTCCAGAATACAAGTAGACTTAGAGAGCTTTCTCACAAGCCAAAGAACACATGATTTGGATACATACACAAGGAGATATGACCTCTGCAAGTTTGAGGTTTAATGGAGACCTTCAGCAGGGATAAAAAACAGAGAACACACACTACTTGCAGAGAGTATTGCTCTCAGCTCACAACTCCAATGATTATGAAAATTTACAGGAAGAAAGTAGACAGTAATAGCTTTCCAAGGAGCTATCAAACATGTAATTTGGATATATAATAAGGGAGATACAAGCTCTGCAATCTCTGCATACAAAACTACAATAGTGTAGAGATACACATATGACTCTATTGGACATCCCCAAGATCACGACTTTTCTCCTCTTTTTATAGCATGGGAAACTAATCTAAAACCTTCTCAATACATCTAAATTCGTGGTAGACACTTGGATGGAGGTATTACATGACTCAAGTGCTCAAATAAGCAAAGTATTGATGGACTTTGAGAACTAGCCACATCGACCTTCCACTAGGACACCACTGAAGCTCCCTTGTGACTCACTAATTTGACTCACCATGTTCTAGAACTCACGTGGTATTTTTGCTACATTTTATCAATAATATGAGCCTTCTTGAAGTATTTGAAGACTTCCCAAAGGTATTTACATAATTTGAAACTTGTACCCTACATAAAACAAATGTTCGCAACACAAATTACAACATGGGAGTACTAATCAACTATATAAAGTGCTGCACTCACTAATTGAAGAATATCCAAGAAGATGATGATACAAAATTTAGATTATGTTGAAATAGTTTAAGTGTGTGTGAAGTGAACGAGCAATGAAGCTAAACTAATCTCACAAAATAGTGTAACAAAATTGTAAATCAACCAACCCTAATTTTGAGATTAGGGTAGAGAAACCCTTAAAACAAAATATAAGGTTAACTCCCAAAAGATAGTTACCGCCACCTTGTAGAAGACTTCTTGATCCAAGAGAGTATCCTATCCTTCCTGAAAACTCCACCTCCAAAGCTTCAGAACACCAAGAGCTGGAGTGATCACCTCCACTAAGTGTGTGAGACTCCTCCTTGATCTCCTTGAGAGGATTGCTTGATGAGGGATGTCTCAACAATGAGACTATTCTTCTTTATATAGGTTGTGAACTCCAATGAAAAGCACACTCGAAAAGCAATAAATCAAAATCGATCGTCACAATCTTGCGATCGTAAATTGAAGAACGTTTTCTCAAAAGCTATATCACGATGCACTGTTGCGGATTGAAGGAATTGAACTTGTGCCATCCCTTTGGGAGGCATTTTGCATAGCCATGTAGCCACACGCTTTTGCTTTTAAAATTGTAGTAAACAGTAAAACTATACTTAGTAGTTGTGATGAAAACCGGATTTGAACCATGGTTGACACTGTGGGAGTTGTACACCTTATCCATGCCGCCTAATGGATTTCTTGTGTTAAAGCTTAATGTTGGACCATATTGCTATTGATTCCAACAATCCCTCCTTCAATGTCACGATGGTACAATCTTTAGTAGCTTGCAAATCTTCTCATGACTATCTCTAGTCAATGCTTTGGTAAATATATCTGCAACATTCTCACTAGAAGGAACATAAACCAGCTCAATGTGCTTCTTAGCTATCTGATCTCGAATATAGTGGTAGTGTACCTTTATATGCTTTGTCCTTGCATGATGCCTAGCTATAGCTATAGCTATAGCACTCTGGCTATTTGAAAATATCTGAATGGGGTCATGTACTCTCACATCAAGATAATTGAAAATCTTATGCAACCAAATAGACTCTAGAGTAGCTGTAAATGTTGCACGATATTCAACTTCACACGATGAAGTGGAAATAGTGGGTTGTCTCTTCGAAAGCCATGAGATAAGACATCCAAGATAAAAAAAAATCCACTAGTACTTGTTCTTGTGTCTCTATCACCTGCCCAATCAGAATCTAAAAATCCTTTTGATAATAAATGTGTTGATTTCAAAAATACCATAGCAAAATTTGAAGTTCCCTTCAGATATCAAAAGATCTTCTTTATTTCTTTCCAATGTAACAATGTCGGATTTTGCATGAACCTTAATACTTGAGAAACTACAAATTGTATAGAAGGACGTATATTACAAAGATATATCAAGCAACCAACTGCTTGACTATATAGAATAGCATCAAATGGCTCTGCATCTGCTACCATTTGTAAAGACATGTTCCAATCCATAGGTGTTTGCATATGTTAGAATTACCCATTTGAAACCTTTCTAAAAGTTTCTCAATGTACTTCTGTTGTGTCATGTAGATACACTCATCTTGAAACAGAAACTGAATCCTAAGATAATAATGCAATATTCCCAAATCATTCACATTAAATGTTTACTTCAATTTTTCTTTGAACATCTACAAATCTGCATCTCTGGGACCTGTGACTATAATATCATCCACATAAATGATTCCTATAATCATCATACCTATTTCAACTTTAACATAAAGTGTTGGAGCTGCATCTGATTTATGGAAACCAATGGATTAAAGATATGTACGTATCTTTCCATACCATGCTCTAGGTGTCTGGTTTAAACCATATAAAGCTTTTATAAGCTTACACACTAAGTGTTCTTTACATGTCTCTTCAAAACCTTCTGGCTACTGAATATACACATCCTCATGTAAATCACTGTTGAGCCCATAAAAGTTATATTAGTCAAAGTCAACTATAGTCAAAGTCAACTATAGTCAAAGTAAAAGGTCAAAGTCAAATTGATCAAAGTCGACAAGGTCAAGGTCAAAGTCAATAGGGGCAAAAGTCAAAGTGTTCGAAGTACAGGTGTTAAAGTGCACAAGTAGTGCACAATTAATTGTCCACAAAGGATGAATTGGAGAAAGTGGTTGTAGGTTGCAGAGGTATTTCTCTAATTTCCCTAAGGTTCAAAAGTGTTGTTTAAAGTGTTTTGGAAGGTTCAGGTGAACCCTCTCTTAGGTGCACAAGTGAAGACTTAAAAGGAAAATGTGAAGGTATGTGAAGCGGCAACGTATGCAAAAGTGAAAGTATGGCCCCCCAATTAAAATTTTTGTTTTAGGCTAAAGTCACTACAAGACAAAACAAGGATTCGTTGGCTGCCACTTTTGGAGAAAATCTTGGTACATCAAAGTGAGCACCAAAATACTCTTGCAATTAGGAGCTTACGTGAATCGACACTCAAATCAAGGCAAGGACTATTCTTGGACTATTCTAAGACTAAGCAAGGTGAGCATAGTCTAAGTTTGGCAAGAGAGAGAAGTGCAAGAGACACACAGTGTGCGATGCAGAGAAGTGAAGTGCAAGGTGTGCATGAAGAGGGACTAAGAAGTGTGCAGAGAAGGGTTAAGCTATTCCCCCCAAGGATCCCAAGGTCTCATTGCAGTATGCGCGTGCCGACAGAAGGTCCATACCTCCCCCTTATTGGAAGCTTGGTGCAAGGTGTGCACAAGTGTAGGCATGGAGAAGGTGGAGGTCTGGTGCAAAGGAGGCTAGCAGCAACAAGACCTTGGTTAGTTAGTATTTTGTAATTGAGCACCCTATGGGATTTTTGCACAGAAGCATTGGATTGTATTGTGCATCATAATTGTATTTGTCTTATTATAATCAATCGACAGAGGCTTCCACTGTGTATCTTTCTTTTTGTCTTTCCCTTTTCTCCTACAAACACTTAAATCCTTCTTGTCCAAGAATCCCCCAACAAAATTTGGCATGCCCGATGGGACACCAAGGAGTTTTGAGCATAGGAGAAGACATATTATAGTGTGGAGAGGCACTTTCAAGTGTCGACAGTACTACTTCATTGGGCTAAATGGTACATTTTATCAATTGTCTCATACTAAGAGGAATATGAACATCTCATGATCACAACTCGGTCCCAAACATTGAGGGTCACCTGCAAGCAAACAAGAAGGAAGGCTATTAGAAGATCATCTAGTCCACTTTCATCAACTTCATCTGTAAAGAGCTGTTGGAGATAGACGTCTACGGAAGCACGCGAACAGCACAAGGAAGAAGAAGAAGCTTGGAGCACAAACACACAATACTGAATGTATTACTAGAGAATGTACAAAGATAAGTAGCCCATTAGGGCAATAGGCATATATACAAGCCGGGGGAAAAAAACCTCCTAAAGAGGGAAAAAAGTGCCCCGACAGTCCTAGAGTGTTCACACACATCACTACCTAAATATATCAACAAATCCCCCCTGGGAGTGATGCGGTGAACAAGGAGCTGACACTCATGTATAAGGAAGTGCCAAGCTATGTAGAAATCACTCCACAAAAGGAAGTAAGCTCAAAGCTTTGCGGAAAGCTTCAAACTTCTCCCTAGGCAGAGCCTTCGTGAAAAGGTGTGCAATGTTCTCCTGCGTGGGCACATATGCCAAGCTGATCTCCCCAACAGAGAACCTCTCCCTGACATAGTGATAATGCACCTCAATGTGCTTAGTGCGAGCATGGAACACAGGGTTCCTCGCAACTGCCAATGTGCTCTGACTGTCAGTGAAGATGGTGGTGGTAGAAGAATGGCCAACACCCAAATCAGCCATAAGGTCTCTGAGCCACACACACTCAACAGTCGCTGTGAAAGCTGCCCTATACTCAGCCTCACAACTGGAAGTGGCCACAGTAGGCTGCTTCTTGCTCAACCAAGATATACATGAGCTACCAAGCATGAAGCAAAAACCACTGGTGGACATACGAGTGTCATAGCAACCAGCCCAATCTGAGTCAGAAGAAGCATGCAAATCTGGCGGTAGTGATCTCCCCTTGGGATAAAACAACCCAAGTAGCCGAGTACCACTCAAGTAGCGAAAGATGCGCTTAACCGCTTTCCAATGCGTGACTCCTGGGCAATGCATAAACTTGCTCATCTGTGAGATAGCAAACTGAATATCTGGCCGAGTAATGCATAAGTAAATCAAGCATCCAACAACCTGCTGATAGAGAACAGCATCAAATGCATCTCCAGCATCATGAAGACTCAATCGTAAACCTGTCTCCATAGGAGTGGCAATAGGCTCACAGTCTTCAAGGCCAAAACACTGCAATAATGTGTCAATATATTTTGTTTGACACAAAGCCATTCCACCATCAACGTGCATAAACTGAATGCCCAAATAGTGATGCAAATGCCCCAAATCAGACATCTCAAATGAGGCATGAAAATCAGCCTTAAAATCAGCAATATGTGTCTCAATAGGACCAGTGAGCAGCATGTCGTCAACATAGACAACAATGATCAGAAGCACATCATTAGCACGCTTAACGTATAAGGTGCTTTCAGTTGGACTGTTCTCAAAACCATGTGCAATCAGATAGGTATGTATCTTCTCATACCAAGCATGTGGTGCTTGCTTTAAACCATATAATGCCTTCTTTAACCTACACACCTGGTTTTCATGCCCTTTCTGCACAAAGCCACGGGGCTGAGAAACATACACTTCTTCATGCAAGTCACCATTCAGAAATGCTGTTTTAATGTCCAACTGATGTACATTCCAACCATGATGGGCTGCAAGTGCACAAATGCTCCGAACAGTAGTCATACAGCATGTAGGTGCAAAGGTCTCATCAAAATCAATGCCTCTTTCCTGTGCATAACCCTTTGGAACAAGCCTAGCCTTATACCTGTCAACTCTACCATCAGGTTTATGCTTCAGCTTGTATACCCACTTAGTGCCAATGGCCTTCTTTCTAGGAGGCAAGTCACATAAAGACCATGTTCCATTCTTCATTATAGCATCATATTCAGATTGCATAGCAGCCATCCAATTTTCTGAATTTTGTGCTTCATCAAAAGAAACAGGCTCATTCTCATCACAGAGACTAGATGCAGCCATAGCATAGCAATCTGATGCAAAGGAGGCACTATGAGAGCCTGAACGAGTACGATATGACAAAGGTGCATCTAATTTGCTGTCACGCAAAGTCTGTACCAGCCATTTTGGCATAGTTTTTGCCTGCTCAATATCAGCTCTCTCATCAACAAGTGCATCATGTATATCTGCATCAGAAATGGAATGATCTGCATCATCATATGAAACCTGCAAAGGCTGAGAAGTTGCCTGATTAGGACCAGCACTCGACTGTCCACCTGTAAAAAGAGGCATCAAAGTATCATACATGTCTTTGGAGCTAACAGATGTCTCCTTAGTACATGAAAGCAATGGCTGAATAGCATCTTCCACAAAGACAACATCACGGCTAACCAAAATGCATTTAGTATGTGGATGATATAGACGATAGCCTTTACTTTCAGAACTGTACCCAACAAAAATACATTTTACTACCTTATCATCCAATGTTCTGCGATGTTGTTCAGGCACTAATGCATATGCCAAACAACCAAAAACACGCAGATGAGTAACAGATGGCTTTCGGTCATGCCAAGCCTCATATGGAGTGATAGACTGCAATGCTTTAGTGGGACACCTGTTCAGTACATATGCTGCACACATGACAGCCTCAAGCCAGAAACTATGTGGTAAAGCCTGACTTTTGACCATGCACCTCGCCATCTCCATGAGTGACCTGTTCTTTCTTTCAGCAACTCCATTCCGTTGAGGTGTATACGACACTGTACACTGGTGTTTTATCCCATTTTCAGCCAGAAATGCATTAAAATTTGAAGACATATATTCCCCCCCTCGATCAGATCGGAGGGTGCCCATTTTACATGCTGATAGATTTTCAGCCAAAACCAAAAACTGTTTGAAGCACATGAACACTTCGGACTTTGCTTTGAGTGGATATACCCATGCATGCCTGGAAAAATCATCAATGAAAGTCATGAAGTAAAGGTAATTTCCAAAAGAGGGTGTCTGCATAGGACCACAGACATCACTATGTACAAGCTGCAATTTCTGCGTAGCCCGAACTGAACCATCTTTTGGAAAGGAAGAACGTTGCATTTTGCCCAAAATACAGCCTTCACAAACATGTTTTCCAGGTGTCTCAAGTTTGGGCAAAGAGGACACCATTTTAGATTTCTGCAGGCGTAACAAACTAGCATAATTCAGATGACCAAAGCGTGCATGCCAAAGCTTTGCATCTGACATAGCCTGAGAATCATGAACTGCACATGCCGAATCATTCACAGATCTTTCATAGTCTATGAGCTTATACAGCCCATGACATAAAATGCCAGAAGCAATAATCACATCGCCATTTGAGAGATCATGGACTATATACCTGTCATCAACAAATTTCACAACCAAGCCAATCTTGGCTAATGCAGAAACTGATAACAGGTTCTTTTTGATCCCTGGCACAAATAAAGCATCTGAAAAAGTGAAAGAACTACCATCAGCAGTAGTCAGAATGATCTTACCAACTCCCATAACAGGATAAGAGGAGTTATTGGCGCATGTGACAGTATTCCCTGTAGGGGTAGGCTCGAGTGAAGAGAAGAAACGGCGCTGCGAGGTAATATGTTTGGTCGCCCCACTATCAAAGTACCAAACATCTGAGTCTACTGCAGACATGCACTGATCATGAGAAGATGGGTCAAAACTGCAGACAGTAGTAAACGCCCATTCTTCTTCCTGCATAAGATTTGCAGACTGTGCTTTTGGTGTAGAGGCCTCTGCAACAACCATTCCAGCCTCTTTCTTCTTTGCCTCTTTAGCAGCCAGTTTTGGAGAGTTCTATATAATATGATCATTTCCTTTACAGTACTTGCAGAACAATTTCTGCTTTTTTGATTTCTTCTCATCTTTATCCTGGTTCTTCGATTGTGTAGCATTTGCAGATTTCTGATTACTAGTAGAAGAGCTCCATTTTCCTTTGCCCTTCTGACTAGCCAGGAAAGCTTGATCTGCAACACACATAATGGATCTGTTCTGCCTGGACTGATCTTCTTGCAACAGAACAGAGACTAATTCCTCAAATGACAAGGCATTCGGATTGCCTTTCATCATCAACCGAAGAGTAGAGGCAAAACTCTGATATGAATCAGGAAGACCATTCAGAACGGTCTGCACAAGTGAGCTATCTAGTATAACCTCATCAGCAGAAATCAATTGTTCCTTCAGGTCTTCGATCTTTGTGAGAAAACTGTCCATAGAATCACCTTCATTCATGTGCTCACTCTCCAACTGTTTTCGGAGGTAAGCAACACGAGCCTCATTCCTAGCTTGGTACAAAGTGGTAAGTGTATCCCAAGCATCCTTTACTGTTCTGCAAGAGCGAATGTGAGGAATAATGGCACGTTTGACAGACAAAGCTATCAATGCATGTGCCTAGGCATCTTTGCCATCCCAACGAATCTGCTCTGCAGTAGGTGCAACAGAGACAACAGCACGAACATGAATCTGCGGAATATCATCTTCGACACCATCTTCATCAGCTCCAACACCTCCAGCACCTGTATTTGTAGTACCTGTAGTCGCAGGTGTAACAGGACGTCTTTCAACATCCTGCATAATGTTCCTCAGTCCTTTTGCAACCAGTACATGTCGCATCATATAAGCCCATAATGGGTAGTTGATACCATCCAACTTATCCTCAACAGCCAACATACGGAATACATCACTACTTTCAGCCATGGCCGGTGACTAAAATACCTTGATGCAGGAAATTGACTGTATCTCAAAAAGTTGAACGGAACTGCCTAGAAGAGTTCTGCTAGACCTGTAGCAGACTTTGAGACGCTTAAACTGACGAACAAAAACTGGTATATACCTTTGGCACAAAAGGACGAAATAGCTTGCACAAGCGCTGCAATAGTGTGTTTGGAGGCCGAAACGAGCTCAGATCACGATTTTGGCACCACAAAGCGAAGATTTTTTGATCTCGGAAACACCCTGAGTATGCTCACCAAATTTCGTGCGAATCTGAGACTACAAACGGAGGAGTGTCGATGGCGCCCTAGAAGAAGCGACGACCTACTCTGATACCAATTGTTGGAGATAGACGTCTGCGGAAGCACACGAACAACACAAGGAAGAAGAAGAAGCTTGGAGCACAAACACACAATACTGAATGTATTACTAGAGAATGTACAAAGATAAGTAGCCCATTAGGGCAATAGGCGTATATACAAGCCGGGGGAAAAAAACCTCCTAAAGAGGGAAAAAAGTGCCCCGCAGTCCTAGAGTGTTCACACACATCACTACCTAAATATATCAACAAGAGCATGGCTGGTCAGGTAGACTTGGAAACCCTACTATCAAGATTAAATATAAAATTTCCTTCTTTCAAAGGCCTAGCTGAGGAAGATCTGGACGAGCGTATTAGAAGGTTTTTGGCACTATGCAAAACTAGAGGCTTAATGGGCAGGGAGGATGCCTTTTTGATACTCTTTCCTGCCACATTAGAAGGATTACCAGATAAATGGTTCAGCCAATTTGCTAAGAACCATTTTACAACTTAGGACTTAATGAAAGATGCATTCAAAAATCAATTCTAGAATGGAAATACTGTAGAGATCATCATAGAGGAATTAGAAAACTTGAGATTGGGTCCAGGTGAGAAATTTCCAGAGTTTGTAACTAGGGCTAAGGCACTAATGGTTAACTTGCCAGATCCCCCACATGATTTTTTTGTTAAGAAATGGTTAGCTAAGCCACTTCCAGTGACCACCCAATGCAAAATCAAGGAATTAGTGTTGCCTAGAGCCTCCATGGAGGAATTCATCAACACAGCTACACGACTGGAGTAGATAAGGCAACAATATGGAGCAATTTCTTCTCAACTACCATATTCTACAGAAATGGGGGATCCAGTAATCGAGTTAAGGAAGGAGCTGGAGGGCTTAAAAAGGAATAAGCCCCACAAAGAGGAGGAGAATGCTGTTACTCAGTTGAGGAGCGAGATTGAAGCATTAAAGCTCCACAATAAGGAGGAGGCCCAAGCAGAGGAGTTGGCTCAGCTGCGACAGGAGTTGCAGGAACTCAAAGGGGGTGGCATCAAGAGTGGACTTTGGTGTACCATGTGCAGCAAGCAGGGTCATATAGTAAGTGAATGTCCTCTGTTAAGTGTGACTTGCCAATTATGCAAGAAAGCTGGTCATGAGGCCCATGAATGCCAATCAAGAGGAATGCCTACAACAACATATTGGACACAAGGAGGACCCTTACCACCAGCAAATGTGATGGTGATTGCAGCCAATCAAGGTAACAATTACAACTCTAGATAGAGGAATAACTTTGGAAATGGGCCTAGGAGGCCAAAAATTTGTTTCAGATGTGGAGAATGTAGGCACTATCAAAGTAGGTGCACTCTACCAAAAAATGCCCCTCCTTGCAAGAACTGCCCAGAGGCTAGAGACCACTATACAAATTGTTGTCCTAAGAATCAAGCCTCTTCATCTGGGCCCCACATTCAAATGATTTTTGTGCAAAAAGAAGAAATGTTAGATCAAGTCAATGGGCCATCACCATCTACCAGGGTGGTGCAGTTAGAAGAAATTGAATCTTTGACAGTGCAGACAAGAAGTAAGGGGAAGGCTCAAGTAGAAATAGGTCAAGAATCAAGAATTAATGGATTGAACAAGGACAACGATGCATCCAAAGACAAGGCCACCACATGTGCAGACAGAAGGCAAAAAGAAGATTTCATAGGTACCAATGATGCCATTGGACATGCATTCAACAAGGCTCATGAGGAGTTTGATAAGTCAAAAGGAGCCCATGCTCTTAAGGAATCAGAAGCTTCCAAACTACTCAAGTCCATGAAAAAGGAGGTTAGTATTTTTTATTTAATAAAGATGGATGGGAAGTTCAGGTCAGAACTCTTGCAGATAATTGATGAGACTTCCACTACAAGTTTAGTGGCAAAGACTGCTATTATGCATAAAGGTAAAATTGTAGGGAAAGCATCCCTTACAGATTATAAGAGCCCTCGACTAACAATATCTATTAAAAGTCATGAGTTTCAAGGAGTTATTGTGGATGGTGGTTCTGGCATTAACTTGATGCCTAAACATACAATGGAAAAGATTGGACTCCACCCTTCAAGGCCTGCAAATTTCACTATTACCTTGGCAGATCAAAGCAAAGTAAGACCCTTGGGAGTGATCCCAAAAGTTCCACTAGAAGTACAAGGTAATCTCTTCATTCTGGATTTTGTGGTTTTAAGACTGCCCCAGGTTGAAGGAGGATTTCCCCTCTTAATTGGAAGACCATGACTGAGGCATGCAAGTGTCACCCATGATTGGGGTAAAGACACTATGTGGGTACAAAAGAAAGGGCAAGAACTCACACAGATACATTTAGAGGAGGGTCCAAATCATCAAGGGAACACTAGTGTGATGCAAACAGTTGGCATCTGCATGGAACTAGAAACAGAGGACCAACCCCAAATAGAGTTTGAGGAAGAAGAGGATATTCTAAATTGGCTCCAAGCAGGCAACTCTTCCTATTGTTTTGGAGCTTTTCTTAATAATTCTTGCATGGGTGAATGTTATGATGAAAATCAGGAGAAAGTTCAGGTTGATGGATTGGGAGAGCCCATCACAGACCACAGAAGGGGCAGGAAGACACCCCTTAAATACAACTTGGAGGAGGATGCAACAACAATAGAGAAAGAAGTTACTAAAGCTAAAGACAAGGTAAAACATACTAGTGAAGAATATTCTTTACCAATTCAAGAAATTCTTGCAGGATGGATGCAGAACAAGGAGGAATACATTGAGATCCAAAATACTCTTGCTTATGCTTCAATGCACGAAAAGCTAGTGGAAGAAAACAAGGTTGGAGATGAGCATGAAAGTACTATGGTAGAGAGAAACCCTGTCAAAGAAATACAATCAGGCACTCAGGATCATAATCGTTTTTGGTGGCCACTTGGTTGTGGAGCCACCCAAGGCTCCTTGAAAAGGTAAAATCCTTCTTGGTGGTTGCACCAAGAAGGATTAAGGTCCAAATTGGTGGTTGCACCAATTCTTATCACCCCAGATTGGTAAAAAATTTTTCATGTGCATGTAGATGCCAGTGCATATGCACTGGGTGGAGTATTGGCTCAACATAGTGAAGAATTCAAACTTGACAGGCCTATTCACTATGCTAGTAGAATTTTGACTAAAGCTGAAAAGAATTACAGCACAACAGAAAGGGAAGCTCTAGCAATGGTTTTTGTAGTACAAAAATTTTGTCATTAGTTGCTAGGTGTGAAGTTTGTCATCATCAGTGATCATCAACCACTCAAGTATTTATTGAACAAGCCACAAGAAATTGGGAGGATATGGAGGTGGCTACTTTTGTTCTAGGAGTTTGATTTTTCTGTAGTCCATAGACCAGGTAAAGAAAATGTCATGGCAGATCACTTATCCAAGATAAATATAATGGATCAAACAATTGGAGTCAACGATGATTTTCCTGATGCTAATCCGTTCGCTGTACAAGCTCAAGGTTGGTATTATGATATCAAGATTTTCATTAAAACTTGAGTGTATCTAGAGAAGGCTAGTGCTGTGCAAAGAAAGAGACTACTAATCAAGAGTAGACCTTATACCCTCATTGAAGATAAATTATATAGACAGGGAAAGGACGACAGGTTTAGGAGGTGCTTGGAAGAAGAAGAAGTGAGGGAAGTCCTTCAATCTGCACATGAAGGAACAGGTGGTGGGCACCTTCCAGGACATATTATGAGTCAGAGGATCCTTGATGCTGGTGTATGGTGGCCTACATTATTTAAAGATGTAGATGAATGGGGAAATGCATGCGATGTTTGCCAGAGGTGTAGACCCAAGCCAACAAAGCAGAGGCACAACCCCCTGGTTATTTCCACTTCTTGGCAACCATTTGAGAAGTGGGGGCTAGATTTTGTAGGGCCCATCTACCCTCCATCGATTCCAAAAAGAGAGAAGTATCTATTGATTGTCACAGATTATGCGACAAAGTGGGCTAAAGCTATTGCCTCACCGGACTGCACAACTCAAACTATTGCTTATTTCATTTACAGTTGCATCATTTGCAGGTTTGGATGTCCACTTGAAATTTGTACAGACCAAGGTACTCATTTTGTGAATAAGGTCCTACAGGAAATTTTACACAGATACAAAATTCTACATAGGACCTCTTGTGCCTATTACCCAAGAGCTAATGGATAGGCAGAATCAACTAATAAGGTATTAACTGCCATGTTAAAGAAGGAATGTATGTTACAACCCACTTCCTGGGGCATTGCTTATCAAGGTACCCTATGGGCATACATGTTAGCTTACAAAGAGACCACTAGATATTCTCCATTCCAACTGGTTTATGGGATATTTCTAATTGAACCCTTTGAATTTTTACATGGATCACCCAAAGTAGCATTCGTGCAGGGCAAGAAAGGTTGAGGTGTCTCTCAGAGGCTTGGAGCAATGCATAAAGTGGAGGAGATACGTCTACATGCAACTAAACAATTGATAGAGACTCAGATGAAGAGGAAGGAGGCACACAATCAGAATTTGTGGAACAACAACATAGAGCCAGGCATGTTAGTTCTTCTCCATAGATCTCAAAGCCAAACACAAGTGAGAGGAAAATGGCTTCCACACAGGGAAGGACCTTATCGAGTTGAATCAATGCTGAATTGGGGTGCTCTGGAGTTAGAGACGCTTAAAGGAGAAGCCTTACCATTGCTCAATATATCAAAGCTCAAGGCCTATCATCAACATAATTGAAGAATTATGGATCACCTAGAACCTGCAAAATCTGTCCAGGTTGTACATAGCCCTATCATTCCATTTTTGCTTAAGTTTTAATAGTTTTTCTATCCATCTCATGCTTGTTCCTTGAATTTTTAGCAAATTTAACAACCATTTCATAACCTTTGCAGAGGTACAATTTGTAGATTTTTTTCGGGAATTTTTAGCATTTTTTAGAATTTTTCTACCATTTTTATTCTTTTTCAAGTGTTATTTTCTTGGCTCAAACCTTTTGGCTTTGGATCACGCCTCGGATGGCCATTTTTTTCAAAACTAGGGTCATTTTCATGTATTTGGGCACCTCTGGATTCATTTTTTGACTTAATTTTTCCAAAATCCCACATTTTCTCTGACTTTTGGTCAAAACCCAGATGTTTTGAGCAGATTTATCACGTGTTTTTATTTAAACACATGGTCCACATTGTCTATTCTCACCTCATTTCACCATACGTTAAACATTTTCCCATATGCAACCTCTGTAGCTCTACTGTTTGATCATTTTGACCCTCTCTAGACCCCATATTCCTACTCCCTCACCTTCCCCTTACCCTTCTGCCCAGCCACATCCTTCCCCTCCCTGCTCTATCCATCTGAGCCCCCTCAGCCCTCCCTTCCCCCTAGTTTCTACCCTCCCATTGCCCTCCTTTGCTTTTCCATGCAAAATCCAATCTTGGGTTATTCTCTGGTGCTTGTTCTCTCCTCCTCCTGGTGGACTTGGTTGGTGCTCAAGTGTCCTTTTAAAATTTTTGCAGCTCAGAAGTCATGGTCTCCTATCTACTTAGAGTTTTGGCTGTAGCTCTCCGCGACAGAGGGCACATTAGGTGGTGGACAACTGTTAAGCCCATAAAAGTTATATTGGTCAAAGTCAATTGCAATCAAGTCAACCACACTCAAAGTCAAAAGGCCAAAGTCAAATCGATCAAAGTCAACAAGGTCAAGGTCAAAGTCAACAGGGGAAAAAGTCAAAGTGTTCGAAGTACAGGTGTCAAAGTGCACAGGTAGTGCACAATTAATTGTCCACAGAAGGTGAATTGGAGAAAGTGGTTGCAGGTTGCAGAGGTATTTCTCGAATTTCCCTAAGGTTCAAAAGTGTTGTTTAAAGTGTTTTGGAAGGTTCAGATGAACCCTCTCTTAAGTGCACAAGTGAAGACTTAAAAGGAAAATGTGGAGGTATGTGAAGCGGCAGCATACGTAGAAGTGAAAGTATGGCCCCCCAATTAAATTTTTTGTTTTAGGCTAAAGTCACAACAGGACAAAATAGGGATTCGTTGGCTGCCACTTTTGGAGATAAACTTGGGACATCAAAGTGAGCACCAAGATACTCTTGCAGTTAGGAGCGTACATGAATCGACACTCAAATCAAGGCAAGGACTATTCTAAGACTAAGCAAGGTGAGCATAGTCTAAGTTAGGCAAGAGAGAGAAGTGTAAGAGACACACAGTGTGTGACATAGAGAAGTGAAGTGCAAGGTGTGCATGAAGAGGGACTAAGAAGTGTGCAGAGAAGTGTTAAGCTATTCCCCCAAGGATACGAAGGTCTCATTGCAGTGTGCGCGTGCCGACAGAAGGTCCATCCCTCCCCCATATTGGAAGCTTGGTGCAAGGTGTTCACAAGTGCATGCTTGGAGAAGGTGGAGGTCTGGTGCAGGAGATCGGCAGCAACAAGACCCTGGTTCATTGGTATTTTGTAATTGAGCACTTTGTGGGATTTTTGCATAGAAGCATTGGATTGTATTGTGCATCACCATTGTATTTGCCTTATTATAATCAATCGACATAGGCTTCCAGTGTGTATCTTTCTTTTTGTCTTTCACTTTTCTCCTACAAACACTCAAATCCCTGCTTCTCCAAGAATCCCCCAACAATCACCATTTAGAAAAGCAGTCTTAATGTCAAGTTGATATATATGCCAACCAGATTGTGCTGCTAGAGAAAGTATTGACCTAAAAACAGTCATCCTAGACATAGGAGCATATGTCTCATCATAATCAATACCTTTTTGTTGTGCATATCCTTTGACAACTAACCTAGCCTTGTATCTATCAATAGTACCATCTGCTTTCCTTTTGATTTTGAAGATCCATTTTACACCTATAGCCTTCTTTCCCTCTGGTAACTCACATAGCTGCCAAGTTTGATTCTTATGAATAGAATCAGTCTCTTCTTGCATAGCTTTTCTCCAAATAGGAATGTTAAGTGCATCTTTAACACATGCGGGTTCATCTTCAATAGTAGCAATTTCCAAAATATCATGAATCTCAAAGTCTTGTGCAAAAATTACAAAATATTTTTGTTGTTGTTGTATAGTCTAACTTCTTGTTCTTACATGATCTTGTTGTTGTTGTCTAGTTTGACTCCTTGTTCTTCGAGTAAAAGTCTTTATACCACTATCTTTCCAAGTCTGATATAGCCAAGTAGGTGTATCCTTAAATAGTGGTGAAACTCTTTCGGAACTTTCAGCTTCCATAGGTTCTGGAACTTGTCTTGCCGAGGTACTAGGACTTTCTAGAACTCTAACTTCTTCCATTTTTGGAATCAAAGTCTCTTGTGGAACTGACTCTGTAGAAGGTTGTGAAATTCCTCTTTCTTCAACTCTTTCTTGAATCCTAGGAATTTTAACTCCCTCCTGATATGGCTGAACATGTACTTCCAGAATCTTTCTAAAAAATCCATAGTCCTTTTCACTAATGAACTTTGGAATTTTTGCTTCTTTATCATAAACCTTATTTTCAGCAATATAAGCATTACGTGAAAGAATAACTTCACTTGTCTCTGGAAGATAAAACCTATATCCTTTACTCTCAATAGGATATCCAATAAAAATAGCTTTCTTTGCCTTTACATCTAGTTTGCCTCGGTCCTTTTTCTCAACATGTACATAAGATAGTAATCCAAACACTCTGAAGTAACTCACATTAGGTTTTCTACCATAATAAGCTTCATAAGGTGTGATTACCTTTAAATCTTTTGTAGATAACCTGTTTAAAATGTGCTTAGCTGTATGCACTACATCAAGCTAGAATTTTGATGAAAGCCTCTTGGATGCCATCATTCTCCTCATCATCTCAACAAGTACTCTATTCTTTCTTTCTGCAACACCATTCTCCTCAGGCGTATAAGCAATAGTAAGGTGTCTAGTAATACCTTTCTCATCAAGAAATATCTGAAACTCTTTTGACAAGTATTCTCCACCTCTATCACTTCTGAGAATCTCGATAATTTCTTGACTTTCATTTTCAACCAGCTACAAACTTCTTGAACATAGGAAATACTTTTGACTTCAACTTCAGACCATAGATCCATGAGTATCTCATAAAATCATCAATAAATAGAACAAAATACCTGAAGCCTTGAATAGAGTCTGCTCTCATAGGTCCATTCACATCTGAATGAATAATCTGCAATTTCCTGGTAGTTGTAATATGACCATGTTTTGTGAAAGGTAGTTTATGCACCTTACCTTCAAGACATCCTTCACATATGTCTCAATCATCTGGTAGCTTGAATGAAGGTAAATTCTCAACCATACCTCTATCTTTGATACTCTTGAGAGCTCCAAAACTATTATATCCAAATCTTTCATGCCATAGCTTCATATCTTCCAGTGATGACAAAGATTTGACTGCATATGCCTAACTGATTTTTGACAAAACAAAGATCCCTCCTCTATGCTCAGTTTGTAAAATACACTTGTCATCTTTGTGTGATAAGATCTTACAACGATCTCTCTCAAATACAGCTTTAAAACCATCACCTAAGAATGTAGATATAGATAGTAGATTCTTCTTCATTTCAGGTACATAAAGAACATTTGAAATCTGAAAATTACCACCTTCTCTTGACTTTGGCGTTACTGTACCTATTCCTACAATATCCAAATCATTGCCATCTATAATAGTAACTCTTCTACTTGAAGAATACGAAAGAGAAGAAAATACATCTCCACAACCTCTCACATGCTTTATAGCACCTCAATCAAATATCCAAGGACTTGCTGAAAGAACTTGTAAAGCTTCTTGATCAAAAGCTACCTCCTCAATGGTGATACATGCATAAGAATCACCTTGAGATTTCCCTTTTTTATCATCTTATGCAACATTACCTGATGCCTTTTTCTTTTCTGTTGCAATCCTTTTATAACATACTGACTTAAAATATCCCGGTTTCTTGCAGTACAAACATATTAATTCCTTCTTCTTAGAAGACTTCTCTTTAGATGTAGAAGATACAAAATCTGAAGTAGAAGGTGAAAGGGACTTACTTTCCTTTATGGATTGTTTCTCCTTCTTCTCCTTCTTCTTCTTTTTCCCCTTTGATGAAGATAAAAAAGTGCTTCTTCGTTCTCTTCCATTCCCTTCAACTAATCTTCATCTTGAAGTAACAAGAATTCTAACTCTTCAAATGTAACCTCTCTATCTCTTATGGTAAGAGTAAGAGTAGTTATGAAAAATTGATATGAGATAGGAAGTGAATTAATAAGTGTATTTACCATTTCTTCATCAGATATCTCAACTCCTAAATTTAGAAGTTGATCTCTCAAGTCAATGAGTCTGGTAATGTGGGTTTGAATTGACTCACCAACCTTCATCCTTGTATTTGCTAGTTGTCTCCTCAAGTGATCTTTTCTAGCAGGATTTCTGCTCTGAAAAAGATTCTCAAGCTTCAACCCAGCTTGTCTAGAACTTTTGCATGATCTAAACTATGGTAGAATATGATTTTTGACATTGCTATGAATGAAAGTGCTAAAGCATCTCTAGCATCCCACCTTGCCTGATCTTCAGTAGGAGGAACTCTAGGTAAAGACCTAGCAGTGACCCTGGATATAGAAGTGGTTACCTCTTCTTGATTTGGTTTTGCAATGGTGACTCCAACACCTCTTGAAGTTGTTATATCCCCTTCTTCATCTTCTTGTCTTGGCCTTGTTAAGGATCCATTGATGATACTCCATAAATCCTTTGTCACTAAAATATTCATCATCATGAAACTCCACATGGGATAATTAGAAGATCCATCCAACTTGACTTCAATCTCAATTCTAATCTCACTCATCTTAACTAAGTGTGTATTCAATTATGCTATGATACCAAGTGTTGGAATTTGGGGCTCCAGGATCTTTCCAATACTAAAACCTTCTGAGAATATACACTTAATTAATTAAGATGATAAATGAGAGATAGAAAGAAAGATCTTGAGACAACGATAGGGAACGTAAGTTGGATGCTTACTCACTAAAAATAGATGTCCAAATTACAACATGGGAGAAATAATCAACCATATCAAGTGGTGCACTCACTAATGGAAGAATATCCAAGAAGATGATGATACAAAATTTAGATTATGTTGAAATAATCTACATGTGTGTGAAGTGAACGAGCAACGAAGCTAACCTTATTCTCACAAAATAGTGTAAAAAAATTATAAATCAACCAACCCTAATTTTGAGATTAGGTTAGAGAAATCCTAAAAACAAAATATAAGGTTAACTCACAGAAGATAGTTACCACCACCTTGTAGACGACTTCTTGCTCCAAGAGAGTAGCCTCTCCTTCACCAAAACTCCACCTCCAAAGCTTCAGAACACCAAGATCTCGAGTGATCACCTCCTTCAAGTGTGTGAGACTCCTCCTTGATCTCCTTGAGAGAATTGTTTGATGAGTGATGTCTCAACAATGAGACTATGCTTCTTTATATAGGTTGTGAACTCCAATGAAAAGCACACTCGAAAAGCAATAAATCAAAATCGATCGTCACAATCTTGCAATCATAAATTGAGGAATGTTTTCTCAAAAGCTATATCGTGATGCGTTGTTGCAGATTGAAGGAATCGAACCTATGCCATCCCATTGGGGGGCATTTTGCATAGCCATGTAGCCAAACGCTTTTGCTTTTAAAATTGTAGTAAACAGTAAAACTATACTTAGAAGTCATGACAAAAACTAGATTTGAACCATGGTTGACATTGTGGGAGTTGTACACCTTATCCACACCACCCAATGGCTTTCTTGTGTTAAAGCTTAATGTTGGACCATATTGATATTGATTCCAACACGTATGCTCCTAACTGATAGCATATCGTGGTGCTCACTTTGATGTCCAAGATTGTCTAGAAGTCTGTACAACCAACAACTCCTTGTTTTGTACTGTAGTGACTTTAATATAACAACAAAATTTTAAATGGGGGCCATACTTTCACTTTTACGTACCGCTTCTGCTTCACATACCTTCACTTTTTCCTTCATTTGTTTAATATATGTACCTAAGGGAGGGTTCACCGAAACCTTCCAAACAACTTTAAAACCCTTGAAACTTACAGCAAGACAATCTACAACCTGCATCCACTTTCTGCAAAACATAACCATTGTGAATAAATTGATTGTGCACTACTTGTGCACCTTGATCAACTTGACTTTGACTACTTTGGTTTTGATAATCTTGAATTTGACTAGTTTGACTTTGATTATGTACCAAATTGACTTTGACCAATACGAATTTGATGGGCTTAATAGTTGCCCACCACCTAATGGGATCTCCGTCCTAGAGAACTAACAACGAAATCATGAGCACAGGGTTTCACTTTGATACCTGTGTGCACAAACTTCAAAAGGACATTTGAGTAGCTACCATATGATAGAGGTGCATCTAATTTGCTGTACACCATCCATTTTGGCATAGTTTTTGCCTCCTCAATATCAGCTCTCTCATCAACAAGTGCATCATGTAAATCTGTGTCAAAAATGGGATGATCTACATCATCACATGAAAACTGTAAAGGCTGAAAAGTTGCCTCATTAGGATCAACACTAGACTATCCACTTGTAAAAAGAGGCAGCAAAGGATCATACATGTCTTTGGAGCTAACAAATGTCTCCTTAGTACATGAAAGCAATGGCTCAATAGCATCTTCCATAAAAACAACATCATGGCTAACCAGAATGCATTTAGTCTGTGGATGATACAGACCATAGCCTTTACTTTCAGAATTGTACCCAACAAAAATACATTTTACTGCTTTATCATCCAATTTTTTTCTATGTTTTTCATGCACTAATGTATACGCGAGACAACCAAAAACATGCAGATGAGCTATAGATGGCTTGCAACCATGCCAAGCCTCATATGGAGTGATAGACTGCAATGCTTTAATGGGACACCAGTTATGTACATATGCTACACACATAATAGCCTCAAGCTAGAAACTATGTGGTAAAGCCTGACTCTTGACCATACACCTCACATCTCCATGAGTGACATGTGCTTCCATTCACCAAATCCATTCTGTTGAGGTGTATATGCCACTGTACACTGATGTTTTATCCCACATTCAGCCAGAAATGCATTAAATTTAGAAGACATATATCCCACCCTCGATCAGAACGGAGGGTGCCCATTTTACATGATGATAGATTTTCAGCCAAAACCAAAAACTATTTGAAGCACATAAACACTTCGGACTTTTCTTTCAATGGATATACCCATGCATGCCTAGAAAAATCATGAATGAAAGTCACGAAGTAAAGATAATTTACAAAACAAGGAGTCTGCACAGGACCACACACATCACTATGAACAAGCTACAATTTTTGCATAGCTCAAAATGAACCATCTTTTGGAAATGAGGAACGCTGCAATTTACCCAAAATACAGCCTTCACATACATGTTCACCGGGTGCCTCAAGTTTGGGAAAAGAGGACACCATTTCAGATTTCTATAGGTGTAGCAAACTAGTAAAATTTAGATGAGCAAAGCATGCATGCCAAAGCTTTGCATCTGACATAGCTTCAGAATCATGTACTGCACACCCTAAATCATTCAAAGATTTTTCATAGTCTATGAGCTTATATAGCCCACGAGATAAAATGCTAGAAGCAATAATCACATTGCCATTTGACAAATCATGAACTGTACATCTGTCATCAACAAATTTCACAACCAAGCCACATCTTGGCTAAAGACAAAATTGATAACAGATTCTTCTTGATCCCTCACACAAATACAACATGTGAAAAAGTGAAAGAACTACCATCAGTGATAGTCAAAATGATCTTACCAACTCCCATGAAAGGATAAGAGGAGTTGTTGGAGCATGTGACAATATTCCCCGTAGGGGTAGGCTCTAGTGAAGGGAAGAAACTATGCTGCGAGGAAATATGTTTGGTCGCCCCACTATCAAAGTACCAAACATATGAGTCTACTTCAAACATGCACTGCTCATGAGAAGATGGGTCCAAATTGCAAATAATAGTAAACGTCCATTCTTCTTCCTGCACAAGATTAGCAGACTCTATTTTTGGTGTAGAGGCTTCTACAACAACCATTCTGGCCTCTTTTTTCTTTGCCTCTTTAGCAGCTAGTTTTGGACAACTCTTAATGACATGATCATTTGCTTTACAATATTTACAAAACAATTTCTGCTTTTCTGATTTCTTCTCATCTTTGTCTTCCTTCTTCGAATGTGCAACATTTGTAGATTTTTGCTTACTTGTGGATGAGCTCCATTTAGCTTTGCCCTTGTGACTATCTAGGAAATGCTTCTAAATTCCTAAAATTTTTCTAGCAAGTTTTTCATGATAAAGGTATGTGAAATGGCTTCTAAATTGCATAAAAACACAAAGAACAAGCATGAAAATTCATGAAAATTAATAAGAATTAAGCAAAAAATGGAACCTAGACAGATTTTACAAGTTCCTAATGATCGAGAAAGCTTTACTCTTGCTTGCGATAGGCCTCGAGCCTCAATATGATGACAAATGGAAGTTCTTTTCCATCCACAATCTCCAATTGTACTTCACTTCATTTGATCTATCTCCCTTTTGGGCACACTAACCATTTGAAATGGCCACCCAGAATCCTTCATTGGAATAATATCTCCAACATACTCCATCTTTTGTATCTGTATTTCAGCTACTGTATGATTGAATTCGCAAAATCACATTTTTACTATTCCAACTTCTTCAACCAATGGAATCTTGGTTTCCAAAAGCCTTAGGTACTCCTTCCCCATCCTTGTAAAGCCCTGCACTTATTGCCATAAAAATTATCATAAAAGAAGATATCCATACTAGTGTCCATAACCAATTGACCATTGATATAGCTTTTGAATTAGCTTCATCTCTATTGCACTTAAGGGACTTTCTTTTCTTCTCCCTTCTATGGCCTTTGGCTGAGACTGTTTCACTTGAATCAGTAATCTGAATGATATCCTATTTTCTTTCATAGACTTCCTCTCTCCTTGCATAGTTTGGAAAAATTCCATTGCAAGACGATGGGTCTTCTCCATGGAGACAAGCCAACATGTCTTCTTCTTCATATAGATCTTAGAACATGCCATGCAAAATTTTCACAAGGCTTTTGGGTAGAAGTAGTATTTCCTACACTTCATGTGATTAATCTTTTACCTAGTGCTGCTAAAGGTTCGAAAGTGGCACAAGAGTTATGGATAGGGAATCCACTATGTTATGATCATTTTCAAGTTTTTGGGTGTGAAGTGTATGTTCATATACCCAAGAATCTTGGACAAAAGTTGGACCATAAGCCAAAGAAATGCATTTTTCTTGGATGTGGTCAAGAAGGCCATCTTGCATATCACTTATGGGATCCTAAAACATGGTTAGTGATAACAAAATAGTGATGTCATTTTCAATGATTCTAAGATGCATAAAAAATCAATTAGGGAGGTTGAAGTGACAATAGTAGTGTTTGAGGATACTAGTCTAACAATTAACATGCATAAGAGTGCTACACATATGAGAATTTCCATTTTGACCAGTCTACAAATGTTCCTGTTAAGTAACCATTGAGACGTTTTAAACATGTCTCACATTTTCTTGATAGATATGTTCTAGGTTTGGATTTTGTTATATGAATAGATGCTATTGAGCCTTCTTGCTAGAAAGAGGCTACGTAGATAGACGATCATGTCAAGTGGGAGCATGCCAGAAGGACCGAATCAGATTCTAATCATAAGAATGGTACTTGGGATTTAATATCTTTGCTAAAGGGTAAGAAAGCTTTACCATGTAAATGGGTATATAATTTTAAATTCACATGAGATAGTGCTTCTCCAAAGTATAAATCATGAGTTAATGGAGACCTTCAATAGAGATAAACCCAAAAACACACATTACTTGCAGAGAGAATTGCTCTAAGCTCACAACTCCAATGAATATGAACATTTACATGATGAAAGTAAAACTTAAGAGATTTCCTGTGAACCATCAAACATGTAATGCTAGTATATAATGCAGAAGACACAAGCTCTAGAATATCTATCTACAAAAATATAGTAGTGGAGAGATATACATATGACTCTCTTGGACTTCCAACAAGATCAAGACTTCTTCCCTCTTATTATAGCATGGAAAACTAATCCAAAACGTTCATAATACATCTAAACTCATGGCAGACACTTGGGTGGAGGTATTACATGTCTCAAGTACTCAAATAAGAAAAACATGGCTAGACTTTGAGAACTCGCCACATTGACCTTCCACTAGGACACCACTGTAGCTCCCTTGTGACTCACTCATTTGATTCATTACCTTCTAGACATCACATGTTACTTTGGCTGTAATTTATCAATTATTTGAGCCTCCTTGACATATGAAGCCAAGGGAAATTAAGTACTTATGGATTTTGTCATACCATGCACATGGAGCTTGCTTGAGACAATACAAGGCTTTATGCAGGTGACAAACCATATGCTCTTGCCCGTTCATGGAAAATTCAAGAGTTTGCTTCACATAGACCTCTTCTTGCAAATTGCCATTCAATAAAGACATTTTTATCTCCAACTCATGTACTTTCCAATCTCAATGGGTAGCCAATGCAACCATGGTATGAATGGTAGTCATGCATGAAATAGGTGCAAACATTTGTTCATAGTCAATGCCATATTGTTGTGCATATCCTTTGGCAACCAATCTAGCTTTATAGCAATCAATGCTAGTATGTGACTTTGTCTTAATCTTGTAAACCCACTTTGTACCAAAGGCATTTTTTCCTTTAGGCAATTCACATAACTCCCAAGTATCATTCCTTTGCATGGAATCCATTTTTGATTGCATAACGCTGATCCAATGTGGACTGTCACATCCATCTTTAAAAGTAATTGGCTCCTCGTTACATGTTGCAATAAGAGAATAATACATAAAATTACTTGATGTTTGACAAGAGCATGATCTTGTTCTACCAAGTAAAGGTGCACTCAATTTCAACTACTTTGGCCACTTTTGCATACTTTCTGCACTTTTGATTGTTGGAACATCAAGCTTACACTATGCTTGAGGTGGATTTGATCTACATCAAAGGCTATCACGTCGAAAGAATATCCGTTGGAGAGTTCTTTTTCATATGCTCATTTATTGTATTTTTTGAGAATATTTTGATGGCTCATTTACCGTTGTAAAAGCCTTGATCTTTACACATGTAAAGGTACAAATATAGAGCCCAAATCCCACGAATTTTCGGTGGTTGAAGTTGCATTCAATCAAGCAAATCAAATCACCTAAAAGTAGATCAATCAAGATCTTCACTTTTCCTAGATTGTAGAAAAGTGAATTGATTCCCTCCAACAACCATTCCTACCTTCATTTGAATTCAAATTCAAGTTGTAAAAATCGTGGAACACTCCTAGAGGCTATATAAGGAGTTGAAATCACTTGTATTATACATGGAAGCAATATACATACACTTGTGACCATCATTGTCTTGCTCCTTCAATTTTTTGCATCATCTTTTTCGCCAACAGTAATCTTGCAGAGGCTGCTGCTCTCTTCTCAGAGCTCCAAATTGAGTGCAAGAGGACTCATTGGAAAGGTATTAGTTTCTAGTTTATGCCTGTAAATGTTCAAAGCATTTGGTTTAGCAGATTTGGAGAAATCTCAGTTTTTCTGCCTCGGGGTCAATATCTACATATTCCAGAAAAATAGGAAGTACCACCAGTGAATGTCACATTCATTCCTATAGCATATTTTGCTTATTCCTTATATTTTTGCATTCCATACACTCAACCCTATGTGTATCACTCCCATAAAAGGATTTTTTCTAATAGTAATAACGCTGGTTGCTATGGGCATTTGAAGTTCATTATCTCTTCCATAGATAGTAAGTTTTTGAGCTAGTCGACCCGCGAACCTATCTGTTTTGTATCGACTCATTCTCCTTGATGCTCCAAGGTACATAGTGTGTTTCTTTGCACTTATCACATGCCTATAAGGTCTATTTGAGTCTCCATAAGCTCAAGGGCTGGTCTTGTGCTGGTTGGCTTGACCAAACTTCGTCGCTTCGAAACACACTTTTCTACCTTCGACAAGCTTCTCCAAGTTCTTTCATTGATAGACATGCATTCATTATGTAATACATCATAAACATTTACATCATGCATGGGCTGAATTTTATGCTCATTTTAAGCCATATTTTTTATGCAAATGTTCGGTTATATGTGGCTTGAAATTTCCAAAAGTTTCTATAGTTTTTGGCTCAAACATTTTAGCCATGTTTGGCGGAAATTCTTTGCATTTTTAGCTCTATTTTTCTGGAATTTCTCAGCCCTTTGAGCCGTAGTTGGCTAGTATACATGATCATAGTCAAGTGCACCACTTTGGAACAAAGGGATGATTGTATCGAACACATCTTGTGAGCTAACTATTCACTGTTTTTTGCATTCAAGTAGAGGGAAAACTCAATTTTCAGCAAATACCATACCTTGACTCATAATAGTTGTGTTTGTCAATGGATGGTACAAATGATATCCCTTACTTTCAACAATATAACCAACAAATAAAAATTTCTTTGCCTTTCCATCAAGTTTGTGATGTTTTTGTGATGGCACAAGAGCATATGCCAAACAACCAAACACATGCATATGACTTACATAGGTTTAGGTGCATTCCAAGCCTCATAAGGAATGATGACTCTCAATGCCTTTGTACGTAGTGATTCAGCACATAGTTTGCACACATGACCGCTTCCATCCAAAACTTGTCAAGGAGGCACTTTTCTTTAACCATACATCATGCCATTTCAAGAAGTGTTCTTTTATTCTCAAGAACACCATTTTTCTGAGGTGTATATGGAACTGTACATTGGTGTGACATTCCTCTTTCATGAAGAAAATCATTAAACTCATGTGACATGTATTCACCACCACAATTTGTGCATAGAGTCAAAATCTTTTTTGAAGAAATATTTTCAGCCATAGCTAAAAATACTTTGAAGCAAGAAAATATCTCATTCTTTCCTTTCATAGAATACACCCATGTATGGTGAGTAGCATCATCAATGAAGGCAACAACACAATTTTCTTGTAGTGAGTGTATGACTATCTTTTGCAAAAGAAGCATGATGCCTTTTTCCAAGAATGAAACCTTCACACGCATGCATTTCAATGGACTCAAGTGTCGAAACCAATAACCATGTCTTTCTTTTGCAAGTAAAGCAAACTATTGAAGTTCAAGTGACCAAGCATGCCAAAGCTCCATTTCAGCCATGGAAGTAATATAAGCAACCAAGGCTTTTGAGGTGGCCCCATTGTATGTATCGATGTGATACAAACCATAAAATAATGTATTGTACTTCATGATAATATCACCATTTTTGAAATCATGAATCATACACTTATCATCACCAAAATTTATATGAAGTCCAACTTTAGCAATTAGCAGAATAAAAACTAAGTTCTTCTTGATACCAGGTACATACAATGCATTTTTCAAGAGAATCACACCTCCATTTGCAGCCATAATCTCAATTTCTCCTACTCCAATGATAGCATAAGACATATTGTTTGCACTCACCATATGTCCTCCTTTGGGTGCATCTTTTAAAGATGCAAAAAAACCTTTTCCATGAAGTTATGTGCTTTGAAGTACCACTATCAAGGAACCAATCCGAATCATCCTCACTCACAACCATACAATTAGAATGCAAAGATGCATCATAATGACAACATATGCCCAAAAACCTTGAGCCATGTTGGATTCATCATTCTTTGCATTTGAAGAATTTCCAGCAATAGACATGCCTGATTCCTTCTTCTTTTCATTGCGCTTAGTAAGCTTTCTACACTCATCAATAATATGAACAACCTTTCAACAATAATTGCATCTCTTCTTCTTTTGCAAATCAACATCATTAGAGGAGTTGCAAAGGAAGGTTGAGGATTTTGTTTTGATGAACCAAAGCTGAACAATACTTGCTTTTCCCTTTTTGTGAGATAGCAAGTGCTTGTATTCCCTCAATCAAACCACTCCTATTCACTCTAGATTGCTCTTCTTGCAAAAGAAAAGACACGACCTCACCAAATGCAAACATATTGGGATTCCCTTTTGCAACTAAATGGAGTGTAGTGGCAAAATATTTGAAAAGATTCCAGTAATCCTTTCAACAATGTAGAGATGAGGGATGCATCTAGAATTATCTCATCTATGTTTTCCAATTGCTCTTTCAAGTCCTTGATGCATGTCACATAAATATCCACAGAATCATTTTTGGCCATACATACATCCTCAAGTTGCTTCCTCAACTATGCAACATGTGCTTCATTATGCATGATATCCAAAGAGGCAAGAGGGTCCCATGTCTGTCTTGGTGTAGAACAAGATCGAATGTGTGGAACTATATAATGCTTCACAAAAACTGCAATCAATGCATGAGCTTGAGAATCTTTTCCATCCCATCTAAGTTTCTCCTCTATAGATGGAGAACGAGTAACCACTATACTTGAAGAAGAAGCTCTATCTATGACAATAGATTGTGAAGTAGAAAAACCTAATGGTCTTCGATCTACATCTACCACTATGTTCCAAAGTTGTTTTGCAACAGGAGTAAGAAAATAACAGCACAACAGAATAGACCTAAAGACCAAGTTGAGTAAAAAATGCAGACAAAGATAGATGTAGATTGAGAGATAGAGAACTCAAATTCTTAGATTTCCGAGCATAATGCAGTTACAATGATGGTGCTATCCACCCATGTGCTCCCAATGTGGCACTTAGATGGTGATCTAGACAGACTCTAGATGAAGGGCTTACTAGTGCGCAATGCTATATAAAGCTCAACCTGGAACGTGCTTATATAGCTTTTACAAGGCGGTTCAATATAGATAAACGTAGTCAGGAGATACAAAATAATCAGTAAAATATACATTTCGACAATATCTCCATGACCAGAAGTCCTACCGTCTTGGCCCTACGGGCAGGGGGGATAGGCCCCCCAGACCCCGCAGAAGGGGGCAAGTCCCCCTCTACACTCCCCACATTAAGGCTCTATGGGGAAACTGCACAATGATAGAGGGCCTTTATTTTCATCTTAAATGGCAACCCAATGGCCTGGAAGTTTATGCCCTACCTAACCTAATGGTTAGGCTCACAAAGATCATCTACAACCAACAAGGGTCACACATAGACCTCATCTAACTTGGAAGTTAGGATTCCACAAATGTTCGGGCTCTCATAATGGCTTCTCCTTATAATGGGGGCCTTACAACTTAGAGCACCATGGATCACGTGTCGTCACATGAGGGTGGAGTATTGAGCATATCTAACACCCCCCCTCAATGTCCATCCTACAGTGAACTACCTCCTTGGTCCAATCCCAAGCTTTGGAAAGTGTCAAAGAAGTTGCTCTCTCCCAAGAGCCTTGGTGAAGATGTCTACTCCATTTTCTTTAGTAGGACAATAGCTTATCTCCACGAATCCGTCCTCAATCAACTCACACACATAGTGATACCGGATTTCTATGTGCTTTGTACGTGCATGGAAAAAAAGATTTTTGGTGATGGTCATGCAACTTTGGTTGTCACACTTCAACTCTGTAGCCTCATGTCTTTGTATTCCTATGTGCCATAGGATCCTCCTCAACCATACTGCTTCACGTGCTGCAATGCATGTAGCTTTGTACTCAGCTTCAATAGAAGATAATGCTACAATCGGTTGCTTCTTACTAATCCAAGAGAAAATCCTTGATCTTAAAGAAAAGCAATATCAAGAAACTGATTTTCTGGTATCAATATCTCCTGCCCAATCTGAGTCACAATATCCGACTAGAGATGATCCTTCTTCATAAAGAATACCATAATCAGTGGTTCCTTTCACACACCTGAGTATCCACATGCTTGCCTTCCAATGAGTTTAGCAAGGCTTATTAGAGAACCTGCTTACTACTCCAACAACATAAGAGATTTCTGGTATGCTATTGCACAAGTAGATGAGACTTCCAACTAATTTCCTATATCTTCCAATATCCACTAGAGGTGAAGTATCTTCAATAGATAATTTTGTCTTGACCTCCATAGGTGTAGAAATTTCCTTGCAATCCTCCATGTCGAATGCCTTCAATATCTGCCTTGCATACTGTTGTTGAAAGATGAAAATCTTCCCTAGTTCTTGCCAAACTTCAAGACCTAAGCAATAATGCATTAAACCCAAGTCTGTCATTTCACATTCTGAACTCATTGCATCTTTTGTTTGTTGAAGAAGATCATCATCATTTGCTGTAATCACAAGGTCATCTACATAGAGTACAAGCAAATTGTCTTCCCTCCTCTCTTTAGAACATACAAGTTAGCATCAGAAGCACATCTTTTGAAACCTAGATCCAAGAGATACTTATCTATCCATTAGTACCATGCTCTAGGGGCTTGTTTTAGCCCATATAATGCCTTATTCAGCTTACATACCTTGTTCTCTGAATGGGGAGCCTCAAACCCTAGTGGTTGAGACACATATACCTCCTCCTTGATGTCTCCATTCAGGAATGCTGATTTGACATCCATGTGATAGACGGGCCAACACTTATGTGTAGCCACAACTAGTACTACTCGGATAGTAGTCATTCTTGGAGTCGGGGCAAATGATTTACAAAAGTCAATGCCTTCAACTTGTGAGTAGTTGTGTGCAACAAGTCTTGATTTATACTTTTATAGAGTACCATCAGCCTTGTACTTTAGCTTCCAGACCCACTTGGTGCCAATGACTTTACACTTAGGGGGTCAATCCACTAGCTCCAAAGTTCCATTCTTCATGATATTTTTGTATTCTATTTGCATTGCAGCCCTCCAATTTGGATCATGGAGTGCCTCTTCCACATTGGTTGGTTGCTTTGCTTCTTCTTGAATGAGATCAGCCATCAAAGTTGTGTTTACAATATGGGTGCTTGCCCGTCTCTATTCCTCTATTCTCTGTGATTACCTTGGTCCATCTGCAACCTATTCTAGTGACTGTGGGATGGGGTTTGAAGAATCATAGAGCTCACTCAACCAATGTGGCAATGGATTTTCCACTTGGGTGTCGACCAGTTGGTGACTTTCAGACTCATCATCTGAAGATGATGCTTTCTTCTCTTGTGTAGAAGGGATAGCTCTTGGGCCAGGTTCATAGTGGATTTCCCCTTTGCCTGATGATAAAGTGGAAGCTCTCTTTTCCTCCTCCACTGCATGTGGCTGCTCGTCCATAAACACCACATCATGACTCGCCATGATCTTCTTAGCCTCAGGGTCATAAAGCTTATAAGCCTTCTTATCTTTGTTGTACCCTAGGAAGATACATTTGATGCTTTTTGGTTGAAGCTTGTTTCTCTCCCTATCTGGAACATGTACATAACATTCACTTCCAAATACTTTGAAATGGGAAACAGAAGGCTTTTTACCAGTGTAGGCTTCTTGTGGAGTCTTTCCATCAAGTGCCTTGGTGTCGCTTCGATTCAAGATGTAGACAACAATGTTGGCAACCTATACCCAAAATTGATTAGGCAAACCCTTTCCTTTCAACATGCACCTTGCCATCTCCATGATGGTTTGATTATGATATTCTACAACACGGTTCTGTTGAGGACTATGTGCCACTGTGTGTTGATGCTTGATTCTCTTACTCTTGCAGATCTGCCCAAGGCATGTGTAGGCATTTTTCCACACAAGTCAACATGCACCAACTCTAGAGGATAGCTTGCCCTGTTCTTGCCTTCTTGTGGAAACACCTTCCTTTGTTGCTTGCCCATCATGCAAGCTTCACATGGTTCCTTCATTTTTGCAATTGATGGTAGGTGTGCAACCATACCCCTGTGATGCATCTCCTTCAGTATAGGGTATCCAATGTGGCCAAATCTCTCATGCCATAGCTTACTTGTGCCCACAATTGTAGTGGTTGTAAGAGCACACAACTCATACAGGTTGTTCCCCCTTATGCCAGTCCCAACAATGTTGTTGTTTCTATCCATAATTTTAGCTCCTGTCTTACTAAAAGATACTTGATGACCTTGATCAGTTATAGAAGCTACTGAAAGTAGATTTTGTTTTATTTTTGGAACATACAACACATTTGAAAGCTTTCAGATATTGCCATTAGAGTTAATGAAAGAAACCATACCTTCACCCTCTATAGGACATCTTGCATTTTTCCATATCTTTACGGTGATGGGTTCCTTTAGAGGCTGTAACGAACTGTAAAGGTCTTTTCTACTCGTCATGTGATGAGATGCACCACTGTCCAACACCCATGAGTCATCTATTCCTGAATCTTTAGTCGAGGAGCACACCTCCTCTATCGTAACAAATAACTCCAGATCTATTTCTACTATGTTGGCAGACTCCTTGCCCTTGCCACCTTTTGAAGAGCCACTCTTCTCTTCTGCCTTCTTGATGCGACAATCTTGGATTCTGTGTCCTTTCTTCCTGTAGTGGAAACACTCTCCCTTGAACTTCTTTTTGTCATTCTTCTTTTTGTCTCCATCTTTTGAAGAGTCTGTTTTGCCTCCTTTGGCATTTGCTGTGAATGCAGCATCTCCTTTCCTACCACCAATCCTTGCCTTGAGCTGCAGCTCCTCCTCCATGAGTAAGGCATTAAATTCTTCAAATGTTAGTGGTTGATGTCTAATTTGAGTGTTAAGAGCAGTTACCAAACCATCAACCTTAGGTGGATGGATTCAAAGACAACATTGAGCTAGCTCCTCACTTGACTTTTGAACACCTACTCTTGCCATTTGATCTCGTAGATTTATGCGAGTGATAAACACCTCTGAAGTCTCCCCATCAGCAAACCGTTCTGCTGCAAGTTGATTCTACAAGTTCTGAATTCGTGTCTGATTTTGAGTTTCATATTGACTTCTCAACATGTTCCATGCTTCACATGTCGTCATAGTACGCTGAATGAGAGTCAAAACACTATGAGAAGTACTTGTAACTAGAGCATAGAGTGCATCTTCATTTCTACGTTTCCAAGCACATAGAAGATCAACATCAGGGAATCATTTGACCAGGGTTATTTGGATTAGGTCTTTCTTGGGGCTCATGATGAGTCCCAAGAACAGTCTCCAAAAGCTCATAGGAATCAAGAATAGAAGTGATTTTGAACTTCCAAAGGGTGTAGTTCATACCCTTTGAACTACACCCTTTGACAAGACAAAGCGAAGAACAAGAATGTTGAAGTGAGGTATCACTTCATAGTAAAGCACATTGAAGTTCTCAACAATGTTCTCAACAAAGACCAAGCACATTGAAGTGCGGTATGTCTTCATTAGAGACTGATTAGCCATTGAGCACATTATTCTTAAGAAGGTTCATACTCGAGATAATGTTTTAGATGTTTTGACTAAAGCTCTACCACATGATAACTTTCAAATTTGTTGTCACTTGATAGGGGTTACTTGATTCATGATCTTACATAGTTACTTGTATACTCTGTAACATGCCAATCAGATGGGAGATATAGTTTGTATATTTACACTCAGGTACTCTTTATCATTCATTATTTTTCTCCCATAGTCACTTTGCTCATATTGGCCTTTAATAGATGATTATTAATGTTACTCTCCATGTGTAAAACCAAGCAAACTTGTGTTCATGCTCTTTGTGTACTGTGGGCTTTCTGCATATTCTGTGGACCTTGTGTGGAGTTCTGTGTGCAACATTTGGAGTTTCTTTTTTTACTATGAGGGTATCGTCATGGGAGCTCTTAGGAAGGAGAGTCCATTGTGCTGCATTGAGATCTCAACACTTTTCAAAATTTTGAAAAACTCATCACTAGGGCCCTTGTGGAGAGAACTATTATCCTTGAATGTGGTTAGAATTCTACCATCTATCCATGCATATCTTAAATCAGAGATGTTATCTTGATGCAACTAATCATTATCTTTCTGATTGTAGTCTTTCCAATTATACGTGTTTGAGAATGATCTCTATCCATTACCACATTCGTTGTACAACACGGCTCCAATTTATGGCAACAAACGCTGAAAAGATACCAAATGTCCATAGGGTCCCTTAATTTTCCATTGGTTCTTAACCAATTTCTTGCTAGATGCTGATTTGGTTGTCCTTTGTGAAGCCTAGAGCCTCTACATCACTAACGCTAATTCATCAATTGAAGGTTTAGTAATAGCATATAACCATACTTTCTCCCTTGAACCCATTGATAAAACATCCAACACCACGTCCTCTAGTGGGTGACGAGTTCTTGAGATTTACATGTACTGTACTCGTGAAAACCATAACATATAATTTTATTGGTTGATTAGAGTATTTCCTTAATTCTTAAGACAAATATAATTAATCAACTGTCTTTGATTGTTAGAATCTTTTAAGAAACACTTCTTTCATTTTAGTTGCATGAATTAAAGTGGCTAACATCAAAGTTTTTAAACCATCACACTATTTCACTAGCTAATTTTGCTTCGAGCAACTGAGATTTGCAATTCATATTATTACTTCCATCCAACAAAGAATATTATATCTCAGACAACCAAACATAATGTGTGAGTCATCCGTGAAGCCGGCAAAACATTTATTGAGAGACATTTCTATTGCAACAAATTTCTTATTTCTATCATTCAAAAAATTACAAAATTCCTTGTCATAGTGGAAATCTTTAGATTTTCTCTACTTCTTTGTTAGGTGTTGCATCTTGCATCATGGAAATTTCCATCAATTAGTGAGTCCTTCACGGTTTCTCTTCATCAAGGCCAAGTGGGTCTCTCCTAGGTTGCTGTACTACTTGTGCTTGATCAACACCCGCAAGTTCCTTAACCTTTTCAACCCTTGGTCTTTTGTCCAATCACCATGGACACCAATTCACCTAGTCAAGAAATTCCTAAGTTTATTGGTGCAAGTTGACTAGGCTTGGATCCATCAACCTATTCGAGAGAAGGAAGAACCTCCTTGAATCTAGCTTGTTTGCTAGATTCTACTCTAGGTTGTTTCGAGGATGAACTATCAATTGCCCACCCACTATTGACTAGCAAAAATATCATAAAATCTATCCTACTGATACTTTAGATATTGCATGGCATGCCACAAAATGGGAATTGTTGCATGCCATTTTACTTGTGTTAATTGGCATTCTCATTCCTTATATCAAATGATTGCTGGTTCCATACAGTTGTGCACAATCTCATCATGTTTGCCAATGTTGATTGGGAATTTTCTACTATTATAACTATTTTTTCACCCATTATTAGGTTTGAGAGCCAACAAACTTAAAACCTAAGCACTAATCATATCGGCTCTCTATATTCAACCTTATCAAACTACATGGACTTCAATGTTTAATAGAATCTAACAACATACTTATCTTCAATCAAACTTTGTGCTTCTTTTGCTTCACAATTAGCAACACGTTGTCTGCCTATCGAACATTTCATACTTCATATCAGCAAATGCTATTACTTGCATCACACAATTCATAACAAAAGATACATAATTCAATGTTGCACAAAAGTTTTTGTATTAATTCATCAACAAATACATCATATTGATTTTGTATTGGCTTTCACTTCTAGACTCAGACTACTGCCCTCAATCTTTCTCTCTCTTACTCATACTCTGGTTACAAAATGAAGAAATCTATACATAGCCTTTGGCTTAATAGGAACATGCCCTTTCAATTCCTGATAGGGAATATAAAAAAATTTCAAAAAGAAATACTCCAAATAAATATTCAATTTGCCCTCTCATGGCCCCGATTGAGGAGGGTAACGGTCCATGTGATCCTACCCATCTTTTGCATTCACACAAACACACACACACACACATACACACACACACACATACACACACACACACACACACACACACATATATATATATATATATATATATATATATATATATATATATATATATATATATATAAAACATATCAATACATCAAGTTGATTAAGTGTTGAGGCCCCCAACCTGTATGATCATGTGCTTGTATCTCTTTCTCTCTATCTCTCTCGCCCCTTTGTAGATGTATAAGATCCATCAACCTTTCTCCCTCTCTATTTCATGAAAATTTCATCATCAATCTGCTTTTATTATTGCTACACAAAATTGCAAGTATATTGCTATTGAATGCTATGATTTTGTTGGTTACGATCATGGACTTATGTTTAAAATCATGTAATTTATGGTATCACAAATTATGGTGTTGCAAGTCATAGTTATGGTACCATGGTTATAATTATACAAGTTATGATGTTGTAGGTTATGGTCATGAAGTTATGTTTTTAATCATAAAAGTTATGATGATTAGTGTCGTTGATAATTATGGTTGTGCATATGAATATGGTTATCATCATGATTCTCATGGTTATGGTTGAAAGTATTGATCATGATGTGTATGCATGTCGAGTAATGGATATTATTATGGCCATCATTATTATGGTATTCATGATGCTTATGAATATTGTTGTGAGAATGTGTTTGAATATGAGTCAGGATCATGGCTGTAGGCTTAAGTTTATGAGAGTATTGGTACTTATATAAATAATTCCTCTTTTACAAGCTTATGATGATTTGTCGATCAACAATGGTTCGTTTTCTGTTTATATGTGGAAATATCGATTCTTTGTTTTATTCAATAGGTGCAAAGTTTGATGTCAATAAGTTTGGCGGTCTACTTAGCGAATCTAGTTCAAAACCTATACAGAACCTGATTGAAAATTGAAAATTGGTTACATTTTTTCTTTTTGCGATGTTTTGGGACCTTTTGATGGATACATTGCTTAACATATCAATAGCCATGGTGATGTTTGTAATCCATCTGTCAATCGATCTGTCGATCTATCTATCTTTTTGATGGCTATATTGGCAACCTTGTGATGAACTTATCAACACCACAAGATCAATGCCCAATCGAATGACAAATCAATGCTCTTCGATTCAAACTTTATTCTTATTTGGACAGTTTGCTGCAAACTATTCTTCCAACTAACACAAGTGGGTTATTTAGTCAACTTCACCTACCATCATGGACTAGAGCTATAGTCGAATCTCTCCATTGTGGGATTCACACAACCAAGGTTCGATTTGCAGGAAGTATGGGTCTTCACTTTCGTTTATTTGCAAGAAATGTGGGTCTTCACTTTCGTTTATTGGCAAGGGATGGGGGTCTTTATTTTGCATATCATCTTTCTTGCATTACAGTTTTCAATGCTAATCTCCCTTCCTTGCTGTCGAGAGAGCGATAGATAAGATTGAAGAAATAACCAACATTTTCAAGTTTGCACGTCTCGGAAGGATCAAAGGGACGCGAAATCATTAAAGCTAAAAGACTAGATAGAACCGCTAGCCTTGGAGGTGGTTTTTCTGTCGTCTGATCAAAGGAAGCTATGAATCATGAGCAAAGGACTCCATTCCATGCGATAGAGTATGCCTGCACAGCAGACATTGTTCCTCCGCAAGAGGTGAGAGAGGGACTAGAAGAGAATTCTTTGCATGTCTATCCAATTTATGTACAGCTACTTTGTCTTTCTGAATGAGTTCCCATTTTTTAATATAGTTGAACATTCAGGTCGTCATTAGAATACAATCTCTCGTGATTTTGTTTCTGCAAAGTATCACCGCAGAAAGACCTTCCATAATGGGACTTTCAATGGTAATCCACATTCTGAGGCTGTATAAACTACTGAGTGGTTCAAGGTCCGTTACTTCCTGTAGGGAATAACCCGTCAACAGATCTGCAGATCCAAAGAAAATTCTCACGGAACGCGCTCATTTTTCGGAGAAGACGAACCCCTTTTCCTGTCACATTTGACTTACAGCCGGCCATTCTCAAATAAAAAGTTCACAAAAGCGTTTGTTCGAGGTTTGATTCAGTCATCAGCTTTAGATTTGTGAAGTTGATTCCGGAAGAAACACAACATCTGTAGATGAGTATATCCTTACTCAGAATGGATTTCTTTTTGCAAAGCCGTGACTCTTATGTTGACTTCCTTTCCTGTGATTTCGAGCAGTATGGATGGTACTAAGGATATCTTACAAACTTCTCGAAGAAGGTAAACACGCTACACAGCGTGAGCTTTTCTATCGCCTTCTGTCTGAAGCTCCAAACTACTTCAGATGCCAAAAGCAAGTCAACGACGCTATTCAAGGTGCTATCATATTCTTAAAATTCCCTTTGTTTTCAGAAACTACGACGCTATTCAGTGTATTTGTAAAGATTCTCGTCCTGATGCAGTGCTCACCTTTATTGATAGTTCCTCTTTAGTTTTCCACTCCATTTGTACCTGATTACCAAACGGTTTTTTCGCAATATTCTGCAGATGTGGTTGCTGTGGTCAAGTGCAGCAGATACAGCCTTGGCATATTGGCTTCGAGTAGAGGATCTGTTACGGGGCGCCTGCTCATACAGGTTTCATACGTGGATTAACTCTTTCGGTGGATCTTCCGTTGTTATAAACACAATTTTCTTGCTGATTTTTGTGCGTGAAAGTTGGCTATCGGTAGAGGATGTTACCTGATACGTTCTAAATGATTTAACGAACATTCAAGGGCCTCTGATATTTGCTGCACTGAACTGATTTTATGCCATTTTGTCATCCATGGGAAGTGATGTGTTAGACAACTTTTTTTTTTTACAGGAGTACTATTTAAACGAAGAGAAGAACTTTGAAACCTGACACTTTCGCACTATTAATGCGCATCTTTTTTAATGACTGCGGATTCAAAAAACTTATTAACATACACAACGAGGAGACAAGGATGAGTTAGTAGTAGTCTATAGTCTTTATCATCTTCATTATCGAGCCTTTCAAGATGGGATCTTATATAAGTATGGAAGCCTCAGCTTCGAGCAGCGTTGGCCGGGTTCAGGCAAACCAAAGACAGCTGGGTGAAAGAGTATACGAGCATAGCTCTGTGCACCCCCGCATTCACATGAGTTCGACGAGGAAAGGTGGACAAACAGCTTTCTTTCAATCACACGCTCAGAACAAAGCAGAAAAAGTTTACCCTTGGCGATTTCATCGCTTCCATAGGATTGCACGTGCTTCCATGAGGTGAGGGGTTGGTATGCACTTTTTTTTTAATATAAAGAAAGTTCGGCATTAGCCTACTCTCCCGGACTTGAATTAAATAAAGAAAAGTACAACAGAAGAGGACTAGAGCCCACGAGGCCCTCCAAATCCCACAAAGCAGGGGAAGCTTTAACAGAGCTTAGATGGCATTACAAAGAAGCTTCCGTTAGGGCAATAGAAGTATATACAAGTCGAGGGAAAGAAACCTCCAAAAGAGGGAAAAAAGTTGCCCGACGGTCCTGAGTGTTCACACACATCAGTACCTAAATATATCAACAAATCCCCCTTGGGACTGATGTTGTGAACAAGGAGTTGGCACTCATGTATAAGGAAGTGCCAAGCTATGTGGAATCAATCCACGAAAGGAACTAAGCCCAAAGCTTGCAGAAAGCTTCAAACTTCTCCTGAGGTAGAGCCTTCGTGAAAAGGAGTGCAATGTTCTCCTGCATGAGCACATATGCCAAGCTAATCTCTACAGCAGAGAACCTCTCCTTGACATAATGACAATGCACCTCAATGTGCTTAGTGCAAGCATGGAACACAGGGTTCCTCGCAACTGTCAAAGCACTCTGACTGTTAGTGAAGATGGTGGTGGTAGAAGACTGACCAACACCCAAATCAGCCATAAGGCATCTCAACCACACACACTCAACAGTCGCTGTGAAAGCTTCCCTATACTCAGCCTCACAACTTGAAGTGGCCACAATAGGCTAGTTCTTGCCCAATCAAGATATACATGAACTATCAAGCATGAAGCAAAAGCCACTAGTGGACACACAAGTGTCATAACAACCAACCCGGTCAGAGTCAAAAAAAGCGTGCAAATCTGATGGTAGTGATCCCCCCTTGGGATAAAACAACCCAAGTAGCAGGGTACCTGTAATAAAGCAAAGTCTATGATCCAAGGGTATGGCCGGTTCAGACAGATCTGAAATCGGACACCGTTTGGTTATCTATTTGTGTGGCCAAAGATCTCGAGTCTAGACTTATTGGTAGTTCATTTACTCTTGTAACCAGGGAATTCACTTAGCCTAGTGGTTAAGACTCAAGGGTGTGAAGGAAGAGGTCTTGGGTTCAACCCCCATGGCGTACATGGGAAGAGTGTTTTGCCCAAAGAGCTTTAGAACCTTCTAGAAGCATCCATTGGAGTTAACTCTGGCTAACTGGGACACTTGGCGCACATGTAGTTACATGGCTGACACTTGGAGGGTTAGTATCCACCTGCCCATGCAGGTAGTCCCTTGGAGAGAGCTATATATAGAGGCATTTGGTTGGGAGGAGAGTCATCTCTCAAACAGGTGGTGGTCATAATCCTTGTTCTCTTGCATTGGTATCAGAGCTCTAGGCAAGCTTTCATGGTGACCTTGATAGGCTCATCATCTTCCTCATGCTTCCATGTTCTCAACTGCCTATGCGTGAAGTCCCTTTCGTAATCCTTGTTCTCTTGCATTGGTATCAGAGCTCTAGGCAAGCTTTCATGGTGACCTTGCTAGGCTCATCATCTTCCTCATGCTTCCATGTTCTCAACTGCCTATGTGTGGAGTCCCTTTCTCTCGAGCGTGCATCAAACCATCCTGAATGGTAATTCTCTTGGCGGGCATAGCATAAGGAGAAGTATATTCTTCATGCTGTGGTCGACGACGGATTTGATCTCTTGACCTCTGCCTAGAGGAGATAATCGCTAGTTTCTGTTAGTTTGAGCTTCGCGGTGTAGAAGACCTGATCAAAGAGCAAAAGAGGGAAGATCTTCAGAAGAACGGTGGAGGGATTTGACCCTTTGACCTCGCAGTTGGAAGGGTATTCTTTTATCCACGACACCCCTTCAAATTAACACTGCAGTACTTCGTGGATTACAAAGGGAAGACAAAAGAGCTGACCTAGTAGCAAAACTGAATGTGCCTTCAACCAAAGAATTTGTCAATCAAGAAGTACCAACCAAGATTCGAACTGTGGACCTACAGAAGCCCTGCCGCTTCTACTACTCACGAAGCCAGATCAATGACCGTCAAAACTCGTCGCTTCAATATTAATAAGTCTAAATGTCTGCTATCGTGCATCCATCGAGGAGAGGCAAAAGATTGTCCTTCTGTTTTGCTTTAACCTCAAACGGGATTCGATCCCAAGACCTATTTGGTGTTCAGATTCTCTGTTATCCAAGAGGAAAACCTCCTATGATAATTATAATGGATCCCCGTTTATTTCTATTATTTCTTATTGTTGAAAGCCTCTCTCATCAACATCAAAAGAATTTGAGGAGGATTCATGAAGTTGATGTCCTTTCTCATTTATTCTATGTGCGACGGGTCTACCAACTCACAAGTAAAAGAAAGAAGGAACGTTGGAGGCGCATCTTCAACTCACACCATTTGTAACATACATACAAGGATTACGACCACCACTTTCTTTAGAGATGACTCTGCTCCCAACCAAATGCCTCTATATGTAGCTCTCTCCAAGGGAGAGCCTACATGGGCAGGTGGATACTAACCATCCAAGTGTCAGCCATGTAACTACATGTGTACCAAGTGTCCCAGTTAGCCAGAGTTAACTCCAGTGGATGCTTCTAGAAGGTTCTAGAGCTCTTTGGGCAAAACACTCTCCCCATGTACCCCATGGGGGTTGAAACCAAGACCTCTTCCTTCACACCCTTGAGTCTTAACCACTAGGCTAAGTGGATTACTTGGTTACAAGAGTAAATGACCTACCAGTAAGTCTAGACTTGAGATCTTTGGCCACACAAACAGATGACCAAACGGTGTCCGATTTCAGATCTGTCTGAACCGGCCAGATCCTTGGATCATAGACATTAGTTTATTACATTCTTCTGCCCTTGGAAAATATTTTCATCCTCGAAAATAGAGCTATGTACATACTATAGGCAACCCTCGAGCCTCATGTTCTAGAACTAGAAGAACATGGTCATGTTCTAAAACTGAAAGAACATGTCTCATCTCTCTGGTGGCGTCCCTACCCAAATGATTCGAAACAATGTCTCTTTTTGCACTTTGATGAACTGAACAAAGTACAAACTATTGAAAGAATAATAAGGGTGGTATCTAAACACATCCCTGGCCAATTCATAGTTTCTAGAAGTGCGATCTAGGCACAAACATGTGAATTGGGTGGATTCAACTCTACTAGTCCATTGCTAGGCATGACTGGTGCATGGATTTATTAATGAAGGTGGGATTCTTATCCCTCACAAGACTATGGATTTATTAATGAAGGTGGGATTCTTATCCCTCGCAAGACTTTGAGAATTATTGATTCACTTAATGCAAGAGAACAAGGATTACAACCACCACGTGTTAGAGAGATGATTCTCCTCCCAACCAAATGCCTCTATATATAGCGCTCTCGAGGGGACTGCCTTCTTGAGCACGTGGATACTAGCCAACCATGTGTTGGCCATGTAACTACATGTGTGCCAAGTGTCCCAGTTAACTTGAGTTAACTCAAGTGGATGCTTCTAGAAGGCTTTAGATCTCTTTGGGCAAAATACTCTCCCCATGTCTCATAATCAATGCCATATGTTTGTGCATATCCTTTTGCTACCAATCATGCTTTGTACCTGCTTATGCTACCATCAGCATTGTGCTTTACCTTGTAAACCCACTTGTAGCCTATGGGTTTCTTTCCTTGTAGCAATGGAACTAGCTTCCATGTATTGTTTCCATAAAGTGCAGCCATCTCCTCATCCATAGCTTTCTCCCAATCTGCATTTCCAATTGCATCTTCAAAACAAGAAGGTTCAACATCTTGTATTACCTTGGCCATGTAGGCATAATGATGAGCCATATAAATATCATATGTCAATTATTGCATATAATTCCGCATTCTCCCACATCTTCTTGGTCTTGGGTCACTTCTCCTTTTATCATCTACATGTGCCTTTCTAACTCCTGGAGTCTTCACCGAGGGCAATCCAAGTTCCTCATCAAGGCTCTTTTTTGAACTGCTTGAATCTCCATCAATGACTTCAAAACCTGTAGATGTTTAAGTATAAATAGAAAGATTTTCTTTACCTTTGTTTGATGTAGTTGATGAGTTTGCTAGATTGAAATTTGTTTCATCACCTGTTTCAACATATCTAGGAACTCGCAATTTCTGCAAACTACTAAACCATTCCGCATGAATCGTCATGTGATTTGAAGCACTTGAATCAATATATCACACATTACCATTTGATTTCAAAACACCATTTCTGCAACAATTCACAACACTGCATAACACTACAAGTAGCACTTCTGCTTGAACACTATCGCACTATGATGTGATAGTTTGATCTCAGAAGAACACAGTTTTCGTGTATCAACAGTACACAAAATCGCTTGAAATTCTAGGTCTAGAATATATTAGTGTTGCCAAACAGGATGCAAGTTATAGTTTTGGAAACTGACTTGGTTTTTCTATGGGCCCCACCTTGTAGGCTGAAAACGGAGGTTGAGATGGCACCAATTTTCGTAGGAATCTCAGGTCGTTTGTGAATCACACTTTCTCCATGTCTTCTCACATAATCTTCACCATTGGCCTTCTCCACGAGCTCTCTACAGCCACATTGGCTCTGATACCATGTCATGAGGAAGGAGATAAGAAGAGAGCTCACACACACACTCTCACAATCAAAGAGGAGCACACACACAGATTGAGGCAAGGAAGAATGATCATCTTCTTCTTCTATTACATAAAGGCGATGTACAAGAATGACCTAATATATAAAGAAAAGTACATAAGGAAAATCCTAATGTCCACAAATAAGTGAGCTTGCAAGAAACAAATGTGCCATCACTCTCAGTAAATAAATCTAGTAAATCTTAATGAAGTATCCCTGACATATAGTGGCATGACCACTATACATGACAGAGAAATGAAAAAATGCTACGTGTCATCCTTGATCATGACATGTTGAGCTTGATATCTCAATACTAATCACCTTGAGTATGCTCACCAAATTTTGTGTGATTTGAGATTGTGATTGAAGGGGTGTCAACGATGCCCTAGATAAAGCAGTGACCTACTCTGATACAAATTGTTGGAGTTTCAGGTCTACGAAAGCACGCGAACAGCACAAGGAAGAAGAAGAAGCTTGTAGCACAACACACAATACTTAATATATTACCAATGTACACACAATACTTAATATATTACCAATGTAATGTACAAAGATAAGTGACTAGTTAGGGCAATACGCATATATACAAGCTGGGGGGAAAACCCTCCTAAAGAGGGAAGAAGTGCCCTCGCATTCCTAGAGTGTTCACATACACCAATACCTATACATATCAATAGTATGATCCTTTCAAATTACTATTATTATATCTGATTTTGTATTGCATACGATAAAAAAAGATAGAGTAGATATAGAGAGATAGAGCCAGATATATAGAGAAAGAGAGAAAGAGATATAGAGAAAGAGAGAAAGAGAGAAAGGGATAGAGAGAGGTGAAAGAGAAGAAGGAGAAAAAGAAGAAGGATAGAGAGATAGAGATAGAGAGAGAAAGAAATAGAAGGAGAAAGACAAAAAAGAGATGAAGGAGACATAGAAAGAGAATGAAGAAGAGAGAAAGAGAAGGAGATAAGGGAAGAGAGACATGTCAACAGAGATAGAGAGAAAGAGAGAAAGAGACAAAGAGAGAAAGAGAGAAGAAAAGATGAAGAGAAGAATGAAAAAGGAGAGATTTGAGAGAGTGAAAGAAAGAGAGAGAATGAGAAGAATAGAGAGAGAAAGTTGAACACATGCTCACATGCATGGATTTATATATGCATGAACATATGCACCCATTCATATGCATATGTGGATGCACATACATGATAAATGATTTTTTCATACATATTTATGCATATATGTTCATGTATCCACTTAGGTGTGTAGGTGGTTGCATATATGTCTTAGTTTGAGCATAACTTCCTATTCCCATCTCTGATTAGGATGATTGCACTTGCTATAGAAAATAGACTCCAAGCAGTTTCCAATGTGTGTCTGTAACCTATGATGGGATAATTAACTTGTACAGAGAATTTAATTCTCTGCATACTTCTTCAAAGAGAGATGTTGCCCATCCACCTAGCTCCATTGTTTTGGCCATCACTTCCTCATAGAAGCTCCAAGTCAAGGAATTCAAATTGTTCTAGATTTTACGTATCAAGTTCTTTCTTTTGCTTGGCTACGTTGCATATTTTGACCATTGCAAGCCATCTTGGCGCAAGCTCATATATGGTTGTTGGCTGGTAAGAAACTCTTTTTGAATTACTTGAGTGTCCAATTACGATAATTAGGAGTTCCTTATCATATTTTGAGCCATTTTTGATAGGAATGAATTGATTTTCATATCTTTGCATCATATTTTTGCTCTCAAATACATTCATTTGGATAAATTTTACATCAAAGTTTATAATTTTGCATTGTTATCTCTTCCAATGTTATGAACTTAACATTGGAATGTCCATGAAAGTTAGTTTTGATATGAATTCATCTATGCACATGAAGCTACACCAACTTATCTTGATTCATAAAAGCATGCATATGTTTTTGTTGTGTGTTTCAAGATCTTTGTGCAAGTATTGGAGCGAGAAAAGACCTTGTTATGAGGGTGTGTAGAGCCCAACAATACATATTGGAAAAGTAAGATATATCACTGAAGAACAACCAAGGTTTTCTTGTAGCTCATGACTGTTGGTGCATTTATCCCAAGCCTACATGCTTGATTTTACATTCATTTGTAGTCATATGTGTAGTCATGTGAACACCTCTTGTAAAAGAGTACATTTTATCTCTTGTAATTGTAAAAGAAAGAATGGCTTAAGTCATCCATGATGTAAAAGCAAATTCGTGGCTCTAACTACATAAAACCATGAATTGGTGAGTTGAGGGAATATGTCCTAACTTTGGGGATCATGTTTAGGTGGAGCCATTCAAATTCGAATTCAAAACTCCCTCCATAAGTAGCTATAATAAGAGCAAGAAGGAAGTGGTGATTAGCAAGCCTTGTACGTGACCATTTCATGTCATTTTGTAGAGATTGAAGAGGTTACTCCATAGCTCTATCATTCTACTCCCATTGTGCAAATATTCATTGCCAATATGGTTGTAATGATATGTGAATCTATACATTCATCATTCTCTACTTCTCTGTTTTGTTCTCTGCTATACTCACTCAGAGCAATAACTTCAGAAGCTCATATCTTGCATTCTACTCAACCTTTTTCAGAGTTTTAAAATGCGTTGGAGTTTTGGCATACAAAATTTCATGGTAATTGGATTTATAATTTGGGAGAAATCTACATTTTACTACTCACTTGTCTATCTTTGCAGAGCCCCGAGAATGGCAAGATGTTCTAGATTTTGATAAACCTTGTTCTCACTACTCACTTGATGAATTGAAGTGTTTTAACTTGTATTGGGAAGGTTGCTAAGTCTATTTGCTTTGTTCAAAAGGAAATTTTCTAATTCCTACCAGGTTGAGGGCACTGTTCATTTTTTCAAGCAGGTGTATGTACAAAAATAACAAGTTTTGGGAGCTAGTCATCTTGCAACTAGTCTGTCTTGACTTAAACTTTTGAGATACATGTTCCAAAGTACTTGGATGATATTGTGGTGGATTTAGAAATCTCAAAAGGTCTTCTAATCAACTCTGAAATTGCAGATGACTGGTGTGAATCCCGTTGTAGTAGCACCAACTCATATTGCATCCACCATCTCTCTTCACAGTGGTATCAAAACATAGTCAATCAACATGGGAGATGGATTTCCATCAACAATTGAGAAATTGGATCGAAACAACTACTATGCATGGTCTCTAAGGATGAAGGCTTACCTTCCAGGGAGGAATTTATATGGATAAATATCTAAAGATGAAGCAATGCAAACCATGAGGAACAAAGGGAAACCATCACATGAAAAAGAAGAAAGACTTTCAAATTAGTGTTTGAAGGATGCACTTGCAAGGTCCTATATTCTAAACTCAATCTCTCATTTTCTTTTACCTCATGTCAAGAGATGCAAGACATCAAGAGAGACTTGGAATGCACTTGCCTCTTTCTTCTCCTCCAACACTCAAGCAAGAAAGAACCAATTGTGGATGGATTTCACATCAATGAAGGAAAGGCCGAAGCAAAGTGTGACTGATCATGTCACAAAGATGAAGGAGATTTTCGACCAACTTGGAAGCATTGGAGAGGTAATTGAAGAGGAGCAAATCATAAGGCAAATCATAAATGGAATCAAGGTAGATGACAAGTGGGAGTCCTTCACAAGAGCCATGGATTTGTACATGGATATGCATGTACCCGACCTCAACACACTCATGGGCCAACTCTTCACTCATGAAGCAAAGATTAGCAAAGGTGGTGAGTCCTCAAGAGGTAATCAAACTTTTGAATTATATTCTGATAAAGCTAAGGTCAAGTACAAGTCAAAGAGTAAGAAGAATGAAGATGAAGGTAGCTCTTTCCAAGCAAACTTTGCAGGTAGAGGAAGAGCTAGAGGAAGAGGTAGAGGTGGAAAGCAAGGCAGAGGGAGATTCAAATCATCTCAACATTGCAATATATGTGGCTTATCTAATCATTCTACTGAAGAATGTTTCAGGAACCCGAGGAACTCAAGAGGAAGAGGATTCAATAGAGGTGGCTATGGATCAAATAAAGGCTATGTATCAAATAAAGGCAGATACAATGGAGGTTACAACAAAAACTACTACAACAACAATTACAACAACTATCAAAGTGGCCATAGAGGAAGAAGAGACTACAATAACTATGCAGAGGATCAAAGTCAAGAAGATTCATTATTGATTATGAATCTATCAGTGAAGAAGGGTAAGGATAATGATCACATCTTTTAGATTGATTCCGGATGCTCAAATCATGTAGCGGGAAATGTGGCTTTACTTCCTGATTTGGAAGATCCTCACAACAAACATGAAGTGCAAACAGGAGATGATACAAAACACTCGGTGGAGAAGATAGGTAATGTGAAGACATCAGATGGGAATATGAACCTCTTAAGCAAAGTCTTGTATGTCCCTACAATTACCAAAAATTTAATAACTGTTGGACAGATTGTTGAAAAAGGATTGCAGGTTAGATTCAATAGATTTGGAGCATATGTTGAAGACCCAAGGCAAGGCTTTAGAAGGATTGCCAAAGGAGAAAAGACAGGAAGGCCTCTCAATTTTGAAGTGGAAGATAAAAAGAACATAGCTTTGTTTAGAAATGGATCTCAAACTCTCACAGAGTTGGAGGTATGGCACAAAAGGCTTGCTCACATTGGTGAGAGGACACTCAAAAAAATTTGCACTGACCAAAGTGTACTTGGTTTGCCTAATATCACAAGGCAACACATGATTTACAAGTGTGAAGCTTGTCAACTCGGCAAGGCTCATAGACAACCTTTCAATAAGAAGGGATATGTGTTTCAAAATCCTTTTGATCTAGTGCACATGGATGTGTGGGGTCCAAGTGAGGAGCCATCTATATCATGATCAAGATATTATGTGTCTTTCATAGATTATTGTAGCAAATGGACCATTCCGTTTTTCATGAAGCACAAGGATGAAGTTTTAATTTCTTTAAGAAGTATATTGCTCTTGTTGAAAACCAAACAGGTAGGACTTTGAATAGACTCAAATCAGATGGTGGAGGAGAATACTCCTCTTCTCCATTTGATGCCTTCTTGCATGAAAGAGGCATTCAAAGGGAAGTCACTACAAGGTATACATCCAAACTCAATGGTGTAGCAGAGAGGAGAAACATAGCTATTGTTAAAGCTGCAAGGTCCATGCTCAATGAAAAGAGATTGCCAAACTACCTATGGGCAGAGGCTGTGTCTACAACCACACATCTCATAAATAGACTTCCATCTAAGTCACTAGATGGAACCACTCCATATGAAGTGTGGAATGGAAGAAGGCCTAGTCTAGAGCATTGTAAAATCTTTGGATGCTTAGCCTATGCTGACATTCCTTCTCAAGTAAGAGGGAAATTCGATCCCAAGGCAGAGAAGTGCATATTTATTGGTTATGATCAAAACCAAAAAGGATATAGATTGTACAATCCAACCAATGAAGGATTTTCTATGAGTAGAGATGTAATTTTTGATGAGAACAAATCATGGTTTGATGATGACATGAAAGTGAAGCTGCCTTATAACTTGGATGAAGATTTCCATCCCTTCAACCAAAGGAGCCAAAACAAATTGAAGAAAGTGATTCAGAGATTGACCTAGAAGACTTGGAAAGACTAAAGTTATGGAAGAGCAAAGGTAATGCAAAGATGCAAGATACTACTTTATAATCCAATTTTCTGTGATTTTTTTTAGGTACTAATGCATATGCCAGACAACCAAAAACACACATATGAGCAACAGATGGCTTCCGATCATGCCAAGCCTCATACTAAGTGATAGACTCCAGTGCTTTAGTGGGAGACCTATTAAGTACATATGCTGCACACATAATAGCCTCAAGCCAGAAACTATGTGGTAAAGCCTTACTCTTGACCATACATCTCACCATCTCCATGAGTGACATGTTCTTTTGTTCAGCAACTCCACTTCGTTGAGGTGTATACGGAACTATACACTCGTGTTTTATCCCATGTTCAGCCATAAATGCATTAAAATCAGAAGGCATATATTCCTCCCCCTCGATCAGAACGAAGGGTGCCCATTTTACATGCTGACAGATTTTTCAGCCAAAACCAAAGTTTTTTGAAGCACATAAACACCTGAGACTTTGCTTTCAATGGATATACCCATGCATGCCTCGAAAAGTCATAAATGAAAGTCATGAAGTAGAAATAATTTCCAAAAGAGGTTCTCTACATAGGACCATAGACATCGCTATGAAAAAGCTGCAATTTATGAGTAGCCCAAACTGAACCATCTTTTGGAAATGAGGAACACTGCATTTTGCCCAAAATATAGCCTTTACATACGTGTTTACCGGGTGCCTCAAGTTTGGGCAAAGAGGAAACCATTTCATATTTCTACAAGCAAAGCAAACTAGCAAAGTTTAGATGACTAAAGCGTGCATGCCAAAGCTTTGCATCTGATATAGCCTAAGAATCATGTACTGCACATGCCAAATCATTCACAAATTTTTCATAGTCTATGATCTTATGCCCACGACATAAAATGCCAGAAGCAATAATAACATTGCCATTTAATAGATCATGAGTTATACATCTATCATCAACAAATTTAATCACCAAGCCAATCTTAGCTAATGCAGAAATTGATAACACATTCTTCTTGATCCCTAGCACAAATAAAACATCCAAAAAGTGAAAGAACTACCATCAACCATAGTCAGAATGATCTTACCAACTCCCATAATAGGATAAGAGGGAATGTTGGTGCATGTAACAATATTCCCTATAGGGGCAGGCTCGAGTGAAGAGAAGAAACTGTGTTGCGAGGTTATATGTTTGGTCCCCCACTATCAAAGTACCAAACATCTGAGTCTATTGTAGACATGCACTACTCATGAGAAGATGGGTCAAAATTACAAACAATAGTAAACGCCCATTCTTCATCCTGCACAAGGTTAGCAGACTGTGTTTTTGGAGTAGAGACCTTTGCAACAACCATTCTAGCCTCTTTTCTCTTTGCCTCTTTTGCAGCCAGTTTAGGACAGTTCTTTATGATATGATAATTTCTTTTACAGTACTTGCAAGAAAATTTCTTATTTTCTGATTTCTTCTCATCTTTGTCTTCCTTCTTCGAATGTGCATTTGCAGATTTCTGCTTGGTACTTGAAGAGATCCATTTTCCTTTGCCCTTCTGACTAGCCAGGAAAGCTTGATCTACAACACACATAATGGACCTATTCTTCCTCGAGTGATCATCATGCAACAGAAGAGAGACTAACTCCTCAAATGTCAAGGCATTTGGATTGCTTTTCATCATCAACCAAAAAGTAGAAGAAAAACTCTGATATGAATCAGGAAGACCATTCAGAGCAGTCTGCACAAGTGAAATGTTAGGAAGGACTTCACTTAGTTGAAATCAATTGTTCCTTCAAATCCTTGATCTTTGTTAGAAAACTGTCCATAGAATCACCTTCATTCATGTGCTCACTCTTCAACTATTTTTGGACTTAAGCAACATGAGCCTTATTCCTCACTGGGTACAATGTGGTAAGTGTATCCAAAGCATCCTTAGCTGTTCTGCAAGAGCGAATGTGAGGAATAATGGCACATTTGACAGAAAAAGTTGTCAATGCATGTGCTTGGGCATCTCGGCTATCCCAACGAATTTGATCTATAGTAGGTGCAACAGAAACCATAGCACAAATAGGAATATGAAGAATATCATCATCTTCAACACCTTCTGCATCAGCTTCAATACCTATAGTTGTAATAGTTGCAGGTTTGATAAGACATTTTCCAACACCCTACACAATGTTCCACAATCCTTTTGCGACCAATACATGTCGCATCATATAAGCCCATAACAGGTAGTTGGTACCATCCAAGTTATCCTCAACAACCAACATACAGAATACATCACTTCTTTTAGCCATGGTCGGTGACTAAAATACCTTGATGCAGAAAATTGATTGTATCTCAAAATGTTGAATAAACCTGCCCAAAGGAATTCTACTAAACTTGTAGCAAACTTTGAGATGCTTATGCTGGCGAACAAAAAATGGTATATACCTTTGGCACAAAAAGATAAAATAGCTTGCACAAGCATTGCGATAGTATGTTCGGAGGCTGAAACAAACTTAGATTGTGATTTGCACACCACAAATCGAAGTAGTTTTGATATCGGAAACACCCTGAGTATGCTCATCGAAATTCGTGTGATTCTGAGACTGCAACCGGAGAGGTGTCAACGACCCCTTAGATGAGGCGGTGACCTACTCTAATACCAATTGTTGGAGTTAGACCTCTGTGGAAGCACGCAAACCACACAAGGAAAAAGAAGAAGCTTGGAGCACAACACACAATACTGAATGTATTACCACGATAATGTACAAAGATATGTAGCCCATTAGGGAAATAGGCGTATATATAAGCTGGAAAAAAAAACCTCCTAAAGAGGGAAAAAAGTTCCGGTGGTCCTAGAGTGTTCACACATATCATTACCTAAATATATCAACAAAAGAATCTCTACACATGAAAGTGCAGCCTGTGGAATTTATGAAATGACCAAAGACCATGTCACCTAGAGGTGATTGGTTCTCTATCATTTGAACAATTTTTCTCCCTAAGATTATCCAAACAACTCGAGATGGTGCTTACAAAATATCAAGATGAGGTGTGGCTCTAGTTAGAAGATATAAAGAAAATAGCAAAGTTTAGCTTCTACAAAGTCTCAAAACATTGCAGGTATAGAGGCCTAGTATTGTGGTCGTTGTGAAAGCCGCCAATTCCCAAATACTATGAAATTTATATAAATATAGCTAGATAGTACTAGCTATAGCTATTCAAATTTGGAAGAAATTGGACATCAATTGGTAGTTCAAATGACCTATTCTTCTCAAAACAATCTTTTTCTTGGAAAAGCTACTACAATGTAGGCCCTAGCATTTACCTAAAACTCAAAGACTTTGGAATTTAGCTTCATAGTTTTTGGAGATAGATGTCTGCGGAAGCACGCAAACAGCACAAGGAAGAAGAAGAAGCTTGGAGCACAAACACACAATACTGAATGTATTACTAGAGAATGTACAAAGATAAGTAGCCCATTGGGGCAATAGGCGTATATACAAGCCGGGGGAAAAAAACCTCCTAAAGAGGGAAAAAAGTGCCCCGACAGTCCTAGAGTTTTCACACACATCACTACCTAAATATATCAACAAATCCCCCCTGGGAGTGATGCGGTGAACAAGGAGCTGGCACTCATGTATAAGGAAGTGCCAAGCTATGTGGAAATCACTCCACAAAAGGAAGTAAGCCCAAAGCTTTGCGGAAAGCTTCAAACTTCTCCCTAGGCAGAGCCTTCATGAAAAGGTCTGCAATGTTCTCCTACGTGGGCATATATGCCAAGCTGATCTCCCCAGCAGAGAACCTCTCCCTGACATAGTGATAATGCACCTCAATGTGCTTAGTGCGAGCATGGAACATAGAGTTCCTCGCAACTGCCAATGCGCTCTGACTGTCAGTGAAGATGGTGGTGGCAGAAGACTGGCCAACACCCAAATCAGCCATAAGGCGTCTGAGCCACACACACTCAACAGTCGCTGTGAAAGCTGCCCTATACTCATCCTCACAACTGGAAGTGGCCACAGTAGGCTGCTTCTTGCTCAACCAAGATATACATGAGCTACCAAGCATGAAGCAAAAACCACTGGTGGACACACGAGTGTCATAGCAACCAGCCCAATCTGAGTCAGAAAAAGCATGCAAATCTGGCGGTAGTGATCCCCCCTTGGGATAAAACAACCCAAGTAGCCGAGTACCACTCAAGTAGCGAAAGATGCGCTTAAGCGCTTTCCTATGCGTGACTCCTGGGCAATGCATAAACCTGCTCATCTGTGAGACAACAAACTGAATATCTGGCCGAGTAATGCATAAGTAAATCAAGCATCCAACAACCTACTGATAGAGAACAACATCAAATGCATCTCCAGCATCATGAAGACTCAATCGTAAACCTGTCTCCATAGGAGTGGCAATAGGCTTACAATCTTCAAGGCCAAAACGTTGCAATAATGTGTCAATATATTTCGTTTGACACAAAGCCATTCCACCATCAACGTGCATAAACTGAATGCCCAAATAGTGATGCAAATGCCCCAAATCAGACATCTCAAATGAGGCATGCAAATCAGCCTTAAAATTAGCAATATGTGTCTCAATAGGACCAATGAGCAGCATGTCATCAACATAGACAACAATGATCAGAAGCACATCATTAGCACGTTTAACATATAAGGTGCTTTCAGTTGGACTGTTCTCAAAACCATGTGCAATCAAATAGGCATGTATCTTCTCATACCAAGCACGTGGTGCTTGCTTTAAACCATATAATGCCTTCTTTAACCTACAAACATGGTTTTCATGCCCTTTCTGCACAAAGCCACGGGGCTGAAAAACATACACTTCTTCATGCAAGTCACCATTCAAAAATGCTGTTTTAATGTCCAACTGATGTACATTCCAACCATGATGGGTTGCAAGTGCACAAATGCTATGAACAGTAGTCATACGGCATGTAGGTGCAAAGGTCTCATCAAAATCAATGCCTCTTTCCTGTGCATAACCCTTTGCAACAAGCCTAGCCTTATACCTGTCAACTATACCATCAGGTTTATGCTTCAGCTTGTATACCCACTTAGTGCCAATGGCCTTCTTGCCAGGAGGCAAGTCACATAAAGACCATGTACCATTCTTCATTATAGCATCATATTTAGATTGCATAGCAGCCATCCAATTTTCTGAATTTTGTGCTTCATCAAAAGAAACAGGATCATTCTCATCACAGAGACTAGATGCAGCGATAGCATAGAAATCTGATGTAAAGGAGGCACTATGAGAGCCTGAACGAGTACGATATGACAAAGGTGCATCTAATTTGCTGTCACGCAAAGTCTACACCAACCATTTTGGCATAGTTTTTGCGTGCTCAATATCAGCTCTCTCATCAACAAGTGCATCATGTAAATCTGCATCACAAATGGAATGATCTGCATCATCATATGAAACCTGCAAAGGCTGAGAAATTGCTTCATTAGGACCAATACTAGCCTGTCCACCTGTAAAAAGAGGCATCAAAGTATCATACATGTCTTTGGAGCTAACAGATGTCTCCTTAGTACATGAAAGCAATGGCTGAATAGCATCTTCCACAAAGACAACATCACGGCTAACCAGAATGCGTTTAGTTTGTGGATGATACAGACGATAGCCTTTACTTTCAGAACAGACGATAGCCTCATATGGAGTGATAGACTGCAACGCTTTAGTGGGACACCTGTTCAGTACATATGCTGCACACATGACAGCCTCAAGCAAGAAACTATGTGGTAAAGCCTGACTTTTGACCATGCACCTCACCATCTCCATGAGTGATCTGTTCTTTCGTTCAGCAACTCCATTCTGTTGAGGTGTATACGGCACTGTACACTGGTGTTTTATCCCACGTTGAGCCAGAAATGCATTAAAATCTGAAGACATATATTCCCCCCCTCGATCAGAACGGAGGGTGCCCATTTTACATGCTGACAGATTTTCAGTCAAAACCAAAAACTGTTTGAAGCACATGAACACTTCGAACTTTGTTTTGAGTGGATATACCCATGCATGCCTGGAAAAATCATCAATGAAAGTCACGAAGTAAAGAAAATTTCCAAAAGAGGGTGTCTGCATAGGACCACATACATCACTATGTACAAGCTGCAATTTCTGCGTAGCCCGAACGGAACCATCTTTTGGAAAGGAAGAACGCTGCATTTTGCCCAAATTACAGCCTTCACAAACATGTTTTCCAGGTGCCTCAAGTTTGGGCAAAGAGGACACCATTTCAGATTTCTGCAGGCGTAACAAACTAGCAAAATTCAGATGACCAAAGCGTGCATGCCAAAGCTTTGCATCTGACATAGCCTGAGAATCATGAACTGCACATGCCGAATCATTCATAGATCTTTCATAGTCTATGAGCTTATACAGCCCATGACATAAAATGCCAGAAGCAATAATCACATCGCCATTTGAGAGATCATGGATTGTACACCTGTCATCAACGAATTTCACAACCAAGCCAATCTTGGCTAATGCAGAAACTGATAACATGTTCTTTTTGATCCTTGGCACAAATAAAGCATCTGACAAGGTGAAAGAACTACCATCAGCAGTAGTCAGAATGATCTTACCAACTCCCATAACAGGATAAGAGGAGTTATTGGCGCATGTGACAGTATTCCCTGTAGGGGCAGGCTCGAGTGAAGAGAAGAAACTACGCTGCAAGGTAATATGTTTGGTCGCCCCACTGTCAAAGTACCAAACATCTGAGTCTAGTGCAGACATGCACTGATCATGAGAAGATGGGTCAAAACTGCAGACAGTAGTAAACGCCCATTCTTCTTCCTGCACAAGATTTGTAGACTCTGTTTTTGGTGTAGAGGTCTCTGCAACAACCATTCCAGCCTCTTTCTTCTTTGCCTCTTTAGCAGCCAGTTTTGGACAGTTCTTTATAATATGATCATTTCCTTTACAGTACTTGTAGAACAATTTCTGCTTTTCTGATTTCTTCTCATCTTTATCCTCGTTCTTCGATTGTGCAGCATTTGCAGATTTCTGCTTACTAGTAGAAGAGCTCCATTTTCCTTTGCCCTTCTGACTAGCCAGGAAAGCCTGATCTGCAACACGCATAATGGACCTGTTTTGCCTGGACTGATCTTCTTGCAACAGAACAGAGATTAATTCCTCAAATGACAAGGCATTCGGATTGCCTTTCATCATCAACCAAAGAGTAGAGGCAAAACTCTGATATGAATCAGGAAGACCATTCAGAACGGTGTGCACAAGTGAGCTATTTGGTATAACCTCATCAACAGAAATCAATTGTTCCTTCAGGTCTTTGATCTTTGTAAGAAAACTGTCCATAGAATCACCTTCATTCATGTGCTAACTCTCCAACTGTTTTCGGAGGTAAGCAACACGAGCCTCATTCCTAGCCTGGTACAAAGTGGTAAGTGTATCCCAAGCATCCTTTGCTGTTCTGCAAGAGCGAATGTGAGAAATAATGGCACGTTTGATAGACAAAGCTATCAATGCATGTGCCTGGGCATCTCTGCCATCCCAACAAATCTGCTCTGCAGTAGGTGCAACAGAAACAGCAGCACGAACACGAATCTACAGAATATCATCTTCGACACCATCTTCATAAGCTCCAACACCTGTACTTGCAGTACCTGTCATTACAAGTGTAACAGGACGTCTTTCAACACCCTGCACAATGTTCCACAATCCTTTTGCAACCAGTACATAAAAAGGATGAAATAGCCTACACAAGCGCTGCGATAGTGTGTTTGGAGGCCGAAACGAGCTCAGATCGCGATTTCGGCACCACAAGGCGAAGCTGTTTTGATCTCGGAAACACCCTGAGTATGCTCACCAAATTTCGTGCGAATCTGAGACTGCAAACGGAGGAGTGTCGACGGCACCCTAGAAGAAGCGACGACCTGCTCTGATACCAATTGTTGGAGATAGACGTCTGCGGAAGCACGTGAACAACACAAGGAAGAAGAAGAAGCTTGTAGCACAAACACACAATACTGAATGTATTACTAGAGAATGTACAAAGATAAGTAGCCCATTAGGGCAATAGGCGTATATACAAGCCGGGGGAAAAAACCTCCTAAAGAGGGAAAAAAGTGCCCCGGCAGTCCTAGAGTGTTCACACACATCACTACCTAAATATATCAACAATAGTTAGAATATATCCTAAAAGTGTAGCTGCATTGTTTTTTGGTTCACCTAAGCACAAGTGAAACAAATATAGAATGATTGAATTTCAAATATAGAATGATTATTTGATTGAATTTCAAATGATCTTATAAGACCATACTAGTTATGTTGAGCTAGATTTTGGCACAAAGGAAATGAAATTTGGAGGTCTTTTGATCAGTCTAAAAGCTTCAAGAAGATGACCCTATACATTCCCAGAGTTGGTCATCAAGTGTTCGGCCCTTCCAATGAAATGGTGATACAAATCTAAGAAAATATCAAAATCAAGTGATATTTGAGCCTATTGAACGCTTGAGCAAAGCTATTTAAGGTTGGAAAATTTCATAGATTTTGCACTAGTAAAATTTAGTTAAAGTTAAGCTTTAATCTACTACGTTTGAAAATTGTTTATGTAGGATATGTTGTTAAAAGGAAAAGATTTTCCATATGTTTTTTATGATACTTTTTTGATATGGTGTGATCACCATGGGCTAGCCATGCCCTAGATGCTTGTTTATTGATAATTGGTTTATGGTGACCATTCTCAGTAGGACAGAGAAGCTTTTGTCAAGATTTTCAGAAATATATATATAGTGCCATGAGAGCATGGAACATGAAAACTTTAGTAGTTGTTTTTATCTTACATATTAGGATTTATACAAGTTGTATAAATTCCAATTTTTTGTAAGTTAATAGGTGATTCATGTTGCATGACTTGATACTAGATGCAAGCTTCATCCTTCACAACTCTAGTTGAGTTTATTTATTATGTAGTTTCTCATTTCTCAACTCAAGATGAGTTGATGTTATAGATAGTTATGAGTGATAGAATCATAGGAATGAATCTGTCCTTTCCATAGGGGGAAGGAAACACTTCAAGAACACTTCATGATTTCATTATTATTATTTATTTTTGTGAGTACTCACCGATTTATTCTTGTCTTTTTGAGAGAAGTATTCGACTTAATCTCATACACCCATCTATGTGGGGTATAAAGTTTGGTGGTATGGGACATCAAACTTTGTATTCTACCTAGGTGTAGGATAGAGGGTATGGGAGAGAAGTCTCTCAAATTGTATTTTTTTATGGTTTGGAGTCATTCATATGATCTTCTTACTATTAGACAACATAAGAGCAATTGAAACAGTCACTCTATATGTGATTGCGAACAAGTCAAGTCCAAAGGCAAGTTGCCTAGAAGCGAAAAGGCAAGTTGCCTAGAAGCGAAAAGGCAAGTTGCCTAGAAGCGAAAAGGCAAGGTTTTCACATAAGAGCTGTGAATAGGTAATTTCATGAAGATGAAATTCATAGAGTATGCACTACTTTATTTGATATGTGTGAGGATAGGCCATGGTTCATACATAATGTGTATGCAATGAGCTAGATGCTTAGCCTAGTGGGCAATGAGTGGGCACACATATAATTATCATTTTCCAGTGTATTTAGTGGACTCATATTATGGCCCTCATTATTGTAACACTTATGTGTTCCTTGAGTAGCTTTGATTTCAACCTTTTCCCTATACATGGGCATTTTTTACTCTAGTTTTGGATAGAGGTTTTTCCCCATGTTACCACATACATGATTCACTCATATGTGGTAGTACTTTTTACTTAGGGATATTATTTAGCTCTTACTTCAATTCTTTTGATTGTCAATAGAGAGAGCTATTCTAGCCATCCGTCTTCTCTATGTGTCTTTTTGCATTTGTGCCTTGTGTGTTTCTTGCACTTCTACGCACACCCAACAGTGGTATGAGAGTAGGTTCAACTCCTTCTCAAGTTTCAGTTTTTTGTGTCGCAACATGTGTGCACTTTTCACAGAGCTAATCAACTTCAAAGCATAGAATAGAGAATTTCAGCAACCAAAAAACATTTCTAGTAGTTGCATTTGAGTTTACCCTTGTTTTGAATCCATTCATGCAATCAGAATCACCATCAGAGTGACAATTTGTGAGCTGAAATTTTGACATTCATTTCAATTTTCATCGAAGTAAAGATTTTATCACACTCTTGTTCTTTAGTGAAATGGAGGGCAACAATGACTTGTTTGACATGCTTCAATTTGAAGATAAGCTTGATGGGACTAACTATCCAATGTGGTCTTACATGTTGAAACATGTTTGTGTTGCAAAACAACTTTGGAACATAGTGGTAGATGTAGATCGAAGACCCGTAGGTTCTTCTACTTCACAATATACTGTCATAGATGGAGCTTCTTTTTCAAGTACAGTGGTTTCTTCTTCTCCACCTGCAAAAGAGAAATTTAGATGGGATGGAAAAGATGCTCAAGCTCATGCATTGATTGTGCTTTCTGTGAAGCATCATATAGTTCCACACATTCAGTCGTGTTCTACATCAAGACAGGAATGGGACACTCTTGCTTCCTTCTATGCCCGTGTGTAATGAAGCACGTGTTGCATACTTGAGGAAGCAACTTGATGTATGTATGGCTAAGAATGAGTTGGTGGATGTGTATGTGACACGCATCAAGGACTTGAAAGAGCAATTGGCAAACATAGATGAGATTATTTCGGATGCATCACTCATTTCTACATTGTTGAAAGGATTATTAGAATCTTTTCAAAGATTTGTCACTACACTCCATTTGGTTGCAAAAGAGAATCTTAATATCCATGCATTTGATGAGGTTGTGTCTCTTCTTTTGCAAGAAGAGAAATCTAGAGTGAATAGGAGTGGTTTGATTGAGGGAAAACCAAGTATGGTTAAGCTTCGGGTTCATCAAAATCAAAGTCTCAACCATCCTCTTCCATTCATTCCTCTAATGATGCTGATTTGCAAAAGAAGAAGAGATGCAAATATTGCCCGAAGGCTGATCATACTATTGATGAGTGTAAAAAGCTTGCTAAGTGCAATGAAAAGAAGAAGGAATCCAACATGTTTATTGCTCAAAATTCAGAAAATGCAAAGAATGATGAAGTTAACATGGCTCAAAATTTTTGGGCATGTGTTGTTACATGTCATTATGATGTATATTTGCATTCTAAATGTATGGTTGTGAGTGAGGCTAATTTTGATTGGTTTTTTGATAGTGGTGCTTCAAATCACATAACTTCATGCAAAAGGTTTTTTGCATCATTCAGAGATGTACCCAAAGGAGGACATGTGGTGTGTAAAAACAATGCCCCTTATCCTATCATTAGAGTAGGAGAAATTGAGTTTATGGCTACAATTGAAGGTGTGATTCTCTTGAAAAATGCATTGTATGTACCCGATATAAAAAAGAACTTAATTTCAGTTCCCTTGATTGCCAAAGCTGGACTTCATGTACACTTCATTGATGATAAGTGTATGGTTCATGATGTTTCTTCACAAAAGCTTTTGACTCTACACGTGGATCATGGTGGTGAATACATGTCACATGCGTTTAATACTTTTCTCCATGAAAGAGGTGTTTCACACCAATGTACAGTGCCATATACACCTCAAAAAAATGGTATTGCCGAGCGTAAAAATAAAACTCTACTTGAAATTGCATGATTTATGGTTAAAGGAAAGCCCCTTCCTGATAAGTTTTGGATGGAAGCAGTCATGTGTGCAAACTATGTGCTGAATTGTTGCCCTACAAAAGTGTTGAGAATCATCACTCCTTATGAGGCTTGGAATGAACATAAGCCTATGGTTAGTCTTATGTGTGTGTTTGGTTGTTTGGCACATGCTCTTCTGCCATCACAAAAATGTCACAAACTTGATGACAAGGCAAAGAAATGTACATTTGTTGGTTATAGTGTTGAAAGTAAGGGATGCCATTTGTACCATCCATTGACGAACACAATTATTGTGAGTTGAGATGTGGTATTTGCTGAAAATTCAGTTTTCCCTCTCCTTGAATGCAAAAAACAATCAATAGTTAGCTCACAAGATGTGTTCAATGAAGTAATTCGATGGCGATGCACCACAGTGCACTCTCCTTCTCGAGAGCTCCACGACGATATGCTCGGAGTTGAAAATTGAGCTCTAGAGGCCGCACGCAGTACTCCGCACAGAAGCTACAGAATACATAGTACACAGGGAGCACGAAGATAGACTTCTTAGGTCTTACAAATGCGGTTGAACTTACAATCTGTGACTGACCAGGCCACTATATGTTTTATTAAAGAACATATACAAAGAAGTGTCCGGTGGCCATTTGGCCTTTGACATGGACACTAACGGTAACAATCTCCCACTAAAGGCCAATATGGCTAGAGTAACTATGGGAGAAAAAATAAAGAATGATAAAGAATACCTGAGTGTAAGTATGCAAACTATACCTCCCACTTGATGGGCATGTTACACAGTATACAAGTGACTGCGTAAGATCAAGAATCAAGTAACCCCCATCAAGTGACAACAGTGTCGAAAGCTATCCTGTGGTAGAGCTTTAGTCAAAGCATCTGCAACATTATCTCGAGTGTGAACCTTCTCAAGAATAATGCTCTCAGTGGCTAAGCAATCTCTAATGAAGTGATACCTCACCTCAATGTGCTTGGTCTTTGCATGATAGACCGGATTCCTAGCCAAAGTAATGGCACTCTGACTATCATTGAGCAAGCGAGGTACATGCTGAGGTAAACCCATATCACAAGCAAGACGAGAAAGCCACAATGCTTCCTTACATGCCTCACTTGCTGCAACATACTCTGCTTCTGTGGTGGAAACAACTGTACATTCTTGAAGACGAGATCTCCAAGAGATAGCACCTCCAACAAAATGAAAAATGTACCCTGATGTAGACTTACGATTGTCTACACAACCAGCATAGTCAGAATCTATGTAACCAATAATGGATGCTTTCCCTCTACCTAAGCATAGACACTTGTCCTTAGTGCCACTCAGATATCTCAAAATCATCTTGACCGCTTCCCAATGTTTCTTGCCAGGATTAGACATATATCTGCTCACAACTCCCACTACAAATGCAATGTCTGGTCTCGTAGCTACCATAGCATACATGAGACTACCAACAACAGACTGATAAGGAATTTTGGTCATGAATTCCTTTTCCTCATCTGATTTGGGGCAGTCATCCTTGCTCAATTTCACATATGTGGGCAAAGGTGTACTCAATGCCTTTCCACCCTGCATATTGAACCGGTGAAGTACTTTGCATATGTAGTCACTTTGAGACAAGTATATGCACCTTTTACTCCTATCATGAGTAATGCGCATGCCAAGAATATGTTTGGCATCCCCCAAATCCTTAATATCAAATGTGTGACTCAACTTCTTTTTGAGAATTGACAAATCATAAGAGGACTTCCCAACAATCAACATATCATCGACGTAAAGTATCAAGCATATCAAGCTGCCATCAAAGCATCTCTTTGTGAAGAGACAATGATCCTCATTGCTCCGAGAATAGCCTTGGGACTTCATAAAAGCATCAAACTTTTGGTACCATTGTCTAGGAGACTGTTTAAGTCCATACAAGCTCTTCTTGAGCTTACAAACTAGACTTTCCTTGCCAAGAACTACATAACCTTCTGGTTGTTCCATATAGATCTCATATGTAAGATCTCCATGCAAGAAAGCTGTTTTCACATCCATTTGGACTAGCTCTAAGTCCTCCATTGCAACGAATCCAAGCAACATGCGCAAAGTAGTCATCTTGACCACGGGAGAGAAGATTTCCTCAAAATCAACACCATGTTGTTGCTTAAAACCCTTTGCAACAAGTCATGCTTTATATTTTGGAGAAGCACTATCTGATGTGAATTTCAGCTTATATACCCATTTACATGGTAAAGCTTTCTTGCCCTTTGGCAAAGGTACTAAGTCCCAAGTACCATTCTTGTGAATAGAATCCAACTCACTCTTCATGGCACGCTCCCACTTGACATGATCCTCTGTCTGCATAGCCTCTTTGTAGCAAGAAGGCTCACCGACATCTATTAGCATAACAAAATCTAAACCTGGAACATATCTATCAGGTGGATGTGAGACACGTGCAATACGTCTCAATGGTTGCTGAACAGGAACATGTGCAGACTCATCTGAATGGACATTCTCTTGAACATCCCTATGTGCAACATTTTTATGCATGCTAACCGGAGGACTAGTATCCTCAAACACCACTCTTCTCACTTCAACCTCCTTAATGGGTTGTTTATGCATCTTAGACTCATTCAAAATGACATCACTACTTCTGATCACTGACCGTGTTTCAGGATCCCATAAGTGATATCCAAATTGTCCTTCTCGACCATATCCAAGAAAAATGCATTTCTTTGACTTATGGTCCAACTTTTGTCTAAGATTCTTGGGTATATGAACATATGCTTCACACCCAAAAACTCGAAGATGATCATAATATGGTGCTTTCCCTGTCCATAACTCTTGTGCCACTTTCAGACCTTTGGCAGTACTAGATGAAAGGTTAATCACATGAACTGCAGTCAATACTGCTTCTGCCCAAAAACCTTGTGAGAGGTTTGCATGATGCAACATAGAGACTACTCTATCTTGAATAGTTCTATTCATCCTCTCAGCTACACCATTCTGTACTAGGGTATAAGGAGCTGTAAACTCTCTACGAATCCCTCTAGACTGACAAAAAAGGCTGAATTCATGTGAGGTATACTCACCCCCATTATCTGAACGTAAAGCCTTAAGCTTAGTTCCTTTTTCAGTCTCAACTGAAGCAATCCATTTTCTGAAAGTAGGGAATACATCATCCTTTGATTTGATAGGATATACCCAGACTTTTCTAATAGCATCATCTATGAAAGTGACAAAGTAAAGAGAACCACCTAAGGACCTAGTGGGCATAGGACCACACACACCTATATGAATGAGATCTAAAGGCTGAATTGAAGAGTCAATGTGCGTTTTATGCATATTTTTGGTTTGCTTTCGATATTGACAATGTTCACAAAATGAAAAATCAGAGAAAGATAACACAGGTAAGTAGCCAGAATGAGAAAGGTTTTCCATTCCACTACGAGATATATGGCCCAAACGACCATGCCAAATACAAGCCATAGGCTGTTCAGTAACAACTAACAAGTGTTCTTTCTATGATACAAATAAAGGATAAAGTGAGCCAACTTTGCTTCATTTTGTAATAACCATATTGCCCTTTGATATACGAAAGGACTGAGCATGGAAGACCACCTTGTAACCAAGGTCATCAAGTTGACCAACTGACATCAAACTACGTGATAACTGAGGTACATGGCGTACATTATGCATAGTAAATTTTGAACCATCAATGAACTACACAACCACATCTCCAATCCCCACAACATCACACTGGTAAGAGTCACCAAGTCTCACGGTACCAAGAGACTTTGCTGCATAATTAGAGAACCATTCTCTATGTGGTGTCACATGGAAAGAAGCACCAAAATCGAGCAACCAGGTGTGGCAAAGAGAATCAGCCATAAGTGCCTCAGATGGCACAGTACTATCAAGTGTCAACACATCAGCATCATAAAAAATAGCATTAATTTCTTCAACCTTCACAGTCGAAGTAAATGGTGCAGGTAACTGTTTAACCTGCCCATCAACATTCTGTCCTTTACGTTTAGCATTCTTTAATGCATAACAGTCTTTCTTCATGTGTCCTTTCTTATGACAATAATGGCATTCGATATCCCTCTTCCTTGATTTACTTCTACTCTTATTCCGTTGACCATTCTTTTCCTTGTTCTTGCTCCTACCACGTTGTTGATTCTTTCCTTGGTAAGAATCATGAACATTATATGCATCTCCACTCTGAGTGCCAACCATAGATTTTCTATGAATCTCCTCACTCAAGAGTGCTCCACATAATTCATCATAGACGAGTTTACCACCAGGTGCACTATTGCTAATAGCTGTGCAAAATGTATCCCATGATGATGGCAGGGTGCATAACAACAATACTGCTTTCATTTCATTGTCCATATCCATTTTCTGAGCCTGTAATTGGGAGAATATGGCATCAAACTCATTTAGATGAGCAACAACACTATCTGTGTCCTTCATACGAAGGTCATATAATTTTCTCATCAGATACACTTTATTTGATGCCGTCGCTTTTCATATGTATTGCATAACTTCTTCCAAAGCTCCTCTGCACTTTCACAGTCTAATACTGTAAAGTGAGCATTATCCACCATGTGCAAGCGAATGGTAGACCTGACCATTTCATCTAACTCATCCCAATCATCTTCATCCATGTCAACATGCTTCTTTAAAATCCCATTTACTGGCTTCCATTGCCTCCTTTGAATCATCACATCTTTAATTTGATTCTTCCATAGAGCAAAGTTTGTGCCATCAAATTTTCGGATCTCAAAATGGTCTTTGCCTTGCAAGTTATAGCTCCTCCTCGGAACACTAGCACTAGACCCTGATCCACCGGATGTGCTTGAGGCCTCTGATGCCATGATGGTAGAGAACTGAATAGAATGATAATGGAGCTAGAAGAGTCCAAACACCAACAAATAAGTGTATCAAGGAGTAAATCCACCACTCTATCGTTGACTAAACCAGAAATCTGGAAAAATTTTGCCAGAGTATCCTCTGCAAAATTAGCATATGACCAGTGTCAAAGTATCATAAAACTGCAAGTACTGACATGTCTACCTGCATAGTGAATCACTGACTCCACTACATATAATCAGTTACCCAATAGAAGCCAACTAGGCTTATCGAGCACCTATGAACAACTATTATACATCCCCTATGGCGAGGCTGGGTAAGTCTTCCACCTTCATCACCGAAGAGACCCCGACATCTGGGTGTCTCCCAGTTAAGAAAACCTCACCACGACCCTCTTTATCAAACGTAAAAGGCTTTATGCAAAGAACGTAACTGCTATATCAATGACCATATGGACGTACATAAGCAGTATCCACAGAAGCGTACATGGTGTGTATGTGCTCAATATATGCAGTAAAATGACACCAAAGGCTGAATACACAGCCCAAAAACTAGCCAATAACACCTGCAAGTGTCTGTCAACTCTGATGTTTTAGGCTTAAAAACCTGCATAAATTTGCAGCGACTGCTCCCACCAAAACTGAAAACCTCTCAAGAAACCTGTAGTTTTATGAGTGTGGCTGAAAACATAGCCCCAAAGGTTGATATTTATTGTCTGAGAAGTATAAAGAACACTCTTCTTGATGTTCTTGGACCTGTGTGAAGAGAACTATGTGTGAAAGTACTCCAAAATGGCTCCAAAAAACACCCCAAAATTGCTTCAGAAATAGGCTTTGAAAGAAAAAATGAAGCTTTGAGGGACCAAAACTTGTTCAAGGTAATGTCAACCTTAGTCTTTCCCCTTCTTCAAACACCACAAGAGTGTAGCTTAGTGGCAAGAGATTGCCACGGTTAAGCGAGCTCTGGGGGGAACAGTACTGGGATGGGTGACCTCTCGGGAAGTACCGGGAACACCTATATTCCTTGATCGTTGAGGTCCTCCCTCGCGCACAACCAACGGCGCCAACGGTGACTCTTATGACAAGGTATGCCTTGGTCGCCGCCTTAGTCGTATGCCTTGGGGGGGGGGGGGGGTGCTCGCTTCGCTCGCACAAAAGGAACAAAGCTTTTGCCTCGAACTGCTCTGATACTAGTGAAGTAATTTGATGGCGATGCACCATAGTGCGCTCTCCTTCTCGAGAGCTCCACGACGATATGCTCGGAGTTGAAAACCGAGCTCTAGAGGCCGCATGCAGTACTCCGCACAGAAGCTACAGAATACACAGAAAAACACAGTACACAGGGAGCACGAAGACAGACTTCTTAGGTCTTACAAATGTGGTTGAACTTACAATTTGTGACTGACCAGACCACTATATGTTTTATTAAAGAACATATACAAAGAAGTGTTCGGTGGCCATTTGGCCTTTCACATGGACACTAACGGTAACATTCAATACACTCATGCCTTTGTTCCAAAATGGTGCGCTTGACTATGGTCATGTAGACTAGCCAATTGAAACTCAAAGGGCTGGAAAATTCGAACAAAATAGAGCTGAAAATGTAAAGCCAAACATGACTAGACTTTTTCAGCCAAAAATTGTCACATTTGCTAGAAATTTCCAGCCACATATGGCTGAACATGTGTCAAAATATGGCTGAAAATGAGCATGAAATTCAGCCCATGCATGATGTACATGTTGATGATGTATTGCATAATGAATGCATGTCTATCAAGAGTGCACAAACTATGCCAAAGTGCCTGAAACAAACTTTGCAAGACAGTAAATTGAGTGCACCTTTACTTGATAGAACAAGATCAAGCTCTCGTCATGCATCAAGTAATATTATGGATTATTTTGTTATCGCAATAGCATGTGATGAAGAGCCACTTACTTTTGAAGATGCATGTGATGATCCACAATGGATGAGTTCTATGCAATCAGAAATGGATTATAGGAATGGTACTTGGGAGTTATGTGAATTGCCAAAAGGAAAAAATGCCATTGTTACAAAGTGGGTTTACAAGATTAAGAGAAAGTTTGATGGTAGCATTGATCGCTACAAAGCTAGATTGGTTGCCAAAGGATATGCGCAACAAGATGGCATTGACTATGAGGAAACTTTTGTATCTACTTCACGCATTGACTATGAGGAAACTTTTGCATCTACTTCACGCATTGACTATGAGGAAACTTTTCCCATCAAGGTTGGAAAGTACATAAGTTGAACATAAAAATAGCCTTCTTGAATGGTGATTTGCAAGAGGAGGTCCATGTGAAGCAACGTCTTGGATTTTCTATGAATGGGAAAGAGCATATGGTTTGTTGCTTTCATAAAGCCTTGTATGGTCTCAAGCAAAATCCACATGCATGGTATGACAAAATCCATAAGCACTTGATTGCTCTTGGCTTCACATGTAGTCCACTTGAAAGCACACTCTATGTACGCAAAAATAGGGCTGATCTTATAGTGCTTGTTCTTTATGTCGATGACATACTCTTGACTGTGTCATATGATGCAAAACTTGACATTCATATGGCTTATTTGTAGCATATTTTTTATGTCACTTATCTTCATCTTTTGAGCTACTATATTTGCATCCAGTTTATATCCGTTGAGGGGGGAATTGTTATGCATCAAGAAAAGTATGTTGAAAAAGTACTTTGGCATTTTAATTGCAAGTTAGTTTCCACACCAGTTGAGACAAGATTTAGGTTCTCAATTGAGGATTCCAGTGATGCATTTGACACATCTCTTTATCAGCAAGTTGTGGGATGTCTTATATATGTATGCAACACAAGGCCGGATATACAGTATGCAGTTTCCTAGTTGAGTTGATTCATGCATAGCCTTAGCACTAGGCATTAGCAAGCGGTGAAATGTGTGTTCAGATATCTCAGAGGAACTTTGAGCTTAGGTCTCTTTTATGGCAGAGATATTCAACCATGCTTGCATGCTTTTATAGATAGTGATTGGGATGGTTGTTATGATACTCGCATGTCCACTAGTAGTAATTGTTTTTTCCTTGGAGACTCAAGCATATCTTGGTTGAGGAAGAAGCAACCTATAGTGGTGACATCGAGTTATGAAGCTGAGTACGAGGTAGTTTTCAAAGCTACAGTGGAGTGTCTATGGCTGAGACACCTATTGATGGATCTTTGCATGGAGATTGATGTTGCTATGCATATTCTCACTAATAGTCAAAGTGCATTGACTGCTGCGCGAAACCCAATGTTTCATGTATGGACCAAACATATTTAGGTGCATTATCACTTGTGAGAGAGCACCTTCATGCAAGAGATATTGATTTGGTATATGTGCCTACACAAGATAATGTGGCAGACATATTCACCAAAGCTCTTCCATGGGAAACATTTGAAGCTTTTCGCAAAGCTTTAGGTTTATTACCTTGTGGGGGCTAACCTATCACTCCATGTATGTGTTCACATCATTCCCTCTAGGGAGATTTGTTATACTTATGTGTTCCTTGAGTACTTTGATGTGAACCTTTTTCCCTATACGCGGGCTTTTTTTACTCCAGTGCTAGGTAGAGGTTTTTTTCCCCATGTTACCACATACATGATTCACTCATATGTGGTGGTACTTTATACTTAGGGATATTATTCAGCTCTTACTTCATTTCTATTCATCGTCAATAGAGAGAGCTATTCCAGCCATTCGTCTTCTTCGTGTGTCTTGTGTTTATGCTCCCTATGTGTGCTTCTCATGTGTCTTTCACACTTCTACACATACCCAACAATTATATCTAGGAGTGCTAGATTATTATAGTAGTTTACTAGAGACTCCTCATTCCTAGATGGGAATGATTTAATCATAGTGATGATCAGATGGTGGTTAGTGATAAAGCAAGTTTCATCCACTTGGATCCAACATCTTGCATATTATTATTCAGAAGTTGGTGATAGTTTCACTGGTTTCTATATTTTCTTAGCACATCTTCACTTGGTGTTATGGACTTAGTTCCACAAAGTGGATTGGGATTTACTTTGTATGGGAGATATTTTGATCCATAGTTTGGATTATTATATATGATAGATCAAGATTTTGATCCATCATATAGTTTGGATATTTTTATTATAGTTTGGATGTGATAGATTGAGATCTTGGTCCATAGTCTAGATCATTGACAAATTGTCATCTTGGATTTATAGTTTTGATCATGATGACACTTTCTTGAGTTTCATTTCATTATAGTGAGTAAATCCAGCAGATTTACTTGAGCTTAGAGATTAAGCACTATTCGGAAAATATTTCCATTTATTTTAAGTATTTTTCTACAGAGATTGGAGACACATTTTGGATCAACATAGTGTTTTTTTTGTTACTTTAGTGGAGTAAGTGATTTTGCAGAATTATACCATATGTCAAGCGATGAATGGTTATTTTATGGAGAAAAGGGCAAGCCACCAAGGTCTCTACAGGTGACAAGCCATCACCGGTTAGTGGTCAAGGTCTACGAATAGGGAGTCCAAGGATATTCTGAGTACTTATGTTGTGCACATATGGACTCATTGGGCCTCAGAAGGATTCCTATAGTATGCCCAAGGTTAGGACTACTATTTTTTGGTGGAAATGCTAGATAGGAAGCACACAGACTAGTTGTCTACTTTTGGAGCATCTAGTATTTCACACACCTAGCACACTCTACTCTTATTCTTTGGAATCATAAATTTAGATTCCCAAGTTTATAGCTCCTTTTATACCATTGTGTTATATTCCAGAGATGTACATGCCTGGAGGAATGAGAAGTTCCTTTCTCAAGGGATAGCCAAGGCCAAAAGCTAGAGAGTTCATACGAGGTACCTACTCATGATGGCATTAGAGGGACCTTAGAGAGAACTCTAGATGGTGACTAGGGAAGGGCTATAAATAGGCTAGGAGGTGAGTCCCAGGTATGTCATTCTCCACTTCTCACATATGTTGGGTGTTTCTCATATCGATTGAACTATGCCCCTTTACATAATGATCTTGCTTGTGGGCATAAAATACATCACCATTTTGATATTGTCTTTTCTTGTGTGAATTCTATTATGAATTCCTATTCGTTTCTTGGTGATATTGTGGCTAAGTACATTGAGATTGCTAAGGATCCTAATTTTTCTGAAGCCTTTGATTGTTTGGAGGGTGATGTACTACTTATCTATGATAATAACAATAAATATTGATATAATTGATCATTTTCTAACCTATGTTATATCACTAGGAGTTATTATGTTACTAAGAAGGTGGATACCCTTGGTTTTTTCTTGAACAAGAAGTGGTAGAACGATGATCACCATAGTGGTGACATCTACTTTGGTGTGACTTATCATTGTGTGTGTTAGCCCTAGTCGAGAGACTTAGTTTCTTGGCAAGCTTCATTTCTAGGTCATCCAAAGAGGAATATGAGTGTACAATAGTAGTGTTTTTTTTTTCATGGCTTCTTTGGTAATTCTAAATTTTTTTCCAAATCAATATATTATTTTATGCAATCATCCACTATTGATGGTCTTTTAATGGACACTAACTTTCACATTATGCTACTAGTTAGGATATTCAGAGGTAAGGTAAATCCCAAGTCAAACATCTTGATAGATATTGTTTGAAACACAAGGTAGCTAATTCCATCATCTCCAATCTTGATTGTTTGGAGCTTTGGATTAGGGAGGATGTGTCATGCCTGACTCCTTGCTTAGAAAATTCTCTAATAAATTCCTCTATTATTCTATCAAGGTTTGCAAAGTTCTCAATCTTCAAGGGTTAGAATCAAGCCAAAGCATATACTTTGAGAGTTAGCCCAAAAGCTTCATATTGAGTAAAAATCTGTTACTTAAATAAGGTGTTCTGATAGGCCTTTGTGGCTCACTTGTACCAACACCTTCATTCTGCATATTAACATTATTTTGATGTGCTTGCTTAAAACTTTTATCTCCATTATTTTCCATGAGGTGCTCTTGTTTGGTGATGGGGGAATCTAGGAGAAGAGTCTTATTCCTAGGTACAACATTCATGAGGATATTTTGGCCCTTGTACTAATACTTATCTTGTTCATCCGGATACAAGACCCAAAGATCTTTTTTAATTGGATCCTCATAGATTGTCCTATTAGGTACTTTCGATCATCTACCGATAGGTCAAAGCATCCAAAATGTATTCTTAATTTCAACTCAGTAATAGACTTGAATCAAAGAGAGAACTAACCAAATGTAGGCCAAGAACATATTTCTTCCCACATAGATCTATTCTAGGTCATCAACCCCTAATGTTTTTGGGTAAATGCCTATGAATCCACTACAACCACCATCATAATTTGCATTCTATTCATCTAGGAATTCATTCCCATAGACATCAAAATTCTCAAGATTTGTATAAAAGACATATAGGAATCTTTTTTTATCCACATGTGTTTCCCTATTGCTTGATTGCAGGGTTGTGACACAAGGTCACTTTCACATCTGCATTTTTTATCTTCATGCAGATGTACCCCTATTGATCCTTAAATATATGTGCCCCATGCTTGTTTTCTATACCATAGAGGGGAGGAACAACATACTCTCCCTCGACCTTGCATACAAAACGCAACTCTTTCTAGAGTCCATTCATGTTGTCTTAGAACATATCCTCATATTCACTTACTGAATCACTAAGATTATCAAATAACGACTAATGTATTAGATTTCACAGTCCTGCACTTTTGTTAGTTAATGCTTAGATATTAATTGCACTCTTAAAATGTGAGTTGCTATTGTGCCTGTGTACTCACTATTCTTCTTCACCCTAGTGTAGCGCCCAATCTCAAAATCATAATTCAAGTGCACACCCTTTATAAATCATTCATTAGTTCTTATTTTCTTAATGAGCAAGTGATCACGCTTTTTGTGCACATGCATGTACAAGTATCCCATATATTTTAACGTCGAATAAACCCCTCTTCCATGCTCACTTTTGGAATGTCAACTTATTTTATGATCTTATAAGACTTTGATATCGTTATCACCACTGGTCAATTCCTAAATAATTACCAATATATCAGTCCAACATAACATGCAAAACTAGGATTCTCTCTAGATACAAGTGTAATTTTACAACTTGAATATATATATTACTCTGGCCTTTAGCTCTTTAGCGTATAGAAAGCAAAATTGTTGAGTCTCAATGGTCAGCTCTCCCTAAGTTTTTTTTCCCCAAATGCAATTGAAAGTGAAAACCTGCCAGTATGGATGTAGCATATCTTTCCCAATTTACTAGGGTGAACCAATTGTCAAGTTACAAATTTGATACTATGGTTGCAACCACAATATCTCTAACATTTGTAAGGGAAAGGATATTTCTTGAGTGCTCTCTAGTGAGACAGATGATGAATGCTCTTGCCAGTTAATTTCACACTATGTACTCCAAACTTTCTCTCCCAAGGAATGCATCCCAAACTATACATTATGGCCTAATTTTTAGAATACGACCTCCTTAGAAGTGAAATTATGCAAGAGTCCACAAATTCTCAAGAAATATGGCACTTGACGGTTCTTCTAATTATCACTGATGTTTCAAGCTTTGTACCAATTGCCATGGCATCTCAAACCCCTTGTTTGGAAGTATTTTCACAAAACGATGTCTTCAGCAGGTACAAACATCTGATTTTGCATAGTCTAGTCTTTGCCCACGTTTTAGTACTTTGCCATGCTTCCATGATCTTTACAAACCTGCCTGCCATGAACCTCACCTTACCCTCTGATGTGCCTTGAAAATTCCTACGGAAAACAGGCTCCAAATCAACAAAGTCCTAGGGATATCGAAATTTGCAAAAATCCTTCTTTTGGAGATTTTATGATGCCGCAGTGAAGCACGTGTTGGATATGTGGATCCTATGGATTTTAAGACTTTTTTGTCATTTTTCTACTTACTCTGCAAAATAGGATGTGTTTGGAAAGGCACCCGTTCCTTGTGCTTTGTCTTTTTGAGGAAATAGTTAGGCACTTTATTAGTAACTCAAGGCTTCTTGATATCTTAAGGACGTCTTAGACTTGTGATCCTTGTTCCTTGGAAAAGTTTGCTATACATGATGGCTCTGACAAAACCCTAACTAGAGATATTTTCTTTTTTAATCGCTTCCATTCTCCTCACTTATTGTATTTGTATGCCCCCAAGTTGTATAACTTTCCTAGGTCAACCACAGGCCACAAACACCACACAAAACCCTCTGCGTGCATACCGACTTCCCTGGATGAGGGATGTTGTTTTTTGTACCGTGAACCTTTTGTTGGTTTTTGAGCTTAGTTGGGCTAGTTTTGAACTAAACCCTTGAGATATGGAGAAGTAATATATTTAACTTTATCAAGTTTCTACTCACTTTGCAAATAAAAATATCTCTAGGAAACCTTAGGTCAAGGAAGTAAAAAAATGAGAATTGGACCTTCCATCCATATTTTATGTCAATTTTGAACCCCCTCTCGTGTGAAGACTCTAAATCTCTCAATGGCCAAATTTTCCTCTCAAAAATCGAAGATTGCAATTATCAACGTCCTTGGAGAATGGAAGTGAGAAAATGAAAAAGTGTGACCTCTTTCACTTTTTCTTTTCTTAAGATGATGCATAGTGATGCTTTCGGGTGTTTGATTAAGATCTAACTTTCTTGTACACTTGAAAGGCATAGTATAAAATTCTTGACTTCTCTAAAATAGGGAATTCAAAACTTGCACTCTCTCCTCCAACTTTCTACTTTGTGTTGATATGGTCTTGAACTTGCCTCTTCATATCTTGGATGTTGAATGGAGTCACAAACTTCAACAAAAATGCAAATCTGCAAAATCGGATGTCTGTACAGAAACCCAACGCTTCTCGCCTCAAAAGTGGCGATTCCTCCGTTTGACTTGATTTAAATTCAACTTGTTTTTCTTCTTTTGTTAGGGCTCTTAGGTTAGCAAGAGGCCCAAAAAGACTTAGAAAAATAACAAAGTCGAATTTTAGACTTCTCTAGTAGGGAAGTCATTGATTGCAAGAGTTGATATTTTTTCTAGTTTATATCACTTGGGGCCTTGCTATATGTACTTGCGCCTTTTGTTTCCAAAATTGAACCTTAAGTTCACTCAAAAGTACCTATTATCAAAAAATAATTTCTCTGTAAATTACCCTGCCTGCAATACTCCGAGCTCATCGGACACCTCTATGAAGCATTTATTTCCAAAAACCCGCTTCCTTGTAGAAAAGAACTTCTCGTCCCAAGATGCCAGGTCGATTGGTTGGGTCCCTCGCCTCTTGAGGCGGGGGCGAGGGTTCAACCCCCCTGCGCTGCGGGACACTGTAAACTGCCTTCGGGCGTTCTATCTGGCCTTCGGGCGTTGTATCTGGCCTTCGGGCGTTGTATCTGGCCTTCGGGCGTTAATCCGTTGTATGGGCCTTCGGGCCGTCTACCTTGTCTGCCCCTGTTCTTGTGGGATAAGGGGGGTCCCATGGGTACTATGCCCTTCCTTGTACAGTTGTTCATTTCAAAGTTAAAGTCAGGGGGAGTAGGCCTCGGCCGAACCTCCATTTTAAAAAAAAAAAGAAAAGAACTTCTCTACAAGGGCAGTCAGAAAATGCAAGTATGCTTATACTTGCATTTTTTTATATCACTCACTTCTACATTTAACAATTTCTGTGCAACTAACGCGTCTCGGGGCAGTCGACAATTGCAACCCACTTTTAATCTTACCGTTTCTTTAATCCAAATGATACTTGACATCAATGCTCAGATCATTTGTGCATTCATTCACTTTTAGATCACTCCAAAAGTGCCTATGCAACTTTCCCTTGCTCTAACAAACCGATGCATGTTCTTAATACACTTAGTAAAATACTCTTTCCTATGCTTCCAAGCTTCTTCGTCCTCATTCTAATTCTATGCTTTTTCGATCTCCAAGCTCCAACACAAAGGTCTTTTGCATGTTTCTTTTACATGACCTCTCACATCACGTGTGGCTATATTGCAGATTCAACCTGTGGCTGTATCATGATATTTGAGGTTCAACCTATGGCTGTTTAAGTGATTGAGAGCTCATATAATAAAATTCTTGTAACCTGATCTCATGAAAAGGAACACTCTTCGTCCAAGGCAAAAGCTGTTACGATGTGATTTCATGATAATATATGAACGTGCCCATATCAAGAATTGGATATCTCATTGCGATTAATGCATCATCATGGTTATAAAATAGGAACCCGATGGGGCTGTTTTGGACTGTACAAACACGGGATCCGCGGGCCAAGTGATAACTGGAGATTTGAATTGTATTCAAAATTGGAGATTCCAGTCTGATGCAAGATACATCCTCGTAGTTGAGAAAGTACGCCTTCTTTACACTTTGCATTCTCTCTCTCTCTCTCTCTCTCTCTCTCTCTCTCTCTCTCTCTCTCTCTAGCAAGTTCCTCCTTCTAAATGATGGATGACTTTTGTTGCTCGAGAGTAATTGCATTCTGGAACTACACTGTTGCATAGATAGATGGCATTCCAATGTAGCAGAATGCTTATTTCTGATATAGATCTGCTGAGATATTTGAAATTTCAGGATGCAATCTTTCAACGGCTTCAAGAAGACAAATTCTTCTATTCGGTACCTTGCATTATAATAACAGCCAAAGGATACCCAGACTTGGCATCCAGGCAAGAAGCAGTCTTTTTCTGGAAGTCTTTGTGATCTTTGAAGCGGAATAAATCACTTCTCTAACATTATGAGTTTCCAAAACTTCATACCCTATTTTATCTGACAGGATTTTCCTTCATCAGTTGAGGTGCACTTTCCCAATGTTTCCCATCGTCGCTCTTGTTGACTGGTAATTCTATATATGAGAGAATTCACCGAGCTGCACGACCAACTTGTAAAGATGACGAGTAGCATGCCTTTGATATGATATGTTCAGGAATCCTGCTGGCCTGGCCATTCTTTGTACATACAAATTTGGAAGCGTCAGGATGGGGCTCGAAACATCAACATATGGTAGATAATATCGTTCTTTTTCATTGCCACATGCCATCCCATAATGTAGATTAAAAGTGACTTTTGAGCCATTGGTCAGTGTGTGATGTGAAGTGGCTTGGACTACGTAGCAGAGACATCCAGCTGGTATCAAAGGAATCGTTTATACCACTCACTGCAAAAGATAGGCAACTGGCGACAAGCTTACTCTCTTCTAAAATGCTACAAGTCTGTATCTGAAATTGATTTGTTCTTAAATTCAGTCTAATTCTTCCCAATTGATAAGATATATCTTCTTATTCTTTTATTTTTAATTTCACTGGCGAACCTTTTGTTATCGTGAAGAACAAGAAAGCGTACCAAGAAGAATTGACACACATGCTGGAATTCGGAGGAAGAATTGAAATCGAGGCTCTATATGCTCATGGCTACAGCTTTCTTGGAAAGTATATAGCACAGAAAATAGTGGAGAGAGATTATATTTAATATCTTAGATTCTACATGAACAGACTATATTAAAGTGTGTTTCTTCGAATCAGTGATAACGTGAGAAAAAATGTGACTTGGAGCGCCTTATAGTCAAGCACTTTCGTTTCTTTTTCATGGTACTTTTTGTGACAATATTCATCCTTGCAAGGAATTGTTTCTCCTATGGGAACCGTGCCCTCAAACAAATAGTTTTGAATGTAAGATAGTTCGATGACAGAATAGATTACTGAATGGATCCGTATGTAAGAATCCGTTTCGGTTCCGGCAGAGATCTCAATGCACATATCTATCAGATAAACATATAATGGATACTCCGATAGCATAAAACAAGCTATGGAACAAACATATTACATTGATAAGGGCACTAACAGTTCCTGAAATTAGAGTGTCTAAAGCGCATATATATTTTGAAAAATAGTTTCCCTGCCGAAAAATGTCTGTCATATCCAGACAAATCTCTCTAGTAACTCAGAAATGGTTTGTAAAAAAAGCGTTTTATTTACTGCTCTCGTCTGTTCAAAGCAGCACTTCCATGCACGTATCGGTTCAACCTGACTACCTGTGTGTTTGTTCTTCAACTGATATAGCACGATAAGCTTGAGTTCGGTTGCCATCAAAGACCATGATTATTTTGTCCATGATTTTATGATGTAAAAAAAATCTTCCAGTTCTTCTTTCGCTTTTATGTCTACGTTTAAACATGAGTGTCTTCTGTGCACAAGCTTCTACGTTTCCAATCCTCTTGTAGTGGTAAAGAAAACAGAATGCTAGTTCGAAGCTGCCTTACTACATAAATGTATCCTTTTTCTATTTCCATGCGAACGCACATTGATTGTGTTTCCTCCTTCATGTCAGCTACAATGCCATTAAATATCATTCTTGTTTTCATCACCAGACTTGCTCCTATATTTCCAGAGGAATTGTTCCTCCTACTGTATAAATGGGCTCTTTCTTCACCATCTTGCAAGAAGAAAACAAAATAAGCCTATCATATAAATGCTACAGAAAAATCTAGAGCATTGGCTAACCCCACAAGTTTCCTTCCTGCCTTTGCGCAATTTAGCCAAATATTTCGATGAGGCTACCATATCTTCTTGTCTCTTGTTTAAAGTTCTCTAGAATTGCATGATGGAGGTCTTTAGAAGCCATACTAAAACAAAACGAGCAAATACCGATTGCGGCTTATCTTTGGTATGCAATTTTCCTACTACAAATGTTGCAACAAGTCTCCACCAGAAATCCCAACACTTGGCTTTTATTGGTACAATCTGATAAGCCGATGATCCATATAATTGTTTGAAATCTCCTTCAGATTAATTTTCTTACTGTATGAAAAAGAACGACGTCGTTTATACTGAGATTTCTACCAATGATTATACAAAAAGAACTTTGTTGATGACACATATTTTACTCCACTCGGTCTCTCTACATGCACTATCGCTGTTGTAGACGTATTTCGTCATCTTGGAGCTTCACCCTCATCTTCTTGCAACTTCTTATATGGGCACGGATAAGGAATGAAGGTGTGCCTTATTCTCTTATTGAAAATGATCACACACACACACACACACACACACACATATATATATATATATATATATATATATATATATATATATATATATATATATATATATATATATATATATATATATATATATATACTACAAGATGTGTCATTGGGCATTTAAACTTGTTCTAGGAAGTTGGTGGTTGAGATAAGGATGCACGTGGGTACTGATGCAGCTCTGACAAATCACATAATTATAGCACATTGTTTCGGATATAGTAGCTGAGGGATCTATGCATGTAGCTTGTGCTCTATTTCATCCATTACACATGCCCTCGTTGTGACTTTAGGTTTCTGATCAGCATAAAGCACTACGTGAGCAAAACAAAAGATATGCGCTCACCCGGCGGAACATCGACGGATCATTCACGTTCCTCATCTCCTCATCTCATGTTCAGGCTTCCGAACAAGTTCCCTGAAGAAATCTACGGTGCAAGCTCGAGAAGAACCCTCAATAAAGGAACAAAAGCTCTGTTCCACAGGAATGATCACATATATATACTACATGATGTGCCATTGGGCATTTAAACTTGTTCTAGCAAGTTGGTGGTTGAGATAAGGATGCACAGGGGTTGTACTGACACATCCCTAAAAAAAGGTTTATGGAAACTTGAAAAAAGTAGTTACAGGATTATATGCCCTTCAAACTGCTGCTAAAAACGATAGTCTTCCATCACTACATACTAGAAAACATCATTGCAATGCATGTCGATGTGATTTGTTGCATATGCAACATCTGTTAAACGCGCATTTACCGTCAGAACGTGTTTAAGCTCTTTTCGGGTTCTTGGGAGTGGAAGGGGTCTGAATAATCAGAGGCCCTATACTTGATTTTCCCAATTAATTCATTCACAAAATAGTACACGAGTGTTCAAAGAACTCTGTCAACACGTATTAATCTCTAGACTCTAGTTCGTTCTCTCACAGTTTCACTTTCTGTACTCAGACTATTACTAACTCTTCCACAACTTTATCGATTCGTTCTGATTGTTACGTCCTCAACACACAGCGCTGAAAACTATTCATTACCGTAATACAGATTCACAAGTCGTACTTAATGGAACAGTGTTACACACAAATGAAGGTAATCAGCAAAACGAAATAATACGGTACTACTCAGAATTCTCAAAACTCGACACAACTGAACTACACAGATCTATCGCCCAGACAGACAGTCAGGCGATCCTTCTGGTTGTTTTCGAAGCCTCTTTTCATTGATTTATAAATGGATACAACTTCATGCAATGACCTTTCGGTTCATGTAGAATATGAAAGGGAAAGATTACAATTGCCAATCCGGCGGCTTACACTGGCACGCACGGTGGACTTGAACCCGTAGGTATACAAAATTTTTATGGCTCATCAACTATACCTTGAAGATACATTGTTCTAGCTAATTTAAACGTTTTGGCAATTTTCTGCTTCATGCTATCTAGCATTTTCTTCAAAATGTCTGGTTCGATTAACTGAGCGTCAGTACGAACAGAGCTAGCTGTAATTACTTGTTTCATCAAAAGTTCTGTGTGTGTTTGCAGAAAGGCTTCCTGCAGATAAAAGTCATTTGCCAAAGCTGCATCCCGGTTAACTTTCATGTCGTGAACTTGTTTATCCACTCTAGATAATCTTTCTGCCTGCGCACCTAATTGGTTCTCTCTTCTCTCCAATACGTGATTCTGAAATTGGATGGTCCGGTAATAAGCATTTCTTTCTCTTCGAATTGCTGGAATCTCTTTCTGGAGCTGAGCGACCAGCATCATCTTGCTTTTAAGAGCAGCATTTGATTCAAATAGGTTTTCATTTGTAAACTCTAGCTCTGTATTGGTTTGCTTTAGTAAAGCTGCCATTTCATGTCCTTTCTGTACTGCTTCATCCAATTGTGCTCTAATTTCTTCTGACAAATTTCCCATTGCTATGCGGGCATCCTCTTTATCCTTGACTAACTGCCATAACTGTAGAATTTCTGCATCAGCAGCACATAATAATTCATCTTTGGCTGCCACTTCAGCCAATGCAGCATCTCTCTGTTTAATTACTGTTTCTTGTTCAACAAGGCGAGCCTATAACTGTTTAATCTGGAATTGCAGATTATGATTCTCTGCCTTCACTGCATCTACCTCTTCTTGTAACGGAATGATATCCGCTTCTAAAACATCAACCTTATGTTGTAATTCATGTTTGATATTATCAGTAATATCCTTCATCTGTTGTGGTAGTTGTTGTGACAGGTTGATCAACAAATGACCCATTGATGCGAGCTCATTAAACACAGGTAGTGAAGGAAACAGAAGAGAAGGACGTGGTTGCAATGAAGAAGCGGTGAGGAGTTGATGGGAATTGGGTGGAGAATAGTTCGGTGAAGAGGATGATGAATCGGGTGCGTCATGTACAATCGGTGGAATGGGAACAATGGGTTTAATTGGAGGTTCGGGTGGAGGAGTGGGTTGCAAAGTGTTAGTCAGTAATACCTTTTTAGTGAGTTGCTGCGTAGATACTTGAGATTTGGCAACTGCATTATCCACTGCCGTAATCAATTCTTCCAAAATCTCTGCAATAATAACTTTCGTATCTTCTTGCACCTTTTGTTTGGATTTCTGCTGAGATTCTTCCTTATAAGATTTGTCTTCAGAATCAGCAGTAACACTCTGATCCTGTTGCTGGTTTGGAGATGACTGCGCTGATGAATCATGGTGCATGGAGGTGGCTGTATCGTGGAAAGTCTCTTCTTCATTGTTTTCTGCTTTATTTCCATCGGTAGAACCTTGTACTTGACTATCAGAAGAGCTTATCCGGATTCGTTTTCGGAGGAGGAGCTGGAAGAGTTCTTCGTCATCTTCATTGTCGTCTTCAAGAATTTGAGCAGATTCCTCATGATATAAGACTGGACCTCGTGGAGGCGGTTGCGCTGCTTGGATGGCCGGAAATAAAAAAGTGAGAATGTGTGGAAGTCGTGATCGTGGAAGCTCTCCTTTGTTAACCTCCTTTATGACCGAAACGCATTCATGATGAATGCGCCGGAAATAATAGGAAGAAAAATTGATAGGCTCTTGAGCAGCCATATCAATCACCGAGTAGAATGGGCGAGATATCCCATAAGTTCGTTTCTGCAAGTTTAAAATGGCTACTAAAAATTGTAAAGCTGTTCTTTCAGGCTCAGGGCGACAGAGTATAGCATACTCATTTGAAGAGTACCTAGGGAACAATTGGATCATAGTAGCAATTGGAAGATTAGGGCCGTTCTCTCGGCCTTCCAGAGAGAGTCGGAACGCTGCAGCAAATGATTCTAAAGTGATTACTACCCTAGATGGTAAAGAAGTAATTGGCCAACTCTGCTCCGTAGCAGGTATGGCAGCGATGGCGGCAATAATCTGGGCGTAGTAAGGATGGCACTCCACTTAATGCCAGGGCAATTCAGCGAAGTTGGATAAACCTCGGATCTGTAAGGCTTCCATGATGCGCAAATTTTGCTAAGGCTTCCATGATGCGCACGCAAGGTAGCACGAATACACAGGGTTTACAGAGAGCACAACGCACACAGAACACACAGTCACAATAGCGATTAACAGCGGAAAGAAGAAGATTAAGTAGATACTTGGCAGCTGGAGGCGATCGAAATTGTTGATCATCGTGCGATGTTGAGATGATAACCTCATAACTACGGTGTGCATGCATGAGCAGGATCAATAACAAAAGGCAGCGATTATTCATGGTTATGTAGCAAAACGAGGAGTTTATGGTCTTTATTCATCGAACACGCAAAACTAAAAAAGGAAAAGAAAAGAAAAGAGAAAAAAAGAAAAAATACGCGGGCAACCGTAGAATACTTGAGTGTGAATCAGGCGCTTGATGATACGGCCTCAACTTTGAACCATTTATCACTTTTGGAAGAGGAATTCCGATCAAAGTAGTCAACCAAAAGGTAGTTGGGCCCACTTGCTCAATAATCCGGTAAGGACCAAACCATCGTAACTTAAATTTTCCAGCAGAACGATTTGATTTTGCATTATAAAACATCACAAGTTGTCCTATCGTAAAAACTGGAGTTTTAAGATATCGATCATGTGTACGAGCTTGCCACAACTGCACTTCTTGAAGAGTAAGAAAACTTTCCCAACGATGCTCATCTAATTCTCTAAGTGTGTCCAATCAAAATTGCAAAGAATCTTTGGGTATCAACTTCTGAGTTATGGCGACACGTAAACTAGGCACTACAACTTCCATTGGAGCGATTGCTTCCAATCCATAAGCAAGTTTGAAAGGAGTCAGTCCGATGGCAACTTTGTAAGTAGTCCGATATGCCCATAATACTGCAAGTAGTAACTGATCCCATCTTTCTGGTGATTCCAGAATCAGTTTACGAAGCATACTCAGCAAGGTCTTGTTGGTACTTTCAGCTAAGCCATTAGCACGAGGATAATATGGTGAACTGAATTTATGCAGAATCTAAAAAGTGTGTGTGAGCACTCGCATTAAATTGTTGACAAAGTGCGTTCCTTGATCTGTGACAAGTTCCAAAGGTAATCCATATCGTGGGAATACGTCTTTCATTAGACATTTTGCCACCGAAACAGCTGTGGCGGACCGTAAAGCCCAAGCTTCTGCCCATCTGGTAGCATAATCTGTGCATGTCAGAATGTATCGGTTATTGCTAAGGATTGCTGGAGGTGTGATTGGTCCAATAAAATCAAGACCCCATTTCTGAAAAGGTTCCAAAGGTAAGACAGGCTACAAAGGAAAGAAATAGCGTTGTAAAGGCTGTCCAGATCGCTGACAATTGTCACATTGCTCCACAAACTGAGTCACATCTTTGTACATAGTAGGCCACCAGAGCCCACTTTGTAGAATTTTTCGGTGCATTAAATCTGCTGCAAAATGTCCACCGGAGGGTATTGAATGTGCTAGAGCGATTATTGAGTTTACTTCATGTGGAGGAATACAACGAAGTAAAATCCTAGTGTGATCCATATAGTACAACTGGCCGGCTATCAACCGGAATCTACGACTGTAAACTGCAATTTTCAGGTGCATTGCAGGAGAAGTTTGAGAAGGAAGACATCCATCAGTAACAAAGGTTAATAACTGATCATAGTAAGTAGGTGTCATAGGAGGTTGTACATATTCATCACTAGTCATTTCAGTAACATAAATTGTTGGTGTGGTGTCATCAACACCGACCGGAGCTTCACCGGATCCAACCGAGAGAGAAAATCTGCTAATGCATGTGCAGTGCCGGGTCGATGAATTACTTTGTAATCAAATTCTTGTAACAATAAAACCCAACGTGCCAAATGACCACCTAAATGTTGCTACCGGACTAGATACACCAGTGCAGCATGGTCTACATGAAAGATGAATTTTCGGCCTAGCAAATAATGCCCGAATTTCTTTACAGAATACACCAAACCAAGACATTCTCTTTCAGTGACTGAATAATTCTTTTCAGCAGGAGCAAGCCGTCGATTTGCATAATAGACAGGCCGAAACCACTTATCAGTCTGTTGCATTAAAACACTTCCAATGGCTATATCTGATGTGTCTACAAAAACATGAAATGGGTGTTCCCAATCAGGAGGTTGTAGAATTGGAACCTGCGTTAATAATCCTTTTAGATGATCAAATGCAGTTTGACATTCCGGTGTCCAATCAAATTGTCGAGGAGTACTAGTGATTAGCCAATTTAGGGGTATTGCCAAATGGGCAAGCCACCGTAAATGTTGACCATGCCACCTGACTCGACCCATGAATTGCATCACTTCTTTTGGCGTAGTAGGCACAGGTGCTTCTAACACGGCTGCAATTTTGTCTGGGTCAACTTGTATGCACTGTGCAGATACAATATGACCAAGGAGCTTACCACAAGAAACCACAAAGACAGATTTGGTGGGGTTCAGGCAGAGTCGGTATTCACGACATTTCTCAAAGCAACACCGTAAATGAGACAGGTGTGCTACCATGTTACCGAATAAAGAGAAATCATCTAGATATGCTTGCATAAAAGAAGTGAGATAGGGTGAGAAGATTTCTTGCATACATCGCTGAAAGATGCTTGGAGCATTTCTTAATCCAAACCACATGACGGTACAAGCAAAAGCACCCCAATTCGTAATAAACGCTGTTTTCGGTATATCTTGCTCAGCCATTCGGACCTGGTTATAACCACTATAACCATCGAAAAATGAATACATCTCATGCCCAGCCACTCTGTCCAACATTGTATCAAGAAATGGAAGAGGAAATGGATCAGGTATGGTGGCTGCATTTAATTTTTGGTAATCAACACATATTCGGAGCTGCTTGTTTTTCTTTGGTACAATCACAATCGGGGAGATCCATTCAGCATGCTCAATGGGTACAATGAGTCCTACCTTTAATAGGTGATCAAGTTCTGCTTTGACATGTGCTGCATAGTTGGGATTCATGCAGTAGCTGGGTTGTTTAATCGGCTTTGCTTCTGGTTTGAGCACTACCCTATGTTGATAGATGCGAGGGTCCAGACCTTTCATATCACGATAATCCCATGCAAAAACATCAGAGAATTCACGAATAAGTTGGGTCAAATCTGCTTGAAACGCCTCAGACAATCCTTCCTTTATCTTGATAGGTCGCGGGTTTACTTCATCTCCCAAATTATAGGTAATTAAATGATCTTCGGGAACATAGAATTGACGAGGTTTGCCTGGGTCGTCAACTGACTATAAAAGATGTTGTAGAGCGGCTTCATCTATAACAACAGTATCTTTTGTCTCTACTTCTTCAGTCACAGGCACCACCGTACAGGCTGCCGTACTCCAGTTATCTACAATAGATTGCAGATCTACAATGCCTAAGGAAATCAGATCTTCATTGTTCTTCAAAAATGCTTCTTCTTCATCGTTAGATAAGCCATCCAACATGTAGACCGGCTCTGCTACATATGGTCTGGCATGTAATTCACAGGGCTGAATAGCATCCAATTTGACAACATATTTACGGTGATTGTCCTTAAAAGTAAGTTCCTGTGCTGACCAATCCTGTATAACCTTAGTCTGTTTCAACCAGGGTCGGCCGAACAGAAGATTATAATCAAGACTGGACTCCGGTAGTTCTAAGACGACAAAGGTCATCTTAAACATTGTACCCTGCAAAGTTATCGGGACATTTCGGACGAGTCCCAATGGATGAACTCGAGATTGGTCAGCCATTCTTACAAAAAACTGGACAGGCTCAATTTGCATCCATCCCAACTTTTTACAAAGCGCTGCAGTGGCTATGTTTACACTAGACCTACCATCAATTAGTACTTGAGTAATCTTATGATTTTTATACCATACTATAATTAAAGGGACCGAATGATCCACCGTAGAATCAATTTCCGGTTGTACTGTTGCTGTTGCTGGAATGCAGGAAGACCCAGGACTCAGCTGTTGCTGAAATTGCTGCCGAACTCCCGGCACTAATGCAAGTAACTGTCCAAGAGGGAGAGTAATGGATGCCTTAGATAAAATTTCGCAAGCCTGATCTGGTTGAATTATACTTTTCGTCGATTCTGAAGATGATGCGCCTGTTACTGGGGTAGAATCTTGTTCCTGTGATCCTTCCTTTGGCAGTGGAACTTGTGTCCCCGGAATTGGATCTGGGAACACTGTAGACTCTTTGGTGGTCCATTGACTAGCTTTGTCATACATTCTCTGTTGTTCATGGATGCCAGGTTCAAACACTTCTGTTGTTGCTGGGTGTAACTGCTTACCAGATCTTGTTTGAATCACTGCAGCCTGAGTTTCCATTGGTGAGATATAAACCATATTGGTCATTGGGTTCTGACGCTCCTTCTTCCTCTGATCATATTCGGCTGCATCTTTATAGAATCTGCGTATGTGGCCTAATTCACCGCAAAAATGACAGTGAGGGGGTGGCAAAGAATTACCTTCCTGTGATGTGCCTGTCTGCCAGCGATTTGTATTGTAATTTGTATTCCGCTATCCTCGATAATTTATGTATCCTTGCTGCTAATTATTTCTCATCTGAGGTGGTACATAATGAGTGGTTGGCTGCCCAGGTTCTTGTATAATAGCATTTACGATTGCTGGTCCCTGCACTTTGGCGTTATAAGCACAGCTTTCGGTGGAATGTCCGGTTGTATTGCAGATAGCACAATACATCTGATTAAGGGCACATGTGATACTAGTATGCCCTGGATTCTTGCACTTGGTGTAGTACAGCTGTCTAGCCGGATCTTCTGCAACAATTTTCCTGGCTTTCAACCACTCCAGGTCTTCGGTAAAGGCTCCAATCTTATGTTCAAGCTGCAAGGCCATTGCAATAACTGCATCTAGTGTCATAGCTCCCACACAACGGATGATCATAATCTGTCTAAGCTGCGGAGTCAAACCATTAATAAACCACTGAGTGATGACATCATCCGGCAAATTGGCATGTGTGGTGGTAGTTGTCTCAAATGAGTTCTAAACAGTGTGGCATATTACTGCACAATCTGATTCAACTTTTGTCTATTGTTCTGTAAGTAATCGAAAATTTCGGCAGGGTTCTTCTTCAGCCTGAATCTCTGCAGAAACGCATCCCTTACCGCTTCATAGGTGCCTAAATGGTTGATATCATACTCTGTAAGCCACCTCGCTGCTTCATTAACTAATGTTGACTGGAATACTATGGCCTTGTATGCTGGATCGGGTGGATGGTTAAGTACTACATAACTAATTTCAAAGGTACGTACATGAGCATCAGGATCATCACCTCGAAATCCATCGAATTTTGTGTAGGTGACTCTTGTTGGAATCGGTCGAGGTGGAAGTGGCTGTTGTTGCTGTTGTTGTTGATGTTGTTGTTGTTGTTGTTGTTGTTGTTGCCCACTCATGGTGCTAGTGGCGGTACTGTTACTATTTCCTTAGTTCTGAGGTGGTGTTTCTTGTTCTTCAGAATCTGTATGGTCAGACTGCTCACCCTTCGGTTCGAAAATAACGCTTAACTTCTTTCGAATCTCTAATTCGAATAGCCTACCTTCTTCTGTGGTATCAAGCGTAGGCAAGCTTACCCCGAACAGTGGTGTCCGTAATGAAGATTCACCGGGAAGTATAATACTGTCACCAGAAAATTATAAATTTTCTACAACCGGGACCAAACTACCACTGCAATTAGTGGAACTTTCCCCAATCCAGGGTATTCTTTCACCTTCAATGACCTCTCTGGATAACACACTTCTATCCTCAGACGGGTTCGAATCTTGACCAGACGGTGTCGGGTCAACTGCACAATGTGTTCCTTTAGACTCCGGAATTGTAGTATGCTCTACCGGAATCACTACTAACGCGCTTCGTTTCTTCTACTACTGGGCTTAACCGCTCTGTGCTTCTACCTCCTGAGGATGTTCCTAATAAATTTGATATCTCCCAGGGTTGTCAATCTCTCCTGTACTTCGGATATGACTCACCGGACCGAGTAACCGGCATATAGTACGTTTGCTACACTTACGTACTACTCTACCTTACTGTCGATTCACAATCTATGGTTACCTTCCCACAATCACTTTGTAACAATCTGTTGCCACCTTCTCACAATCACTTTGCAACACTCTGTTGCCACCTTCCCACAATCACTTTGCAACACTCTGTTGCCACCTTCCCACATACGACACCAGTGTTAAACGCGCATTTACCGTCAGAACGCGTTTAAGCTCTTTTCGGGTTCTTGGGAGTGGAAGGGGTCTGAATAATCAGAGGCCCTATACTTGATTTTCCCAATTAATTCATTCACAAAACAGTACACGAGTGTTCAAAGAACTTTGTCAACACGAATTAATCTCTAGACTCTAGTTCGTTCTCTCACAGTTTCACTTTCTGTACTCAGACTATTACTAACTCTTCCACAACTTTACCGATTCGTTCTGATTGTTACGTCCTCAACACACAGCGCTGAAAACTATTCATTATCGTAATACAGATTCACAAGTCGTACTTAATGGAATAGTGTTACACACAAATGAAGGTAATCAGCAAAACGAAATAATACGATACTACTCATAATTCTCAAAACTCGACACAATGGAACTACACAGATCTATCGCCCAAACAGACAGTCTGGCGATCCTTCTGGTTGTTTCTGAAGCATCTTTTCATTGATTTATAAATGGATACAACTTCAAGCAACGACCTTTCGGTTCGTGCAAAATATGAAAAGGAAAGATTACAATTGCCAATCCGGTGGCTTACACATCGCACTCGTGACACTGCTGAGTTATCACATATATAGCATTTCCATAGTGAAGGCATTTTTTAATTTTATCACTGCTTTAAAGATCGAGCATGGCATAAGAGAGGAATCTTCATGTAAGCCACGCGAAGTGCAGACATCGTACATGCATCATCCACAAATAGTAAACGAATATACCATCACATAAGCAATGCTCATCACTTTTGTGACTTCTAGAAATTTAAAAGAATATCATTGCAGGGACAATGCCTAAGCGTTCCTTCTAGGATTTCTTAAAAAAAAAAAGCATCACTTAAGTCATGCTAACCATCGCTTACATGATGACGTCGCAGATTGGCCTAGAAAATATAAAACCAACTATTTGAGTGATTTCTTCTTTCGCATTGATTACTATTTTGCGTAGGAAATTTTGTTGGATCACCAAGCTTTAACTATGTAACCAACTATTTGAGTGATTTCTTCTTTCGCGTTGATTACTATTTTGCGTAGGAAATTTTGTTGGATCGCCAAGCTTTCACTATGTTTAAAGAAAAAAATTTCACATCAACCATCATATGGATGGTGCCATATATGTACCTTGAAGAATAGTAGTGATGTGCACACCTTTCATTGTACTATTTGATTGGTCACTTATGATCATTTATCTTGTAATTTTGAAGGTATTTACTTTTGTACAAAAGAAGAGTAAAAGGCACAAAATCCATGAGTTAGAAGTGGTTGACATTGATTTTCAATCAATCAACCAAAAAGTTGGTATTAATCCAACTTCCACTTTTCCAAGATTGTAGGAAAAGATTCCAATCACCTCAAACTACCAACCTCACCTATTTCCGAATTTGAATCCATGAAGACAAAGCATGGAAAGATCCAAAGAGTCTATATAATGACTCTAAATCATTTGTACATTATGTGAGTGATGATTTGATGCAATTTATATACTCTTTGACCATTTCTTGGTGCCATATGAATTCTTTGCTCCTTCCTGAGACTCAATCATCTTTCAAAGGCTTCTACTCTCTCTACAGAGCTCGAAATTGAGTGAATGGTTACTCATTAGAAAATTACTACTTTTTAATTTATGTGTATAAATTTTGCAACTCATTTAGTTTAGTAGATTCAGATAAATCTCAAGTTGAAGGTCTTGGGGTCATCTTTTGCACAGTCCTAAAAAATTGAAATGACATCCAATCAATGTGAAGCTTTTTTCTCCTTAATTGGTTGATCTAAATAAGCAATTTTATGCATTATAGCAAGCCAACCCTACGTATGACACTCTCTTGAGAGGAATGTTTCCAATTGTAACCCTATTGGCTACTCTGAGCGTTTGAAGTCATAACTTTCATTCAAATATAGAAGGTTTTTGTAAGCTAGTCAAGGTGCAAGTTAGCTGTTTTGCATCAAATTATTCTTGTTGATTTTCCAAAGTACCTATTGAGTTTTATTACACTAACCAAAAGCCTACAAGGTTTATTTTACATATCCAAAGAGGTCGATCGGGAAGCTCCTGTGCTAGTTTGTTGAACCATCTTCACCATTCAACAAACCTACTTCCAAGCTTCTCCAAACCTCCCCAACTTCTTTTAGTGGTATCAAAGAAACTTCAAGATGCGAGATGGATTTCCATCAATGATTGAAAATTTTGATAGACAAAATTATGTTGCTTCGCAAATTATAATGCAGTCTTATTTGCAAGGAAGAAATCTATATGGGATTGTATTAGGTCATGAAGCAATTCCTATTCCAAGATCCAAGGGAGGACCTACTCAAGAAGAAATAGATAAGCTCACACTTTGGTGTGCAAGGGATGCTCAAGCAAGCTCATACATACTAAATTCTATCTTTGATTTTGTATTATCACATATTAGAGGATGCAAGACATATCAAGAGACTTGGGATGCCCTAAAGACTTTCTTTTTCGTTAGTACCAAAGCAAGAAAGAATCATCTTTGGAATGAGTTGAACCATACTAAAACAAACCATCACAAAGTTTGTTACAAAGGTCAAGGAGGTTGTTGATCGATGAGCATCCATTGGAAATTTGATTGAAGGAGATGCCATCGTGAGGCGAATTCTGAATGGGATTAGAGGTGACAAGTAATAGAAATCTTTCACCACAGCTTATGAGCTCATCATGGATGTACAAACTCTAGTCTTCAACATCTTTCTTGGAAAACCCTTCAATCAAGAGGCCAAACGTAGCATAAAGGAAGGTAAATCCTATCAAGATAATTCAACTAGTATTGTATATGTAGATAAGAATGACAAGAAATTGAAAGGCAAAAAAAATAAAGAGGATGAAGAAGAGAGCCCCCAAGCCAACTTTGCAAGCAAGAGAAAGTGGAAAGGGAAGAAGAAAGGACCAAAGCATGAAAAAACCAAAACTCAAGGTGTTCAACCATGTGCCATCTATGATAAGACCAACCACACCACTCATAGTTTTTGGTTCAATGAAAAGACCCAAAAAGGAAGTCGAAGAGGTGCATATGGCAACAATAGAGGTAGAGGTCGACACAATTTCAATAGAAACAATAACAAAAATGACTACAACAATTATTTTCAAGATAAACAACATGAAGACTCATTGCTTCTGTTGAATGCAACCCACAAGGAAGGTAAAGAGATAAACATTTGTTCTACATAGGTTCAAGATGTTCAAATCATGTTGTAGGCAACATATCCCTCATATATGACTTGGAAAATCCAAAGCATAGACATGAATTACAAACAAGGGATGACACAAAGCATAATGCGGCAAAGATTGGTCATGACAAGTGTTGTATTTTATGGAATCATGGAAGCTTAAATGGATTTTTAATGTTTTAAATGTCCAGAAGGTTTTAATGTGGTTGTGTTTGATCTAGTAGGTGAAGAAGCATGAGGGCGTGGATACAAGTGGATGCACGTAAATAAATAAATTCGAAGACTAAATCGAAGACTTCAAAAAGAGTTATATTTAGGTTTATCTTGTTGTAAAAGTAGTGGTTCATGTTAGAAAGCAATGTCTTTTGTAAATAAAGTAGTTTTTCATAAAATATGCTTCTAAAAGTGACGGCCCTCATCTAGCTTCTATTTTCAGGACGTAATAGAAATAAACCTATAAATATGTGTACTTTGAGGGACTCGTCCATCAGAGTACACGGGGGGAGGGTGGGAAAGGGGGGGAGATTGCACCCAATATCATGTCGATTGTTTCTCTGTTTTTTATTCTTGTTTCATCTTCTTTCTGCCTCTTTGTGTGCGTGCGCTGAGAGACCTGATAACAGTGGTATCAGAGCCTAGTATGTGTCACTCAAGAGGGGTTTTTTTGCGTTCTTTGTTCACAATCCACATCCGCTCTGTTTGCATTCTCTTTTCGTGATCGGAATCCGAATCCGAATCCACGTCCGCATCCGCTTCCAATTTTGCTTCTACTTCTGTCTCTATCTCTGTTCTAGTTCCAGAACCAGAACCTACATTTACACCTATGTTTACACCTCCGGCTTACTCCAAGGTGTCAACTAAGGCAAAGAACTTAGGCAATGCATTGGCAACATTGGCACCCAAGGCTCCGTTGGAGACTGTTGGCTACATGTGAGGCAATTTTAATTTTGAGTGGCAATAGAGAGTTTTAGATTCCCTAAGGTAGGAGGATTTGACCCACAACCTCCTACTTACAAGGGAAGTACTTTAACCACTACTCCATCTCTTTGAGCTATCACTCTATCTCCCTTTTGTCATATTTATATCAACTTTCACCTGCCTCTTCCTTTTACAATTCCCAAGTTGTGCTCACACATGTGGAAGCGCCCGTCGATTTTCCTAGGGGAGTGCATCACAAAAAAGGGCATAACTTTCATTATATAACTCCAATTTTAGCATATAATATATCGTTGGAAAGCTCTCATAACAAGATTTTTAGCTAACCTATTAGATTGAGGATTCAACATAGTTTGAAAGAGAGACTTTGTTCTCTAGATATGGATCCTACAATAATGGAGGACTTCAGCGAATCACCTCTACCTGAGGTCACTCTTGAGCAACAACTAGAGCTCATGTAGCACAAATTACGAGGCGCTCACAACGAGATCCGACAGTGCAATGAGATACTCGAAAAGATGTAAACTGATGAAGACAACCTTACGAGGGTGGTCGAAGCTATTATCTCTGCCCAGTCAGATGGCACGCATTCCAAGATTTCCATTAAGAATTATCAGTTTTTATGGTTTGATGGCCGAAAGGACGGCCCTTTTATCCTTTCATGGCTTTCACAGCTTGATGATTTTTATACTGAAGAAACATATGCTAAAAATGAAAAAGTCAAATTTGTCGCTAACTATTTAGTTGAAAAAGCTCACCTTTGGTGGAATGATCTTTGTCATAGTGCAGATTGTCCAAGCACATGGAAGGCCTTTCAAGAACAGTTTAAGGATTCTTTTCTACCCTTACAGTTCAACCTACATGTTCGACAATTGTGGGCTAAATTTACATGTATGGAAGGTGATACATTAACAACCTATATGGATCGGTTCTACCAATACTTAGTAACACTTTGCTTGCTTGAATATGTTTCCAACGATACTATGAAGAAGAAGTATGATGATGGGATAGATAAGGAGGCTAAAGCAAAGCTTCGCTCATGCCAGCCTACATCGCTTCATGATGCACGATAGATGGGTCTGTCGCGATAGACGGTGTCTGTCGCGATACATGGGTCTGTCGCGATAGACGGTGTCTATCGCGACAGATGGGTCTGTCGCGATAGATGGGTCTGTCGCAATAGACGGTTAAAAAATTTGAATTCAAATTCAAACGTTTAGCTCCCTATGATCAAGCTCCTACATCCTAGAAGATATTCCTTCAATCAAAGAGCTAACTTTTTCTACGAATCCTTTTGGTAGGTGATTACAAAAGATTCCAAGTCAATTTGACTTTTACAAGAAGATAAAGTGGTAATTAACCACTAGCACTAGTTCCTATACTTCTTCACATATGTAGGGTCTTCAAGATATCTTTCAAGCCAAATGTGTACGCTTATGATTTACACCAACACATTGGCAGTTGTGAGGAACCCTGTGTTCCATGCTCGCACTAAGCACATTGAGGTGCATTATCATTATTTGAGGGAGAGGTTCTATGCTGGGGAGATCAGCTTGGCATATGTGCCCATGTAGGGGAACATTGCAGAGCTTTTCATGAAGGCTCTGCCTAGGGAGAAGTTTGAAGCTTTCCACAAAGCTTTGGGCTTACTTCCTTTTGTGGAGTGATTTCCACATAGCTTGGCACTTCCTTATACATGAGTACTAGGTACTTGTTCATCACATCACTCCCAGGGGGATTTGTTGATATATTTAGGTAGTGATGTGTGTGAACCATCTAGGACCACCAGGGCATTTTTTTCCCTCTTTAGGAGGTTCCCCCCCCTTTGTATATACTCCTATTGCCCTAATGGGCTACTTATCTTTGTACATTCTCTAGTAATACATTCAGTATTGTGTGTTGTGCTCCAAGCCTCTTCTTCTTCCTTGTGCTGTTCGTGTGCTTCCATAGGTGTCTAACTCCAACATTTTCTTTATTTTTTGTTTATATAAATTTTATTGAATTATATGTATGTAAAAACCATAAAACCCTAATCCTAAAGACCTAGACCTAAACTATTTATATGTGTGTATGCATGTATATGTACATTTATATATGTATATGTATTATATGTGTATATATGTTATGCATGTGTAAAAACCCTAAAACCCTTATCGTAAAGATCAGACCTAAAACATGTATATTTGTTTATGCATGTATATATATGTGTGTGTATGTATGTATATATATATATATATATATATATATATATATATATATATATATATATATATATATATATATATATATATATATATATATATATATATATATATGTGTGTGTGTGTGTGTGTGTGTGTGTGTGTGTATGCATGTGTAAATATGCTAAAACCCTAATCTTATTTTTATATATTTAATTTGATAAAAACCCTAAAATACTATTTTTATATATTAAATTGTATTTAATTAAAACACTAGCTATTTTCATATTTATTTATCTACACTGAAATCCTTTTTTTATAGATATTTAATTTTAGATTCTAATTGTTTTATCTTTTTTGTTATATATGTTTGATTTAATTAAAAAACCATAAATCCCAATTTGTTTTATATTTGATTATATGTGTGTGTGTGTGTATGTATGCATATGTATCTATATGCATGTGTTAGTGTGTGGGTGTATATGTGTGTGTATGTATGCATGTGTGTATGTGTGTGTGTGTATATATGTGTGTGTGTATGTATGCATGCGTGTAAATATTTGTGTGTATGCATGTGTGTATATGTGTGTGTATGTATGCGTGTGTGTATATGTGTGTGTATGTATGCATGTGTGTATGTGTGTGTGTGTTATGCATGTGTGTACATGTGTGTGTGTGTATGTATGCATGTGTATGTACGCATGTGTGTGTATGTATGCATGTGTGTATGTATGCATGTGTGTATGTATGCATGCATGCGTGTATATGTGTGTATGTATGTATGCATATGTATGTGTATGCATGTGTGTATATGTGTGTGTGTGTCTGTATGCATGTGTATATATGTGTGTGTGTATGTATGCATGTGTGTACATGTGTATGTCTATGCATGTGGATATGTGTGTGTATGTATGCATGTGTATATATGTGTATGTATGTATGCATGTGTGTACATGTGTGTGTGTGTATGTATGCATGTGTCTACATATGTGTGTGTATGTATGCATGCATGTCTGTATATGTCTGTATGTATGTATGCATATGCATGTTTATGCATGTGTGTATATGTGTGTGTGTATGCATGCATGTGCGTACATGTGTGTGTGTATGTATGCATGCCTGTGTGTATATGTGTGTATGTATGTATGCATATGTATGTGTATGTGTGTGTATATGTGTGTGTGTATGTATGCATGTGTGTATATGTGTGTGTATGTATGCATCTGTGTATATACATGAGTGTGTATGTATGCATGCATGTGTGTATATGTGTGTGTATGTGTGTGTATATGTATTTCTATCTCTCTCTCTCTCACTCTATATCTTTCTCTCTTTCATCTCTCTTTATCTCTCTCACTATCTTTCTCTCTTTCATCTCTCTTTATCTCTCCCTCTCTATCTGACTCTCGTTCATCTATCTTTATCTCTCTCTCTCTCTCTATCTCTCTCTCTCTCCCTCTCTCTCTCGCACTCTCTATCAATAGAAAATAAAGCAATCACTTACAAGTATGTTCCTGTTTTGGATCGCTGTCATCAGAGCCTAATGTATCTTGTCTCTTGTCGAATTCCAAAGATGCCAAAAAACTCCTACAAAATTGAAGAGAAGAGAAATTATAAAACATAAGCATAGAGAAAGACAAAGGGTAAGAGTATGCACACCACTTACCAAGATGCAAGATCTAGATGTGAGATCTAGAGAGAGAGTGTGTGTGTGTAGAGAGACGGAGATCTGTGTGTGTGTGCCCAAGACAATGCAGGTCACAATTCGGTTCATGCATGGAAATTGATAGAAGCAAGAAGTACTCATTGTAAAAGATGCGCAAAATATTGATTTTTGCTCTCGGATCCCGGTTTGTTTAAAACACAACGTCGGTATGCGCGTCAATACGAGCATCGGTAAATTATTGGAAATTATCGACGCTCGTACCGATGCTTAATACCAATGGTCACAAAGCATCCTGATGATCCATTTTAAACGGTCATCCCGATGGTCAAATGACCACGGTATGCTTAATTAGATCTTTCCAACGTTCATACTGACGCTGAGGGATCATTGTTGGTATAGACAATGTCGATATGCCCCTCATATGTTGTAGTGTCTCCTACTTAAAAAATAAAGAGGCTACCATGATTATCACCTCTGGCTATCTTCGTGAAGCCTTGACATGGGTCTTCCACAAAAGCTCCATGTTGGGTGAACCTAACTTGCAAGATTGGCCTTCACTTATTAGATTTTTTATAATAGTGGGAGCATAAAGTACCTTGCTCAAAATTTTTATCCTACCATTGGAATGCTTGTTGTTATCAAGTCCCTCATCGCACACACACACAGAGGCAGAAAGAAGACAAAACAAGAATCAGAAATAGAGAAACAATCGACACGATATTAGGTGCAATCTCTCCCCCGTACTCTGATGGAAGAGTCTCTTAGAGTACACGTATTTATAGGTTTATTTCTATTACATCCTAAAAATAGAAGTTACATGAGGGTGTTGCTTTTATAAGCATCTTTTAGGAAAAACTACTTTATTTACAAAAGATGTCGCTTTCTATAGTGGACCACTACTTTTACAACAAGATAAACCTAAATATAACTATTCTAGAAGTCTTCGATTTAGTCTTCGAAATTATTTATTTACGTGCATCCACTTGTATCCACACCCTCATGCTTCTTCACCTACTAGATCAAACACAACCACATTAAAACCTTCTAGACATTTAAAACATTAAAAATCCATTTAAACTTCCATGATTCCATAAAATACAACATGCCTCCCAGTTGACAAGCAACTGACCTCAGTTAATATATATAAAAATAGACATGGATGATCAGTCGCATGTCCTATCACCGAACAATATTAAGCATGAACCATGTAAAACACATGCATGGAATCGGAAACCTGAAAGTTTAATGTAATTGGGAATGATATGCATAAATTAAATGGTCATAATGAGGTGATAATTGTGTTTTAAATAAGTCAATATTCTAATTCATTTTCAGACAGACCCATCGCTCATGCCAGCCTACATCGCGACAGACACCGTCTATCGCGACAGACCCATCTATCGCGAGAGACCCATCTATTGCGACAGACACCGTCTATCGTGACAGACGGACATTTTCGGCAAAAAATTAAGGGGTAATTTTTTTGGAAATCTAGGCTAAATCTTGGGCATATTTGCATACTCAAATACTCACACACTCACAAAGGCCTTAGAAAAATGCATTAAAACTCCTGAAAGGTTCTGTTTGTCTGTTTAACCCCCTAAACCCTGAACGGTCATAACTTTTTCATACGATATGATATTTTGAAATTGACACACTGAGGGGTAGGTACACCAAGGGAGCTCTAGAGGAAATTTTTTAGCAATACAAAAGGGGGAATAAGGGTCATTAAAAAAGTGTCTGAAATAAATTATTGGTCTATTGAAGGATCAAATTGAAGCTAAACTTGGGATTCTTACAGGATCATCGAGAGCTTTTGGAGAAAGCAAAGTAAGTGCCAGGGCGAATGAGCATGGGAACGTGCTTCCTGGGTAGACAAGCATCGCCAGGAGGAGCGACTTGAGGTTGGAACATCACTTAACCCCTCTGTCTATTCTTAGCATAGGCTAAGTGCGAGTAGTTGTCCTGATTGACTACGGATACGATAGGAACACTCAAGTTTGAAGAGCCTTTAATTTCTCAAGTGCAAGGATAGGCTAAATTGCAGTCAAGGGATAACTTAAAGGAAAAGAACTTAAACTAAGCGAACTCAGAACATCAAGTATGACACACTAAAGTGCTCCTGATGACGCTTAATTAAAAACAAGAAAACACATCCAAAGGAACTTAAAAGGAACAAGTAACTGGTACCAAAGAATCAGCAACGCACAAAGGGCATATGAACCTTAGGTCAGGTAGACACCTAGGGAGAGACAGACAAAGTCTTAGATCCTCAGAGGCTAGTGTCAATCATACTGCTGGGTCTTGGGCCTAGCAGTTGAGCCATCATTCGTATTACCCTAGCTCTGAGACTAGCGAGTCTGAGATGTCCCAGGGTATGGAGAGACCTACAGGAAGTTCTGGGGTGCCATATTTACATAGGGTGGAAGGCCCTTACAAGATGCAACTCGAGTACCTTAGGACCAACCGATTAGGTGCTAGCATCTATGAGGACGGCCTAGGAAGATCTGTGGTCTAGATTAAAAACCCTGACCAATTGTAGCTCAAGCGTAAGCACCACCTCCTTTACTTGTCAATCCGCGGAGACGTGAGGACCGGTATGAAGACCACGAGCAAGTGAAGGCACAAGTGCGTGAGTGAAAGCACACAAACATGCACACACATACACACACACGCGCACAAAGTAAGATCAAAGAGAGGAACAATGGAAAGCTTAGATTGCAAAAGAGTTCTCTTACAAAAGTTCTATTCTCTAACAAGCTACCCTCAAAAATGAGCTCTCTAGCTCTTTTTATAGTTTTTTGACTAGTTTTGGCCCTGTCCAGACCTAGTGTTCGGCCTAGTTAAAAATTAGGTTCCAGGGCTTATTTGAGGGCTCAAACGAAGTCTAAAAATTATGAAAATTGGTACGATGGTACTTCTAATACTCCTCAAGCTCGAGGACTCCTCGGCTTGAACAAAATGGAGTTACTAAAAATAGATAATGGTATTTACAATGGTTTCTAGTGATGAAAATCACTATTTTTGTAGGGGATTTTTCTGAAAATTTGACATACACTTCTTGAAGCTCCCTACTTGCTCCCCTTCCTCGTGTGTCCACCTTTTGATGTGCTTCCATGCTTTGTCCTTGATTTTGAGCTTCAACACTCCCCCCCCTCTCGAGTCTGTCGTCCCTGACAGACCCTTGTTGGAAGGGCTGTTCTGTGTAGTGCTTTGAGAGGTGGTGTCCATCCGTTGTATGAGCTGGTACCTTGGATTCCAGCAAGAATGTGTCGTTGTGAGCTTTCAAAACTGCAAGTTGCTCAGAAGAGGTTGTCAAGAGTGATTTGGAGCAACTACTGGCTTCAATTTGCTTCCGAGATATGGAGGTTGTTCCCATGATGTCTGCTAGCTCCTTTAAAGATGATGTTGAGAGCATTCATGCCAACTACTCATAACCCATAATGAATGATGGGTAAGTGTGTTCGTGCCTGGGTTGAACAAAGTATGTGCCTTGTGCACGGCCTTGTAATGTAGCCCTACGCATGCTTACTTGGAAAATGCATTTGAAGAAGTATGGTGCAAAAATTGCGGGTCTTGAGCTAAGTGCTCAAGGGTATGCTGACGAAGAGGTTTCCTAAACTATCATGGTTATGGTGTTTCCAGAGTAAAGATACTTACCATGGCGAAGGTTGATGGATGTTTGCCTCTTCGTGTTGTACACTCGGCCTTTGGGATGGAACCTTGTTGATTAATGTCCATGTTGATTGTCCACTGATGAGATCTTTTGAGTGGTGGATCCCCTCCCCTCTTTTCAAAGCAACATTTGTCACTAACCATGTGCATTTCTGAGCTTGGGCTCATGCACGTTCACTTCCCTATATTGACACTCAGAGGAATATTGGACACGTGCCGGTTTCTAAGAGATTACCATGCTGATTGACATAGACCATTCACCAGTGCTATTGTTCCATACTGGTTCAGGAAATACTGAGAATTGAATTGCTTTATCTTCCTTGGCAAGCAACATCAGGTAACTACACCAAGCTGAGTTTCACGTATGCTTGTTAGCTCACCATATGCAGGAGTCTTCTCCTCCAGAACTACCTTTCGCAGATATCTCCTTGGATGCTCTGGTACATGAAGTAGTTAAGCATCACTCAATTTGCGGACCTTCAAGCTCTTCATTCCAGATAAGGCAGCAATAATCTCACTGCTGGCCGAGAGACACTTCTATCCAAATTGATAAATGCCTAGTAATCGACAGTTCCACCTTCAACTAAGCATGCCTCATTCATGTTTCATAAGCCAAACTTGGGAACAAGCTCTCGCCCACTTTTCTTTCCCCTTTTTTTTTTTTTTTTAATTTTTTTTATTTTTTTAGAGGAACAGGATATCACAAAACAAGAACACAAAAGTTAGTATCAATAGAAATGTTTGACATATGTCACTGTACTGTTGTGCATGGGATTCTCAAGTGTGTCTATGCACGGCCGTGTAATGTGGCCCTATATCAATGCATACTTTGGAAATGCATGACCTGAATGGTGCAAAAGACAGGGTTGTGCAAGGAGCACATGGTTGTTGCTCGTTCGAGGCTTTCGATGTTATTCGTGGAGGTTGATGCCGACCTTGGTGGAGGTATCCATTGAGTCTCGAATTGATGTAATCCTCCTTATTGGAGTCCATTGTAGAACCGTATTTGGCATTGTAGAAATCACTTCAGGCGCCTTCCTCTTCGGATGCGTTCTGAACTGTGGTATCCAGTGTGGTTGGCGCTTTGGTTCGATGAAGACTGCTTGTACTTTTGGCTTCCAAACCCATATCCTTTTTGCACGTCTTCCGACTATTCTTGAAGAGCTGATTTGATCTTCTTTCGGTCTCTGTACGTGGTTCTTACCCTCTTCGCTTTTTGGCTTCTTGGTTGAGACCTTTCGCATGTGGGAGAACATAGGTTGTTGTGGATGTAAGAGCTTCTTAGGTACCCACATTTGTAATTGCCCTTGTTGAGCTGCAGCTAACTTCTTAGGCACCCAAACTTGTTGGATACCTCGTGATTGAGCTTGTCCGAGCTGCTTTCTTCGTCTTCTGACTTGGTTGGCTTGCCTGGATGGGATTTGCGGGGGCAAGGCTGGTGGTTGCGCTCCTTTGCGTACCCAGATCTGCTTCATGCCCGGAACCGCTTTTTTATCGAATGGTGTCTTTCTATTTGATGTAGCAGTTGTCGTGAACGATTGTGGTTGTGTTTGCTTGTGTGGTGGGCTCACTACTGTGGCTACTTGATTCTTTGGAGAAGAAGAAAGATCCACCCGCCTTCGAACCTGGTCTTCCACTATTGACTCCTTCTGCATCATAGAGCTTTTGACACATACAACATCTTCTTTCATATGATTAGTCTTGGAAGAACTAAGAGAGTGTGTGGTGCCATGATCTAGGAGCATGAAGTTCTCTAATTCTAATGTAATGCATTGTTCATGTACCCAAACTTGAAGAATTTGACTTCTTAGGTTTAAGTTAACTGCATGGTCATAGATCCAATCTTGACCCAAGACAAGTGGTTCTGTAAGGTTCTCATCTTGACATACTAGCGCTTTGACTTTCATTGGAACATCTTGAAGGTAGATGGGAAGTTCCACCTCGCCCAAACAAGGGGTTTCCACACCTCCCAATCCTATGAGATAAGCTTCTATGGGATTGATGTTCAACCCCAAGTCTTGGCAGTAGGAAAGTCTAACTGCACTACTTGCTGCACCTGAGTCAATCAAGGCTTTCACCGTCCTTGCACCCTTCCCTTGTCCTATCTCTATGGTCACAAAGGGTCTTCGGTCAATGACCTGAGAAGTCGCTATGTCTGACTTTTGAGACATATCCATGTGATATTTTGGGGCTTTTGAGTTGACTTCTAGGCCTAATCGCCTTAACTTATTTCGCCTAATACGCTCTCTGGCCTCTACCTGTGCTTCTTCTCTCACTCTTAACTCTTCTTCTTTTCGCTTCTTCGCAGTGTTGAGTCTCATTAGCATATCCTCAGTAAGAGGTTCTTGATATAGCTTGACTCTACAGCCACTAATATAGTTTGGCAAGATATCTCCTTCTAGAGTGGCCAACTGAACTGCACCACTAGTGGAAATTCTATTAATGATCATGGGTCCATATCCTCTTTTTTCCAACTTACGGGCATGTTGTTTTAGTGTGTATACCAACACTAGATCTCCCTCTTTCAATCCCTTATCCTTGATGTGTGCATCAAAGTATGCCTTTTGCCTCTTCTTTGCAGCGTAGATGCCTGCTGCCGCTCGTAGCCTCGTTTCACCCAAGCGTTCGAGATCAAAGATCCTAGAGGACAATTCATGCCCATTCCACTCATACTCTTGTGCTACTTTTAAGGCAGGGATTAAGAAATCTAATGGTAGCACAACGTTCTGTCTGAAGACCATCTGAAATGGGGTGGCATTGAGTACCGTTTTGTAGGCAACTCGATAAGCCCAAACAGCATGATGAAGTTGTTTGTCCCAATCAGAGCGTTTATTATTTACCAATTTTGTCAATACGTTACAGAGGATCTTATTGGTACTCTCGGCTTGTCCGTTGGCTTGTGGATGATAGGGGGCGGATTTCTTATGTATCACCAAGAATTCTTGGAGAAGATTTTCAATGACTTCATTCAAGAAGTGTGTGCCTCTATCGCTCACCAACTCTATTGGTAGTCCATATCTCGTGAACACATTCTCGAATAAGAACTTAGCCGTAGTCTGAGCATCATTCTTTGTTGTGGCTTTGACTTCTACCCACTTGGTAAGGTAATCTGTGGCTACAATAATATACTCTGCATGGGAGTTTCTAGCAGGGGGATTAATAGGACCTATGAAGTCTATGCCCCACTTGGAAAATGCACGCCCTCCCATCATTGGCCTCAAAGGCATCTCGTCTTTTCTAACTGGATATTGTGCACGTTGGCATGTGTCACACTTCTTCACATAGGTATGTGCATCCATATGAAGAGTGGGCCACCAAAGTCCTGAGAATAGAATGGTCTTAATCACTCGGTCAGGACCAAAATGTCCACCTGCAATACCACTATGTGCAGTCTCTAAGACCCTTAAATAGTCTGATTCATGAACGCACAGTCTTAAGTAACCATCTTTACCTCTCCGGTATAGGTTTTCTCCTACTAAGGCATAGCCTTGAGCCTCTTGCTCCATATTTCGTCTTCTTGCTAGACTGGCCTCTTTGGGTAATCTTCCCGATCTCATAAACTCTACCAATGGAACACTCCAATATGGAATTAATGATACTTGATAAAGGGTCGCATGCTCCACTGGTGGTCTCTCTCTGCACATTGGACAATTCTTGATCCACTCATTTATTTCTTTGTCCATGCTAGGCCAATACACTCCTAAACGTTTCAAATTCTGCAATGTTCGTTGTTTAGAATAGTGATTTCCTAGCAATCCCTCATGAGCTTGCTGCAACCAACTACTATGTTCATCATCCTCGACACAACAAGCTAATACACCCTCAGTATCTTGTTTGTACATGCTTCCTGCCAATATGTGATATTTTTGTGATTTTACAATTTCTTCTTGTGATGTTTTCACATTCTTATTTGCAGGGCCGAAGGTTAGGACTGGTACCAACTTATTTGCCCATTTAGGAACAACTTCCAAATTGAACAGATAAGCATCAGGTAGTTCATCAGACACTCCTTGTGGTGACTCTCCTGAAGTAATGCGAGAAAGGTGATCTGCCCGAAGGTGGGTTCTACCTTTCCTGACAACAACTTCAAAGTCATACTCCATTAGTAAGAGGAACCATCTTACTAAGCGTCCAGTATTGCAAGGTTTATTGACCAAATATAACAAAGCTTGATGATCAGTGAAAAACTTGAACTTGTTGGCCAATAAATAGTGTCTAAACTTCTTTACAGCATATACCATGCCTAACCCTTCTCGCTCGGTTGTGGTATAATTTCTTTCGGCTGGGTTTAGTTGTCTACTAGCATATGCTATGGGCAAATCTAAATTCCCTTCACCTGTGGGTTGTGCTAGCACACATCCTATGGCATGATTGGATGCATCCACATGGACATGGAATGGCTTATTCCAATCAGGAGTGGTCAATATTGGTGCTGTGCACAAACGTTTCTTCAGTTCATTGAAAGAATTCTCGCATTCGTCGTTCCACTCAAAATTAGACAACAAGGCATAAAGGGGTCTAGCTATGATCGCGTACATGTGGATAAACCTACGGTAATATCCACAATGGCCCATAAAGGCTTGTACCTCTTTAACATTCCTTGGCCTTGGTAGTTCCGCTATGGCTCGTACCTTATCTTCATCTGTTGAGATTCCATTCTTAGAAACAATATGCCCTAAGATTTTACCTTGAAGCACCATAAACACACACTTTTCTGGGTTTAGACACACTCGATATTCTCTACACTTGTTGAAGATTTGTCTGAGCTCAGGGATGTGAACCCTTCTTTCTTGGGAATGAGCACATAAATCATCCACATACACTTCTAAGCTCTTTCGCAAGAACTCTTTGAAGACATGACACATGAGCCTTTGGAATGTTGCAGGTGCATTGGTGAGCCCAAATGGCATCACACGAAATGCAAAGATTCCCCACTCTGTAGCAAAAGCTGTTTTGTGTTGATCTTCTGGGGCAATGGCTACTTGATTGTAACCTGAAAATCCATCAAGGAAGCTATAAACTTCCTTGCCTGCAACACGCTCCAAAAGGTGTTCTGTGATTGGAAGTGGATAACTATCTCTAATCGTAGCGGCATTAACTTTTTTAAGGTTAATACACACTCGCAACTTACCGTTCTTCTTGGGTACCACAACAATGGGGGACACCCATTCGGTATGCTCAATCTCATAGATGAATCCGGCTTCAATCAACCTATCAATTTCTTCTTTTATTTTTGCTGCATAGGTATCATTATATGTGTAGGGCTTCTGTTTGGTGGGCTTAGCATCAGCAGTCATGGGGATAGTATGAGAGCAAATTCTTGGATCTACCCCTTTCAAATCTCTATAGTGCCATGCAAACACATCCCTATATTCCCTTAATAGAGCTATGAGCTCCATTTCTTCTCTTGCACTTAGGTCATCTCCTATATATGTGCATCTCTCTTCATTCTCTTCAATGGTCACTACAATCTTCTTGGTCTTTTCTTTATTATCATATGATTCTCCTATGATGGCCTCTCTCTTAGGCATTCGTACCAAAATTTTGCGGTCGTCAACTTCATATTTCTTGAAGTTTTCTGGTACTTCGAACAATGATTCCTCCTTTTCTTGTTTCACTGCTTTTCTATTCTTTTTCTTTTGACTACTCTCACTTCCATCTTTTGAGTTGACTGTTTTAATACTTGTGAGAGGTTCTTCTTCTTTCTGGGTGAACACCCCTATATCTTCTAGATAGTGCTGCTCTGAGTTAAAGCAACTATCCATCACAATAGACTCCAGATCATCGTCATTCTCTTCTTCTTCTATGACATCACTAGGGTCACATTCTTCTAGCAAGGGTTGACACATGAACACTGAGATATCATAACCCTCCTCATCACAATGAGGTGTCCACTGTTCCTCATTGACAGCAATGTCCATGGTGGCTAAGATTTCTGGCCAGCCATGAGGCTCAAACTCCTCATCTGGAAAGATCATCGGTGTGTAGGCTGGGTCCCTAACTGGTCTATCTCCTAGTGAAGTTCCTTCTTCTCTTGCCTTTAAACGTTTTTCCTCTTCCTTTGCGACCTTGCACATCCACAAATGAGTATCTTCATGCAGCCATGATGGATCAGGTGAACTTTCAGAATGCACAGAGATGGAATCTTCTTTCGCTTTGTGGATAGAATTCCACTGTAGGGGTGGTACATCTCTGAAGGTGTAATCCTTCAAATTGACCTTAGTGGTGACCCCTAAGTGCTGTAAGTACAAGGAGTTAGTTCCCCAATCTTGTACTATTTGCAATTGTCGTAGGAAGGGTCTTCCTAGGATCATCTCAAAGACATTATTTTTCTCAAAGTCACATATAGCAAATGTGTGCTCAAACTCTACACCACAAGTGGTTAGAGTGATCCCTTCTAGCAATCCTAGAGGTCTTTCAAAATGACCATCAGCCATTTGAAGCTTCATTCTAGTTGGTCTTAATGTGGGCTTGCCCCATTGCTTCCACAAGGAGGTGGTCGCAATAGCAACACCAGCACCTGAATCTATGATTGCTTTGGTTGTGTAACCTTGGTAGGTGATTGGAAGATAAGTATTACCTTCTTCACCCTCACACATGTCCCCTATTTTGTCTAGAGGTATCTCTAGTACCCTTTGCTTAGAGCCTACTTTTGGCATATTGGAATCAAGTTCTGGAACCTGATCCTTCACATGATTCCATAACTCAGGTTTTGCTTTGAGCAACTCTTCTACAGTGAGATGACACTGAACCTTAGTGTTCTTCACGACATCCGTGTTCCTTGGAACCACTGAGTCTTCATTTCTTACTAGTATTGTGGGAGCTCTAATCTGGAGTGATTCAGATTCCCATGGGCCTGGAAATTGAGGCAGTTCTTCTAAGGTATTAGATTCAAAATCTAATCTTTCGTCTTCTTGTTCTGCTTCATCTTCGTAAATAGATGGAATGTCTTGGGGAAATTGATCATGAAGATCATCAATCTCAGGAATAGGAGGGGAATTACCCTTCTCCTTGGCCCATTTCTCCTCTTGTATTTCCCGCAAGAACTCTTGAGAGCACTGTTGAATAGAAGGAGGTATTCCAGCATCCGTGGAATTAGGAACATAAGCTCCCCTTGGTGGTGAGCTTCCTCTTTCAATAACTGGTTGAGCCTGTGGAGGTAGAGAAACTTGTGGTTTGTTTACCAACTGCTCTAATCGTTCTAGTAAGCCTTGGAAATGCAAATCCGATTTGATAGAGTTTGTCTGATTGAACTTTTGACTAGTCTCCAGTATGGCTTGAGCTTGTTCTACCATTTTCATGCACATTTTCATCCGTTCAATCTCTAAAGTTGCTCTAGGGTAACTCTTGTCTAGGTTTGCCGCTGTAGGCCCTTCTTGAAGTCGAGCCTGGTAGGCCTTGAACATCATGTCCAAGCCTTCTGGGGTTGGATCTGCAAGAACAGACCCTGGTTGCGGTCTATTTACAATGGGTGGTGGGGTGGGATGAGGTGGAGTGGATGGAGTTTCGGCATGCGAGGGGCTTTGAGATGCAATGTCTTCTATTTTTGTTTTCGCTTCTTTTAAGCTTTCTTCTAGTTCCGATAACTTTTTATTCCACTTGCGATTGGCCTTCTCTCTGGTATCCTTCCATGTTCTTGTTTTCCTCTTACTAGGCTCTCCCGATTCACTCGACTCTGATTGTTCTACTGGTTTATCCTGTTTTAAGGCTTGTGCTCTAGTGACAGCTTGTATAGGAGCCACATTGCTACTACTTGAACTTGGATCTGCCACTAAGCCTACCACATTAATGGGTGTAATCTTGGGTGCACTAGAGGGGTTTCTTGGACAATCTCTGGGGAGATGGTCTTTGCCACAATCAGGACAAAAAGCCCGTATTGTGATAGCCTGTCCTTGACTCGGAGATGGTGGGTGGGGACAGTCACGAATGAAATGGTCACCATGACATCTGAAACAAGATCCTCTAGGGGCTTGTGGTCTCATTTGTCTCAACTGGGGCCTAGGGTTAGGATTTGTGTACATGACATTGGAGTATTCTGGCTCCCAATTTTGCTCCATAGGTGGCGCCTCATATTGATACGAGTAAATCTCAGGTGACTCTGTGTAATACGCATGTGGACTACCTTCATGGGAGTAGTCTGAACTATGAGCATGAGAATCATTATCTGGTGTCCATGGGGTTAGGGGCACCAATGCTCTATTTGGATTTTCCTCTCCCACAGCATACTTGACTGGAATCACGTTGGCTGGAGCTGGTGGTTGGTTTCCCAAGATAGGTTGTGGCCTATATGGAACCTGATATTGCTCTTGTGGTCTATAATATGGCTGTTGGTATTGGTTCTAATACCTACCTTGTGGGTAAGGTTGCTGATAATTCTGTCTAACAGCCTGCCTATTGTAGGGACAATCTTGAGCCGTGTGGTTTGTGTATTTTCTCTCAATAGTGCAATATGGAGCATTCCTTTCTCTAATGTTTTGGTTTTGCATTGGGCATACGTTAGCCATGTGGTCACCTCCGCAAGTATAGCACCGATTTAATGAAGTGACTCTCTGTGTTTGTTTATTTTGGACTCCCAGCTTCTTGGCAACTTGCTCAGCTATCTCTTCTATTTCCGTGGAGATTTTTGAAGCATGACTAGTAGAACTATCTGAATCCTTATAGAGTTTGGATAATCCTAATTCCTCACCCAGGTTATCTTCTATGTCAATGCATGTCCGCACGCACTCTTCTATGGATCTAGGCTCTTTCAAGTATACATAGGATCTTAACTTTGTGCTCAGTAAGCCATCTAAAAACAAAGCCACTTGTTTGGCTGGTGTGGGTAGCTCTGGAGCAGGGCATCTTTCTAGGTACTGTCTGAACCTTCTACCTGCTAGTCGCACTGTTTCTTGGGGTGTCTGCTTGAAGCTGTGGATCAAGGATGAAGTGTTATGCCTGATACCACTCTTGGAAAATTCTACAATGAATTCGTCTAGCAGTTGACCTATATTGCGATAGTTGCGACTACTCAATGGTTGAAACCAAGCTAAGGCAGTGCCCTTAAGAGTCAGACCAAATGCCTCGTACTGGGTGAACAAATCCTCAACCTGTTCAGCTCTTAACACTTGTTTGAACTCAGCCACATGATCATAAGGATCTCCTGACCCGTCAAAATAATTCTTCATTGCCTTGATCACTTGAGTGGGTCTGAGAGTTCTTGGGTGCTCTCGGGTTCTAGGCAATGGAAATTCATGTTCATTTCTTTGTTGCCTATGTGCTCGATATCTCTCTCTTTCAGGTCTTTCATTTTCAAATCCTGACCTATTCCTGCCCACTGTGTGTGCAAAACTTACCTCCGGTCTCTCTCTAGTTCTTTCTCTCTGGGCTTCCTGAGCTTGGGATGACCCTACTCCTTGGAGGCCGTGGGAAACATTGGATCTTGGTGGAGGGAAAATCAATTCATTCTTCCAAGTATATGCATGTCTATCATGTTCTGTTACCAAGAAAATTTTCTCTGACGTGTTATCCAGGTAGACAACTTTGCCTGGTATCTCTGGATCCTTGAACTCGTAGATGATGACTATGCCCAATTGGCTAGGTTGTTCTGGCTTGAATCTCCAAAAGGCTTCCTCTGTTTCTCTATTCAAAAATAGTTCTATGCTTTTGTTGTCTTGAGGGATCCAGTCTGGAGTGATCACTCGGGTCAAAACTGACTTGCCTCTAGGAGTCTGGGGTCCTTGTCCTATATTTCCTTGTTCTAGGTCTCCTATCTCATTCTCATGAATGATATTTCCAAATTCAGCGGTCCTATCTGGTTGGTTGGTAACCACATACATGGTTCCTTCCTTATCAATGTATGAACCCTCTTCGAACTTGACCACCGGGTGTTCAAGTCCAAAGGATTGATCTGGATTTTTGAGTTGGACCACTGATCGCCTCAGACCATCCTCATAGATGCGAGCACCTAATTGGTTGGTCCGAATATATTCCAACTGTGTCTTATAGGGACCTTCCGGTGTTTGTAGATGGGTAGTCCCTGAGCCACCTGCAGGTTTTCCCATACTAAAAGACATTTCTGAATCACTTGTGTCTGATCTGAGTAAAAGATGACCACTTAGTTGTTGTGCCCAAGACTTGGATGTATGGTTGACACTAGCCTCAGAAGATCTAATGCTTTGTTTATCCTTGCCTAAGTGTCTACCAGATCTCAGGTTCATAAGCTTTAGTCAAGAGTCCAAATTTTCCCTTTGGTATGGTTCACAATTCTTTAGAGCCCCCTTGGTTTCCTAGTCCCATTTGAGGGTCAACTTCAAATTATCCTATCTCAAATTATCCAACAAGCTATAGAGCTCAAAAAATGGACTTTGGATGAGAAAGTTATGTCAAATCAGGCTCTTGGGGGTCAAAACATGCGAACAGGACCTTTGGAGAAAATCGCGATTTTGTGAACTTTCTGAAAATCGCGATGCTGTGAAGTCAAAAAATCGCGATGTTGAGCACAAAATCGTGTTTTTTGAAAATCGCGATTTTGAGCAGAAAATCGTGATTTGAAAATCGTGATGTTGATCACAAAATCGTGTTTTTGAAAATCGCGATGTTGATCACAAAATCGTGTTTCAGAGAATCGCGATGTTGATCACAAAATCGTGTTTCTGAAAATCGCGATTTTGACTCAGGGAATCGTGATTCACAAAATCGTGTTTTTGACTGAAAATCGTGTTTTCTCAGAATCGTGTTTTTGACATGAAAATCGCGATTTTGAGCAGAAAATCGTGAATTGAAAATCGCGATTTTGAGCAAAAATTCGTGTTTTCTCAAAATCGTGTTTTTGACTTGAAAATCGCGATTTTGTCCCACAGAATCGTGTTTTTCTCAAAATCGTATTTTTGGCTGAAAATCGTGATTTGTGAGAATCGCGATTTTGAGCAGAAAGTCGTGTTTTTCACAAAATCGTGTTTTTTGCTGAAAATCGTGATTGGTGAGAATCGCGATTTTGAGTAGAGAATCGTGTTTTTTGAAAATCGTATTTTTCACATGAAAATCGCGATGTTGAGCACAAAATCGTGATTTGTGAGAATTGCGATTTTGAGCAGAGAATCGTGTTTTTTGAGAATCGCGATTTTGAGCAGAGAATTGTGTTTTTTGAGAATCGCGATTTTGAGCAGAGAATCGTGTTTTTTGAGAATCGCGATTTTTTTCAACCAACTTTTAGGCGGGAAAACTGAAAATCGTGATTTTTCAAAAAATTTTGAATTTTCATAGAATCGCGATTTTCATCACAGAATCGCGTTTTTTGGCGGGAAATTCAAATTTCTGAGCGCCGGCTATGGCGAGCTCCGTATGAGCAGAAAATCATGAAAAAAACACAGCGCTTGCTCTCCCTTGCACCTCCTAACTCCTTCCCACACAATAATGCATGAAAAATGGTATGAAAATGGTGAAAATGCACTAAAAAACAAGAAATTTCTATGAAGAAGAAGATGGAAGAAGGTGGAGATGATGATGATGATGAAGATGAAGAGGAAAAAACAGAAAATGAACTGAAATGATAGTTTTTTTACCTTCCAACGTCGCAAATCTACGATCTTACCATCACAACGCTCGTCCTCGAAGCACTCTCCCCGGCAACGGCGCCAAAATTTGGTGTAGCTCAAGCGTAAGCACCACCTCCTTTACTTGTCAATCCGCGGAGACGTGAGGACCGGTATGAAGACCACGAGCAAGTGAAGGCACAAGTGCGTGAGTGAAAGCACACAAACATGCACACACATACACACACACACGCGCACAAAGTAAGATCAAAGAGAGGAACAATGGAAAGCTTAGATTGCAAAAGAGTTCTCTTACAAAAGTTCTATTCTCTAACAAGCTACCCTCAAAAATGAGCTCTCTAGCTCTTTTTATAGTTTTTTGACTAGTTTTGGCCCTGTCCAGACCTAGTGTCCGGCCTAGTTAAAAATTAGGTTCCAGGGCTTATTTGAGGGCTCAAACGAAGTCTAAAAATTATGAAAATTGGTACGATGGTACTTCTAATACTCCTCAAGCTCGAGGACTCCTCGGCTTGAACAAAATGGAGTTACTAAAAATAGATAATGGTATTTACAATGGTTTCTAGTGATGAAAATCACTATTTTTGTAGGGGATTTTTCTGAAAATTTGACATACACTTCTTGAAGCTCCCTACTTGCTCCCCTTCCTCGTGTGTCCACCTTTTGATGTGCTTCCATGCTTTGTCCTTGATTTTGAGCTTCAACACCAATCCATTGGACTAGAGCGCCCAGCTGTCAAGTTTGAAAATGGAGCATACTTGGACAAAGAAGGGACAATATATGTAGTCACCAGTCATCCTGATAGGACAGATGAATTTGGGAATGTGGTCCCGGAAATGGACTTAGGTGACCTAGAGCAAGGAAACATGGGCGAAGAACCTAGAACCCCCCGAGGCAAATCTGTTCTCACGAGGATTATCACACCAGAGTGGATTCCCCAAGATAATAAGAGCATATATCTCCTCCTGAACCGAGAGACGGATGAAGCCTTTTGGAGATATAGACCTAATCAACCGAGTTAGGTAGGAACAATCATGATATATGAGCTCAAAGATCCTGATATTCCAGGTAGAGTGACCTACTTAGATCACTCTTCAGAGAGGATCTTTGGGGTTACAAGAAATGATAGGCATGCTTACACTTGGAAAGGCGAATTTATTTTCCCCCAACCAAGATCGAATGCGTCCTTTGGTCGCCAAGGAGCTGGAATATCTCAAGCTCATGGGACTCAAAGAGAAAGGAGTAGAGAGAGACCTGAGGTAAGCTTTGCCAACTCTTGGGGAAGAGAAAGAACGGGAACGGAAACAAATAGAGGGGAACCTGAGGGACATAGAGCCCCAGGGAACCGAAGAAATGCAGATGATTTCCCTTTGCCAAGACCGAGAGAGCACACGAGGACCTTGAGACCGACCCAGCTAGTTAAGTCCATGAAAAACTACTTCGATGGCACTAGAGACCCCTACGATCATGTAGCTAAGTTTAAGCAAGTCTTGAGAGCTGAACAAGTTGAAGATCTGTTCACGCAGTACAATGCCTTTGGCTTAACCCTTAGGAACACCGCCCTGACCTGGTTTCAGCCACTAAACGAGAGACAGTTTAGGAGCATAGATCAACTTCTAGAGGCATTCATTATCGAATTCTCTAAAAGTGGCATAAGGCATAATACTTCCTCATTAATATACAGCTTCAAGCAGACCCCGCAAGAGACTGTGAGACTTGCAGGAAGAAGATTTAGGCAATATCTTGAGCGATGTCCTGTTCCTGAGTTACCCACGCCCGCTAAGCAAGTGGCTTTATTCTTGGATGGATTGCTAAGTACTAAATTGAGATCATATGTGTACTTGAAGGACCCTCGGACTATAGAAGAATGTGTACGCATGTGCATCGATATTGAGGATAACCTAGGGGAGGAGTTAGAGCTTTCCAAAATCTACAAAGATTCAGATAGTACTTCTAGCCTCTCTTCCTCACAATCCACATCAATTGAGGAACTTGCGGAAAAAGTAGCTCAAAAACTAGGTGTCTCTAGTAAACAAATTCCTAGATTTGCCCCAGTAAAGAGGTGCTATACTTGCGGTGGTGACCATATGGCAAACGCATGTCCCATCATGGCTCAACCCCAAGTGAATCCTAGCAGCCAATATTGTACCATAGAGCGAAGATACACAAATCACTCAGCATAGGACTGCCCATACAATAAGCAAGCGGTTAGGCAAACCTACCCTCAGCCATACCCTCAACAAGGCCGATACCATAGTCAATACTCACCACAACAGTATACTAGGCCTCACCAAAATTACCAACCTCAATATCAGGCCCAGCTGAGATCCCAGCCAGTGCTAGCACAGCAACCACCTGCTCCTACTAATGTTATTCCGGTAAAGTATGCGGCCGCAGAAGAAAACCTCAATAGAGCTATAATCCCAGTAACACCATTAATCTCAGAAAGTGATCCCAGTGACCATAGCTTTGATTCTACGCATGTCGATAGTCCCTAGGCTTACTACATGCAGTCTCCTGAACAGGGTGAGTCTTACTACAATGAGGAACCGAGTGAACCTATTTGGGAGGTAGAGTATGCGAATGTCATGTACGCGAACCCCAACCCTAGACCTCAACCTAGGCAAGTAAGACCTAGATTTCCTAGAGGACCATGCTACAGATGTCAAGGAGATCATCTCATTCGTGATTGTCCCTTGCCTCCACCTACACAACACCAGCCAGTGACGATCCAGGGCTATTGCCAGGAGTGTGGAAAGGAGCATCTCTTACGAGACTGCCCAAAGAATCCTAATAATATGCCAAAAATCACTCCTATCAATGTTATTGGCCTAGTGGTAGACTCCACAGGAAGTGTGACGTCCACAGCCCTAGTACAAGTCATCACAAGAGCCTAGGCACTTAAGCAAAACCAAGACTTAGGCCAGGAAAAGAATGCGGAGGTTAGTGAGACTAAGAGCCAGAATAAGAAGAGGACAAGAGCTTGGAGAGATAGCCATGAACATATGAAAAGGCAATGGGCAAGAAAGATGAGCGAACTTGAGAAAGCCTACGAGAAACCAGAGCCAAAATCATAGAAATCACATCTCAAATGCACTCTCACACATCCCGCCACTACCATCCCCTTCACCCTCCATTCCTCCATCCACCAATCCCCCACACGTAACCCAACCACCACCCCGAGTAGGATCAGTCTTAGCAGATCCCACTCCGGAAGATCTAGACATGATGCTTAAAGCATATCAGGCCAGAATCCAAGAAGGGCCCAATGTAACAGATCATGAGAAATGTTACCCTAGAGCCGATCTAGAGATAGAGCGAACAAAGCTTTGTGCTAAAATGGTCGAATTGGCGCAAGCCATGTTTGAAGCCAGTCGTTTGTTCAATGGCTCTAACCCCATCAGAACACCATTGCACTTTGATGGTCTATTGGATAGATTGGAGAGGTTACTTGCAAAGTCTGGAAAAGGATCCACCTCCCAGGCTATGGAGTGGGCAAGTGATAGAATAAGCATTCCTCCCCAGGGAGCTTATGTGCCTAACTCCACTGAACCAGACACCTCTTCTTCTATGAATAGGTATTCACCAGAGTTCCTGAGAGAGATTCAAGAAGAGAAGTGGGCAAAGGAGAGTGAAGTCCCTCCTCCCATAAAACTTGTGGATGACACACATGATCGATTCCCACAAGATATTCCTTCCATTTATGGAGAGCAGAAGAGCACCCAGCCCCAAGAGAGATTAGACTTTGAGTCTAATTCTTTACAGGAATTACCCCATTTCATTGGCCCATGGGAAGCCAAGTCTACTTGTATGAGAGCCCCCACAGTCATGGTAAGAAACGAAGACTCAGTCATACCCAGGAACACAGAGGTAGTGAAAAAAACTAAAGTGCAGTGCAACCTCACTTTAGAGGAGCTACTCAAAGTTAACAAGTGCCAGACATAGCGAAATCGCGTTCCCAGGTAGGATCTCATAGAATAGTGCCTGAAATACCATTGGATAAGATAGGAGACATGAGTGAAGGAGAAGAAGGAAATACCTATCTCCCAGTTACCCATCACGGATACACAACCAAGGCAATTTTGGACTCAGGTGCAGGAGTTGCAATTGCTACCACTTCCTTATGGAAACGTTGGGGCAAACCAACACTCAGACCAACGAGAATGAAATTGCAGATGCTGACGGTCACATAGAAAGACCCTTAGGACTACTAGAGGGGATAACTCTCACTACTTGTGGTGTAGAGTTTGAGCACACATTTGCTATCTGTGACTTTAGCAAAAATCAAGCCTATGAGATGATTCTGGGGAGACCATTTATGCAGCAGTTGCAAGTGGTACAGGATTGGGGAACCAATTCCTTGTATTTGCAACACTTAGGTGTTACAACCAAAGTCAATCTCAAGGATTACTCTCATAGAGATGTCCCTCCTATCCGATGGAACCCCATCCATAGAGCCAAAGATGATACGGAATCGGTGCATTCCATAGGATCAGGATCCTCATGGATGCATGAAGACACTCACTTATGGATGTGTAAGGTAGCAGTAGAAGAAGAGAAGAGAGAGAAAGCCAGAGAGGTAGGTGCCAAAGAAACCCATAGATCAATTCAAGACCCAGCCTATGCACCTGTAGTTTTTCCTGACGAAGAATTTGAACCCCACGATTGGGCAGAAATCCTAGCAACAATGGATGTAGCCATCAATGAAGAACAATGGACACCTCACTGTGATGAGGATGGCTATGACATTTCAGTCTTCTCCATAGAGCCAATCACGGGAGAAGCAGTTTTAGAAGAATGCGAACCTAGCCCTGATGCATTTGAGGATGCGAGTGACTCCGATCTAGAGTCAATCATTATGGACCCACCCTTTGCATCAGATGAAGAATACTTCTATGAAGTAGAATTTCAACCCGAGAGGCATGGAGAGCTTACAAATGATGTAAGGCTAGCCACACATGTGACCCTGAAGGAGGAAGGAAAGAAAAGAAAGAAGAGAGAAGTTACGCTGGGAGAGGAAGAATCTTTGTTTGAGGTCCCGGAAAATTTTAAAAAGTATGCGATATATGATAGGAGAGTCATGATAAGAATGTCTAAACGAGAGGCGCAATCAGGGGAGGCCTATGATAACAAAGAAACCACCAAGAAAATTGTGGTAGCTGTGGAAGAAGGAGAGGAGAGATGCACGTACATAGGCCATGACATGACGGAAGACGAAGAGCATGAATTGATAGCCTTGCTAAGAGAATACAGAGATGTGTTCGCTTGGAGCTACAAGGATCTGAAGGGTGTTGACCCAAACATATGATCACACACAGTTCCCATGACCTCAGATGCCAGACCCTCTAAGCAGAAGCCCTGTACACATACAATGACAACTACGCCGCCAAGATTAAAGAGGAGATAGACCGCTTGGTGGAAGCTGGATTTATCTATGAAATTGAGCACACTGAATGGATATCTCGCATTGTAGTGGTGCCCAAGAAGAATGGCAAATTACGAGTATGCATTAACTTGAAGAAGGATAACGCAGCCACTATCAGAGATAATTATCCGCTTCCTATCACTGAGCATCTATTAGAAAGGGTAGCAGGCAAGGAAGTGTACAGCTTCCTAGATGGGTTTTCGGGCTACAATCAAGTAGCCATTGCTCCTGAGGATCAGCATAAGATGGCTTTCGCCACGGAGTGGGGCATATTTGCTTTTCGTGTTATGCCATTTGGACTTACCAATGCTCCTGCAACCTTTCAGAGACTGATGTGCCACGTGTTTAAAGAGTTCTTGAGGAAGAATTTGGAAGTCTATGTTGATGATCTTTGTGCTCATTCCAACATTAGAAAGACATTCTTACTGCCAAGAGCTTCAATTACAAATCAATCCTATTGAGGCATACCTCATAGGATTGGGAGGTGTGGAAACCCCTTGCATTGGTGAGGTAGAACTTCCGCTCTACATTCAAGAGGTGCTCATGGCAGTCAAAGTGCTAGTGTGTGAAGACGAGGATCTTACCGAACCTCTTGTCCTAGGCCAAGACTGGATCTATGATTATGCAGTCAGCCTCAACCTAAGAAGCAGACTTCTTCAAGCATGGGTAGGCCAAAACCACATCACGATTGAATTAGAAAATCACGCACATAGGCCGCTAGAAGAGGCACCGAATCCTGGTCCTTCCAAGAGCCCACCTGAAATGAACCATGCTACTCTTGATCAAAGTTCTATGGTGCAAAAGATTGCCACTCACGACGAGGGTACAGAAGTCAACGAGGAGTTCCCTTCTTTTCCAAAGAGAATTCGAGGAAAGCAAGCCAAAAAATACACGATACAGAGGAGCCCGAGGACCAAAAAGAAGGAACACCAACCGGTACAATACAGAATACCCCCTAACACGAAGCAGATCTGGATACACAAAGGTGAACAACCCTTGGCTTTGGAGACAGGATTCCAAAGAGGCATCAAGCAAGCTACAGTGTCGAGAACTATAGCAAAGGAGTACCCTAGGCATCAATCCAGACAAAACATTTCTATTTGGGTTCCAAAGCAGTCAATGAAGGCGATCCCAAAAGCTAGACAAATATGGGTGCCCAAGACCTGCTTACTAGCTCAAATAACTTCACCTCCAACCACTAGATCAAACCAACACTCGCGAGTCCTATTGGTGCCCATCCAAAGGCAAACATCTACACTCCACACCACCACATTCTCGGCCACGCCTCGGAATGTTTGGAAATGGGTACCCAAAAGGTCCCAAACCCAACACACTCCAGTACGCAAACCTTCACACATCATCGCCAATAAAAGCAACGATTCCAGCATCAAAGTTTGGAGACCTAAACCCCATGTCAAACCCCTGAACCACCTCTGTAAATCCTTCCCCTCTGATGTAGGTGCATTCTGAGAACATTGCACAACCAAAGTATGCATCTAGAGTGAACCCTAACCTACTAACCCACATGCACACACATCATGCACACTTCACCCACTAACCTCTAACCACTCGGAATGTCATGTTGGTATTGTGGAGGGAACACCATAACATCTTGTTTCCAATGCAATGCTAATGTGCCTCTCTCTTCTTCTAGCAGATAAGCATCAACAACTACAAGCACTCTCATGGTAGAAGCAACAGGTCCGAGCTCACAAGCAGGAATAATTACTACAGGAATTGATGTGGATAGTCTACCTGTTGATGTGCCACCAACGGAACGACCTGTGGAGCTGCAACACCTTCAGCAGATCCCGGTATCGGATCCACCCACAGGGATCCCAGAAAGAGTCCATGCAAATTCGCATTGGTTCAATGGCATGCCAGGCCCATTAGGAGAGGCCAAGTATATATGGGAGTCTAAGTGCGAGTATGACAGATCTTGGGTCAGATTCCAATTCTTCTCCAAGGAGTTTGAGACTCTACAAAACACACAGGATCTTCAGACCATATGGCAACGGGCAGGGCTAGCTGAGTACTTCAAGGCACCTTTACCCAAACCAGACCTCCTCCGATGCTATTATCTGGTCTCAACATTATAAGCTAATGCAGAAAAGGACAAACCAGGATCATTTGTTCTTCCTTCCTTGCTAGGCAACCACGAGTTAAAGAGGTTTGAACTTACCTTGGAGTTGGTGAGCTCTGCTTTGAATATGCATGGCACACATGTACCTTCTGAGAAGGATGCCCTCGTTCCTACTAACATGAAGGATAGGAAACTACTAAAGCTTAAAGATATGGCAGCACTTACACCAAACGTGTCCATCCCTCTCCGTATGTGCATGCAACATTTTGCTTTCCCCGGTCAAGACCGCTTCACACAACCGCACAAAAGAATTTGGTTCGCTCTCTACTTAGCGGAGACAGGTGTGTTACCAATCAAGCTTCCTGTATGGATTATAGAGAAATTGTATGAAGCAAATAAAAGGTCTTCTAGGAAATTATGGGTGAACGGTTGCTGTGCAATCACACGCATTATTTACCGGTGCCTAGCATACGATGTTCCCATTGAGCGTGCCTTGACTTGGGCACAATTACAAATGTTTAAGAAGCTCAAGACGTCCACACATCAATCCAAGCGCATGAGGGGTTCGATCCCTTGTGTCCAGACACGGGAAGTTCTGACTACTCTTGAAGTATCGCCACGAGGGGAGGCCACTATACCTCCCTTTACCATTAGAATACCCAGGTCTGCATCTGAAACCACAACACAAGCAGCCCCTTCGGCTCCTCCTGCTCCATCTGAATTTGAATTTGCTACAACTGGAGATGCTGAAGGGATGGATCCACATGACTTCGAAGCATTCTTACAAAGTACACAACTCTCTGATGTAGAGTTTTATTCAGATACAGAAGAACAAGGCACCTCTTCACAAAGAAGGAGAAAATCCACAGAAAGTCGCCATGTACATTGGGGTGACGATCAGCAGGGTCAACAACAAGGGCACCTAGAAGAAGAAGGAGCATACGAAGACGAGACCACTGAAGCCCCCAGCTTATACAGCAGAACTTCGAAGGCTGTATCAAATCATGGAACGAGTGCGCTCACAACAACTGCTCACCGAACATAGTAGTAGGGTACTCATGACTCAGCTGTTGGAAGAGGCAGGAGTTGACTCAGAATATAGTGAAGGTCTCTTATTAATGGCAGAGACATATGGGGTAGTAGAAGTAGTTCAGACCACCATTAGGAGGTCTCCAGTTCAATATGATCCACGAAGATTCCAAACCCGACCACGGTCAGGTAAAAATATCCAGATCCCCATTACAACGGCGGAAGGGCTGATTATTACATCCGAACCCATCGGGATGACCTCCCAAGCAACAGAAACCGCTAGCCAAGAGCACCCAGTCACCCATGAGGAATCCACCGAGCCACTACCACCCACACCCCCACCATCTCCTCCTAGAGCAGAAGCCGTGGAGATCACCTCGACCACTCAACCCACCGAACAAACCTTCCTCTTCCGTACTCCCATCTCTAGTTCAACCCTATTCTCCACCTCTTATAACCCACTCTATGAGACAACCATCATCACTACACAATCCACCGAATCTCTCATAGAGCCTGACCTAGGACAACCATCCCCCATGCCCTCAGCCATAGGTCATCCTGACTCCAGATCTATATTCATGGGTTTCCCTACTACCACACCATCCTTCATGACCTCCCTGCCTCTACGGCCTCAATCCCCAACCCCCATCAACCCACTTCTCCAATCCCTCCATGCCTTTCTTGCAAGAACTTTTCAACCTAGGCCTCAACCATTCCCTTTATTTTCAGCTCCCAACCCCACGTCTCATCTATTCACCACTTTCACACACCCACCACCTACCATTCCAATGTATATGGTAGACACCACACTTGCGTCCACTCCTGAAAGCATGGACATTTCACCACCCACGGCACCTCCCCCCACACTTCCACCTTCTCCCATTCCCCCTCCTCCAGTTTCACCCACACACACACCTCCATTAGACACATCATTCACGCTTCCCATTCCCCAATCCCCTCCCCATGCATTCTCCATTGTACAAACAACACCATCATCTATAGGCAATGCATTGGACACCATGCTAGCTTGTCTTTCACAGTTAAGGACAGAGTACAATCAGCTCCAGCAACATAACGCACGCCTGCAAGAGCACTCAGAGGTGCTACAAAATCGTCTTGCCATCGTAGAAGAGAAAAATGCTCGCCTCCACACGCAATTCCAAACTTTACAAGAGGCTCATAATGTATTGGAAGTACAGTTATAGAATACAGACCAAGAAGCAATACAAGTGGTAGAAGGCCATCTAAAAACACAACTAGAATGCAATTCAAGACTTCAACGGAATATGGCACTTCTTAGAAGACACCTTGCAGCTGCTCACGAGGAGAATCGACGCCTACAACAACAGAACCAAGAGAACTTAGAAGCAGCCATCGAAAGCACACCAGGGGCACCCATCAGCCCATCAAAGTTTCAAGCAGTGACCCTCGACAATATCAAGATCATATTGGAAGACTATGCCATGCTACTTGAAGCACATGACCAGCTATCAGAAGAGCTGAGTCAACTGAAGCAGAAACAACAAAAAGACACAACGACTGCCCCTCAAACCACCACATCAGTAGCTTCACTTCTCACAGACTCAGAGGCCCTAAAAGATCTCCAGACACAGGTCACAGAGTTGAAAGCATGCCTACTACAATATGAAAGGCTACCTTCCCCTCCAGAGGCTCCCACCGACGAAGACATAGTACAAATTCCTGTGGAACAAACATTTGAAGAAGAATACGACCCACAACCCTTCCCAGGAGGTCAACAAATGGAAGAAGGTCAGGACACATTTGAAGCACCACGACCCCCATGGCTACGACATGTGGAAGAAATCGGGAGTTCTCATGAAGAGCGCACAGTAGTGCAAAATCAGGCCATGAGGGTCATAGAGGAAACTGTGCTACAATCTGATTACTTCAAGAACCTGTCATCGAGATGCCTTATCCTCTCATCTGAACTCCAATACAGGCCTTACTATATTATTCTGGCTGATTATAATGCAGAAATACAGAGAGTCACTGGTAAGATTCCTACCTTTGCTACCCAATTTCAACCCGAAGACCTTCCTCCAGAGGTGCAAAAAGGCAAAATTCATCAACCAACCTGGCGGCAGAAACTTCTAGAGACATATCGAGAAATGCTACGCACATGGAACAATGTGCCTTTACATCTCCTATAAAATCCATGCTACGGTTTAGTTCCACGCCGCAGGTCTTGGAAAGCATTCAACATCAAAGTGCAGAACAACGCGCAATGCAAGGAATGGCTAAACTACCCGTACATAGCGCCACCACAAGGGCCACCATCAGTAGCCTACATGATGGCCACAATTCGCCATTGGATGCCTCAATTGAAGCCCATGCCGGATGTTGCGGCCCAGATGATGCTTAAGATTTTGGATATGATGCAGGTAGTACTTAAAACTTTCCGAAATGCAGCAGTACCACAGATACGTCTACCGGGGTTTAATAATGGAAACTATGATTTGGTGTACGACATGAGCAACACCCCCAGCATTCGAGTAGCTTATGCCTGGCATGCACGTATCCAACCTCAAAAATGAGCTCTCTAGCTCTTTTTATAGTTTCTCGACTAGTTTTGACCGGTTTCACATCTAGTGACCGACATAGTTAAAAAATAGGTCCTAGATGCTATTTGGAAGGGTAAACGGTGTCTAAAAATAACGAAAATTGGTATGCGCATTCTACCTAAGCTCTTCAAGCTCGAGGACTCCTCGGCTTGCACAAAATGGAGCTATGGATTACAAAAATGGGGTTTTCTATGTTACATATGTTACAATGAGTGATAAAAATCACTGTTGAGTGTTTTGAGAATTAATTAAAAACATGTTTGTTTGAAAACTTGATCCGACTGGCTCCCTGCTCCATCTTTACATACTTCCACGTCGTCTGTGCCTCTGGCTGCTTCCAACACCCCCCTTTCTCTCGCTTCTGTCGTCCCTGACAGAACCTTGTTGTGAGGTCTGCCGGATATAGTTCTGTAGGAGGTCTTGAGTGAGGGTGTGCTCGGAGATACGAATGCCTCGGGCCAGATCGGCCTCGAGTTTCTCCCAGTCTATTGGTTGCGGTTCTTCTGGTGGCGGGAGGTGATAGTGTGTGGAATAGACCATTTGTTCACAGGCAAATAAGTGTAATAAATGTGTAGGCCTGCTTATGAATACCTTTGAATGGTATTCCTAGAAGCCGGTTGTGAACATCTCTTCGAAATTCTGCTTGTAGCACGCCGGTAGGTACTTTATTCTGCAATGCCAGGCATAACACACCCGTAGCGATGGCGTTGTACTCATATCATATACCAGATCAAAATTGCCATGCTCAAAGCCTGGGGTGTTTACATGAGGTGCGTTGATGCGTCGAAAGACTTTAAAAACCATTTGCATCATGTCAAAGATTTTGACAGTCATGTGCGCCGCTATATCGTCCATATGCTTTAGTCTAGGGAGCGAGTGGCGAATTGTAGCCATCATGTAGCCTACAGTTGGTAACTCGATGGGTGGCTTAAAATAGGGGTAATTCAACCAATCCTGACACTGCTTATTGTTTTGTATCTTAATAGCAAAGGTTGTCCAGGAGCGGCGTCGTGGTACCGGTCCCCAACATGGGTTGTACTTAAAATGCAAAGGTGCCTTTACCCATGTACTCATCATTTCTAGATACTTCTGTAGTAAATCTTTGTGCCACTTTGGTTGATAGATCTCTCCTTGCTGCGCATCGAGTGGCAAATCGTCCTCCTCGAATTGAGTCGCATGCGATGGTTTCTTACCTGTTTCTTTCTCGATGGCTAACTAGTATTCAGCCATTAACATAAAATACGGTTTATACTGTAGCTCATGCCCAGATATGTATCGTTGCGGGGCCAAATGAGCAAAGAATGGAGACTGTAAAATTCTTTCTTCTATCATCGCCATGGCATGTAATTGTGCCTCTACTCTAGCTGAGTGTGTTGTCCCAAGTTCCTCAATTGTCTTCATCCACGTGGGGGTCGGGAGTTCGTAAGTCATCTGGCCTTCGGTCGTGACGCGTCCGCCTGGGATGGGTTGTGGCTCGTACAATACGATTTTGAAGTAGTAGTCAGGAAAGGAAAGACACATCTTAGAGCTGACCACCTTTCAAGATTAACCTCAGGAGAAGCTCCTCAAGGAGTAGTGGATGATCTACCAGATGCATACTTGTTTAACCTTGAGATAGCACCAGAATGGGCTAAGCCTATAGTCCCTATTCTGACATACGGACCCAAGAATCCTAGGATAAAGATCATAGAAGGAGAGATTACCAAGTCTCAGAGATACCAAATCATAGCAGGAAGCATATATAAACAGGATAATCAAAAGATTCTTGCTTGTTGTGTAGATGAATCAGAACATGCAAATTGGTTGCAATTAGCACACGTAGGTGCATTAAAGCAACATCATTCGAAACATCGAACATTACAGACTCTACATAGACTAGGAGTATATTGGCCTTCGATGGAAGCAGATGTCTACAAGTTGTGTAAAGAATGCCATGTTTGTTGTGAAAGACCACCAGTAGAGCATGCTACATTATATCACGTGTCTCTCACACCAGACTGGAGTGAACCTTTAGTGACATACTTGAGGACGAAGACATTCCCTCAAGGAATGACCTTAGCTCGACAACGCAGTCTGGAGCAGGAAGCTGAAGACTATTCACTTATTGGCGATAATCTATACAAAAAAGGACGAGATGGATATCTAAGACAATGTGTTCATGAAAGCGATTATCTGAGCATACTAGAGACTGCACACGAAGGTGTTGCAGGAGGTCATTTTGGACCTGAAAGGATAATCAAAGCCATCCTCTTTGCAGGATTATGGTGGCCCACTCTTCACATGGATGCTCATACCTATGTTAAGAGATGTGATGTGTGCCAAAGAACTCAGTTTCCTACTCGCAGAGATGAAATGCCATTGAAACTCATGATGGGAGGACGTGCATTTTCTAAGTGGGGTATAGACTTTGTAGGACCCATTAACCCCCCTGCAAAAGGTACACATGCTAAATACATCATTGTCACGACGGATTATCTTACCAAATGGGTAGAGGCAAAAGCCATAAAAAAGAATGATGCTGTAGCTCAACGATGAGTAGCACCTCCTTTAATGTCAATCCGGGAAGACGTGAGGATGGTATGAAGACCTCGAGCAAGTGGCGGGACAAGTGCGTGAGTGAGAAGCACACTAACATGCACACACATACACACACACGCGCACACACGGTAAGACAAAGAGCGAGAATCAATGGAGCTTTTAGATTACTTTCAAAATGCTCTTACAAGTTCGTTTCAATTACAATCTACCCCAAAAATGAGCTCTCTAGCTCTTTTTATAGTTTTTGACTAGCTTTTGGCCCTGTCCAGACCTAGTGTCCGGCCTAGTTAAAAATTAGGTTCCAGGGCCAATTTGAAGGCTCAAACGGAGTCTAAAAAATACGAAAATTGATATGTAGGTACTTCTAAGGCTCCTCAAGCTCAAGGACTCCTTGGCTTGCACAAAATGGAGCTACAAAAATATGAAATGGTATTTACAATGATTGTTAGTGATAAGAATCACTGTTAAAAGATGTAGATTGGAAAAATTGAAGGGCCTATCTGCCAGATTTGCGTCGACTGCTTTGTCTACTTACTCCTTCACCTTGTTCTGACTCTCTCCGTTGGCTTCCTTGTCTCGTCAATCCTTGGGTGCCCATACTGCTCTCAACACCCCCCCCTCTCTCGCGTCTGTCGTCCCTGACAGACCCTTGTTGCTGGGGGTGTTGGATGTAATATTCCACAACCTGAGTGGCAAGCTGATGTTCTTGTAAGCGTAGTCCTCTGGCCAAATCTGTCATCATACGATCCCAATCGATTGGTCCTGGAACATCCGGATGTGGCAGACGTAACTGATCTACATGGATCGCTTGTTCTACTGCAAATAGATGTAGCAAATGTGTGGGTCTGGGAATGAAAATTTCGGAATTGTATTCCCAGAAGCCCGTAGAGAACATTTCCTCAAATGTTTGCTTGAAGCATGCGGGCAAGTACTTGATTCGTGCATGCCAAGCAAAGATAACAGTGACCGAGGGGGTTTGGCTCATGTCGTAGACTAAATCCTTGTTGCCTTGAGCGAATCCAGGAGCGGAGATGTATGGAGCTTGGACATTCCGAAAGGTTTTGAAGACAATGGTCATGAGCTCAAATATCTTCATACACATTTTCGCTGCGATATCAGTTACATTGTTTAGGCGTGCGGACCAGTGCCGAATGGTTGATATCATGTAGGCTACGGTTGGAGGTCCTCGAGGGGGAGCAAAATACGGGTAGTTAACCCAAGCGGAGCACTCTTTATTGTTGCGTACCTTGATTGCAAATGCTTGCCAGGATCTGCGACGTACCACTGGACAATAGCATGGATTATACTTGATATAGAGTGGCATGGTAGCCCAGGTACTCATCATCTCTGGGTAGTCGGTGAGTAAACGTGCACGCCAATTAGGTTGGAAAATCGAGCCAGCGCGTGCATCGGTCGGTAAATCTCCTATCTCAAATTGAGTAGCGAATGTGGGCTCCTTCCCTGTATGTCTTTTGACTTCTGCATTATAATCATGTAGTAAGACAAAATAAGGCATGTATTGCGATTCTGATGTTGTGATTAACCGTTGATGGGATAATTGTTGAAAGTAGGAAGACCGAAGGACCGTTTCTTCCAGATTCGTGAGAGATTGCATTTGCACGGCCACACGATCATCATGTGTCTTACCCACTTTCTCGACCCTTCTGACCCAATCTGGAACTTGAATTTCTAACGTGTCTTGTCCTTCTTCTGTAGTTCGACCACCAGGCGTCGGCATAGGCTCGTATGGCTCTTCGTAGCTGTCCTCGACGGGGATTTCCACTACTGTTTCAGGTTCTGGTTCTTCAATGGGCGAGGGGGGTCGTTCATATGGTAGGAGGCGTGCTTGTAGTTCTGCCACCTGTTTCCGAAGGGTCTCCATTTCTTCTGTAGATTGTTGCAAGAATACCGGCTCCTGTTGAGCAGGATGTACACTGGCTAACTGTTTCTTTAGATCGGCACATTCAGTCTCTAGTTTTTCATATGACTCCAGGAAATTTGCATGCTCCTCAAGTAGGATGCGGATGTCTTCTGATGGAACTGCTCTATATCGGGTGGGGCTAATGGTCGCTCCTACGGTTCCTTCCATAGCCGCTTCAAAGTTGTCCTGATTTTGTTGTTGAAGTCGTTTGTTTTCCTCTAGTGCTGCGGCCATATGCTTTCTTAATAGCCCAATGTTGCGTCTGAGCGTAGCGTTAGATATCATTTGCGCTTGAAGCACTGTTTCTAGCTCCTTAACTGCTTGGTCATCTACAGTTGATGCCTTTGATTCCAATTCGGAGTGAGCCTGCTGTAGTGTGGTATGCTCGTCTAGGAGCGTCAGGTAGTCAGCTTCAAGAGTGGTGACTCTAGCTTGGAAACGTTGAGATTCCGCCTGGAGGGCAGCATTGCGTTCTTCCAATTGATGGAAGTCTTGTTGTAGCTGATTTGCACACTGAAGTAATGTGTCGAACGTGCTATTTACATCATGAGATGCAAGGGGAAAAGTTTGAAATGCAGAGGAGGTGGGATTGGGAAGGGGGTTGGTGAATGCTGTGTGTGCCAATGATGTGAGTGGTGAGGTGGGGGGCAAGGGAGGGGGAGGTGGGGAAATCGTGGGGAGAGGTGCTGTGGTTGGTGAAATGTCCATTGGGTCAGACAAGGTGGTGTGTGCAGGGGCTACCATATAGGTGGGTATGGTAGGTGAAGTGAGTGTGGTATCCGTGTAAATTGATGTTGTTGCGAACATCGGAGGAAGGTGCCTTTGAAACATGGGGGAGCGGAAGAACTGCTCCACAAAGGACGGGTATTGGGGTGGTGAGGTCCGGTTGAAGGAGGTGTAGGGGCCAGCTGGGAAGTGAGGGTTATGGAATGGAGGTACTCGTATTGGGGGATAGGTCGGGAAACACAGGGTTCCCTCCGTGGGTGCTGGGTTTCCAACTACGCTGGTAATTATGGGATGGCCAGTCATGGGTTCAGCGGATAGATGGGACGAAGTGTACAAGGGATTGGTGACGAAGGAGAAGAGGGTGTCTTGTGAGGTGGGTTCTCGAAATGAAAATGATTTGAATGAGGATGGATTATAAGTGGAGGTAGAGGTGATGACTGTCGTTTCTTCCAAGGTGGGAGGTGGTGGCGGGGGCGGAGAAGGTGGTGATGGAGGACGTTGGGGTGAGATGGGTGATGTCTGAACGAAGGTTTCAGCGGAGAGGTCAGTGGTGGTTGTGGGAGTGGCTGTGGTCTCAATAGGTACTTCTGGTTCTGTGACGGGTATCCTGATAGTCTTACCTGCTCGTGGTAACGTGTCCACTCTGCGTTTGTCATACCTTACGGACTGGCGGACTGCGGTGTGGACAGCCTCTGGAACTCCTAAAGAATCTGACACTAATTTGAGGGTGTCAATGAAATGTTGGTCCACTCCTTCATCTGATAGCATTTCTTGCATCAAAGCTTGGCCTGATACCAGAGAGAGCTGATGCCTTTCTTGTACTGCTTTGATAGTGTCGTATAGCCTTCTTAGTTGAGCTGTATATGCAGGTGCACCTACAAGTTCTGGCACCTCTTGTTGCTCCTCTTGTTGCTCTTGATCATATTCCTCCTCATCATCCTCCTGCTCCTCATCTCCGTCATCTTCTTCCTCCACTTCAACCGGGGTGACGGGGGCTTGGGAGGTTGTGGCCTGCGTTTGTACATTTTCCACTTGTTGTGCCTCTGCTGTCTCCAGCTCGACATCTTGTAGTAGTTGTTCGAAGTCTTCATTAGTGAGTTCTTCCAAAGCTGCACCACTAGGAAATTCGAGATCCGTTGGGATAGGAGGAAATAACAAAGTGGAACCATCGGTGCTGCGTCTTGGAAGTCGGAGTGTGAATGGTCGGACTCTTCGGGGTGGCGGGGTGACCTCTGGTGTTAGGGTGGCTCCACGTGGCTGAGCACATGGGACTTGGACCGTGCCTCTCATCTTCTTAGATGGGGGTCCAGTGGATGTCCTGCCTCGGAACTGATCTACCCGATTCCACATCAGGGCTCGTTGGATTGGAATGTCATAAGCCAAACACCTATAAATGATTCTTGTCAGAGCACAGCAACCATATAAAACCTGTTTCCGTGGCCAGCGTTTGTGAGCTAAGTGTATCTGATCAATTATCCAGTGGGGTAGGTTGATGGTGAGGCTCTGTGTTTCTGCCAGATACAGGCTAAACCAAATCTTCTTGTGCGGCATGGTGAATCTATCCTGCGCCGGGAAAGCAAAGTGTTGCATGCACATGCGAAGGTGTATGGCAATATTAGGCGTCATGGATACCATGTCCTTGAGCTTGGTGAGACTTCGATTCTTCATGTAATCCGGTACTAGGGTTTCCTTTTCTGTAGGAATATGCATGCCGCGCATATCCAGAGCTTCTCTCACCAAATTGTTTGATAGTCTAAACCTTTTGAGCTCATTCCCCTTTGTCAGAGATGGAATCACAAATGAGCTTGCACCTTTGAGGTTCGGATTTGGAGTCAAGGTGTTGATGAGATAATAGCATCGCATGAAGTCAGGTTTTGGGAGTCGGGCACTGAAATAGGCACTCAATCCGGCTTTTTCCCATATCGGACGTAGACTTTCCGCATTTTGTAACTTCTCAAATTCTCTTGTAAAGAAATGGTATCTGCCTTGCTTTCCATTGTAGTCCAGCTCTGATTCCCAAAGATACGTTCCTTCCCCCAAGGGTCCTGCTACCTCGGTAAACCAATGTGAAGTCTTTCCCACGGGCATGGTGTGGCCACGCGGAGGGTCCGCAATAGGTATGATTTTGACGGCCTGCAACTCTTCTGGTCTTTCAACTGTTTCAGGCAAAACGGGTAAACTGTCCAAGTCCACCACTTGCGGGTTTGTTTCGGTGTGAGAGCTAGTTCCTGCTGCCTCCGCCATGTTGAAAATGTCGCAGCTGCTTCTGTGAGAATATATGAATCAACGTTAACATTGCAATGGACACAAAAATGACATGGTGTCCCTCGTTACAATATTCACTTAAAGTTCTGGAGTGGTTAGGAGTTAATAAGTGCTCGGTGTTGGTGTGTGTAGTTAGGAGTTAGGTAGACCTAAGAACTAAGCGAAATGATGTGATAAGAGTGAAGCGGTTAGTAGGTGGTCATGGATTTACAATAGGGTCAGGGGGTTTGTTACAAGTTTTGGGCTGCCAAATGCAGTGGATGGGTTTTACTCGTGGTTCCGTGGAGATGCTCGAGAGCTTTCTAGGTGTGTCAGCTTTAACCTGAGGCCTCTTAGGGGCCCATTTACAACTGATTCTGTTCGTGTTCATGTGCCTTGGTGTTGAAAGTGAGTGGATGTAGGGTGTGCGAGTGAATAGATCATGCTGTGTAGAGTGTGTTCTTGGTATAGCTATCTGAGCCCGCAAACAAGCCTTAGGCACCCAAATTTGTCTTGATTGTGGGCTAGCCTTCATCGACCTTTTGGGCACCCAAATAGATTTCACTTTAGCCGAAGAATTTCCGGACGACCTCTTATTAGTGACGTGTCGATGGTTATTAATAAGAGGCTTCGCCCGTTCTGTTGGCGTGGTTGCAACCGGGTGTTCGCCTTTTCGCACCCACACTTGATTCACTTGTTGGGACATTCTGCTGCGCAGATTTTGATGTCCGGCATAGGTAGTACTCTGCTTCTTTTGCCTTTGCTCCACCTTTGGTCGTTGCCTCCTTCTGGCCCTTGGAAAAGAAGGGAGTTCCGTGGCATCCCTGACTCCTTTTTTGCAAATATCATTCCTCTGCAACACAGGGTTTTGAACAAGAACAGCATGGTCATCTTCATGTGTACCCCTGGAGGGACCAGGAGTCCGTGCCTTTCCTAGTTCCTTGAGTGTTCCTTTATCCAACTCTATTGTAATTCGACTATGATTGACCCATACGTGAAGAAGTCCACTTCTTAGGTTTAAGTTGACTGCTTGGTCATAGATCCAGTCTTGACCCAAGACAAGAGGTTCAATGAGATCCTCATCTTGACACACTAGTGCTTTAACTGTCATGGCCTCATCATGAATGTAGAGGGGAAGTTCCACCTCGCCCATGCAAGGGGTTTCCACGCCTCCCAATCCTATGAGATATGCTTCCACAGGATTGACAGTTAACTGTAACTCTTGACAGTAAGACACTCTAACAGCACTAGTGGCGGCACCTGAGTCAATCAAGGCTGTTACAGTCCTTGCACTCTTTTCTTGTCCTATTTCTAGGGTTACGAAAGGACGTCGATCAGTTATCCTAGGTGAGCTGGTTCCTGCAACTTCACACATTGCCATATGATATCCTTGGTCAGCATAGTCATCAGTCCTAGACTGCTCTCTACCTTGCCTTCGTAATTTCATCCTTCTGATGCGTTCTAAAGCTTCTGCTTGAGCTTCTTCTCTAATTCGCTTCTCTTCCTCTTTGCGTTTCTTAGCAGTGTTGAGTCGGCTGAGCATTTCCTCTGTGAGTGGTTCCTGATACAACTTGACTCTGCATCCGCTAATATAATTAGGGAGAACATTACCCTCTAATGTGGCTAATTGTACTGCTCCACTCGTGGAGATCCTATTGATGATCATAGGTCCGTAGCCTCTCTTTTCTAGCTTCCTCGCGTGTTGTTTTAGTGTATAGACTAAGACTAGATCTCCTGCTTTCAAACCCTTATCCTTTATGTGGGCATCAAAGTATGCCTTCTGTCTCTTCTTGGCAGCATATATGCCTGCAGCCGCTCGCAGTCTTGTTTCTCCTAATCGTTCAAGGTCAAAAATTCTAGAGGAGAGCTCATGACCTGTCCATTCGTGCTCTTGTGCTACTCTCAATGTAGGGATCAGGAAGTCTAAGGGTAGCACAGCATTTTGACCGAATACCATCTGAAAGGGAGTGGCTTGGAGTACCGTTTTGTAGGCCACTCGGTATGCCCAAACAGCATGGTGTAGCTGTTTGTCCCAATCAGAACGTTTAGTGTTCACTAATTTCGTCAGTACATTGCATAGAATCTTATTAGTGCTCTCAGCTTGTCCATTAGCTTGAGGGTGATAAGGGGCAGACTTCTTGTGTATTACCAAGAATTCTTGGAGTAGGTTTTCAATCACTTCGTTCAAGAAATGAGTGCCCCTATCACTTACAAGCTCTATAGGTAGCCCATATCTCGTGAATACATTCTCAAACAAGAATTTGGCAGTTGTTTGAGCATCGTTCTTGGTTGTAGCTTTTACCTCTACCCACTTGGTGAGATAATCTGTTGCCACAATGATGTATTCCGCATGAGAACCCTTAGCTGGGGGATTAATAGGACCAACGAAGTCTATTCCCCACTTAGAGAATGCACGTCCACCCATCATAGGTTTCAGTGGCATCTCATCTTTGCGTATAGGATACTGAGTCCTCTGACAGACATCACACCGTTTCACATAGGTATGTGCATCCATGTGAAGGGTAGGCCACCAAAAGCCCGCAAATAGTATCGCCTTGATTACCCGATCTGGTCCAAAGTGTCCTCCTGCTACACCTTGGTGAGCAGTTTCCAAGATCTTCAGATATTCACTTTCGTGGACACATAGTCTCAGGTAACCATCTTTACCGCGCTTATATAGATTATTACCGATGAGTGAGTAATCCTGAGCTTCTTGTTCTAAACTCCTTTTCCTAGCTAGAGTCATGTCTGGAGGGAATGCGTTTGTCCTCAGGAATGATACTAGTGGTTCGCTCCAATCTGGCACAATGGATACTTGATAAAGAGTGGCATGTTCCACTGGTGGTTTAGTGCAACAGATTGGGCATCCCTTGCACAACTTTTGGACATCAGCTTCCATAGTTGGCCAATGCACTCCGAATCTCTTTAGAGTCTGCAAAGTTCTTTGCTTTGAATGGTGTTGCTCTAACGCACCTACATGTGCTAATTGCAACCATTTAGCGTACTCATCTTCTTCTACGCAACAAGCCAAGATCCCTTGATCTGTGTGCTTGTACATGCTTCCTGCCATGATATGGTACTTTTGGGCTTTTACGATCTCTCTATTCCGTGTGTTCACCACTGGATGGCTAGGCCCGTATGTCAATACTGGTACTATTGGCTTGGCCCACTGCGGCACCACTTCCAAATTAAACAAGTAAGCATCAGGAAGGTCATCTGACACTCCTTGTGGGGCTTCTCCCGATGTGAGCCTAGAGAGATGATCTGCTCTCAAGTGGGTTCTACCTTTTCTCACCACAACCTCAAAATCATATTCCATTAGCAGGAGAAACCATCTTACTAATCTTCCCGTATTGCAAGGCTTGTTTACTAAGTACAACAATGCCTGATGGTCTGTAAAAAATTTAAACTTATTTGCAAGCAAATAATGTCTAAACTTTTTAACTGCATATACCATGCCTAATCCTTCTCGTTCAGTAGTGGTATAATTTCGTTCGGCCGCATTCAATTGTCTACTGGCATAGGCAATTGGAAGATCCATATTACCTTCACCAGTAGGTTGTGCGAGCACACATCCAATGGCATAATTGGATGCATCCACATGAACATGGAATGGCTTACTCCAATCTGGTGTGGTCAAGATTGGCGCTGAACATAATCTTCGTTTAAGCTCTTGGAAGGAGTTTTCGCATTCATCCGTCCACTCAAAGTTTGTCAGAAGTCCGTACATGGGCTTTGCAATGACAGCATACATGTGTATAAATCGTCGATAATAACCACAATGCCCCATGAAAGCTTGTACTTCCTTGACATTCTTTGGCCTAGGTAGCTCTGCTATGGCTCTCACTTTCTCCTCGTCAGTAGATATGCCATTCTTTGACACTATGTGTCCTAGAATCTTGCCTTGCCTGACCATAAAAACGCACTTCTCTGGGTTCAGGCAGACTTGATATTCTCTACATTTGTCAAAGATTTGTCTGAGTTCAGGAATATGAGTTTGTCTAACATTGGAATGAGCACAAAGATCATCAACATAGACTTCTAAACTCTTCCTCAGGAACTCCTTAAACACATGGCACATCAGCCTCTGGAAGGTAGCTGGTGCATTGGTAAGCCCAAATGGCATTACTCTAAAAGCAAAAATGCCCCATTCTGTGGCAAAGGCTGTCTTATGCTGATCCTCTGGAGCTATGGCTACTTGATTGTAGCCCGAAAATCCATCAAGGAAGCTGTACACTTCCTTGCCTGCCACTCTTTCTAAGAGATGCTCTGTGATGGGAAGCGGATAGTTATCTCGAATTGTGGCGGCATTAACCTTTTTCAAGTTAATGCACACACGCAGTTTGCCATTCTTCTTGGGCACCACTACGATGGGGGATACCCATTCAGTGTGCTCAATTTCATAGATAAATCCAGCTTCGACCAGTCTATCTATCTCTTCCTTGATCTTAGCAGCGTAATTATCGTTATATGTATAAGGCTTTTGCTTGGAGGGTTTGGCATCTGAGGTCATGGGGATGGTGTGCGAGCATATGTCCGGGTCAACCCCTTTCAGATCCTTGTAACTCCAAGCGAATACATCTCTGTATTCTCTTAGCAAGGCAATCAATTCGTGCTCTTCTTCTTCTGTCAGGTCATGGCCTATATACGTGCATCTCTCCTCTCCTTCTTCTATGGCCACTACTATTTTCTTGGTGGTTTCTTTGTTATCATAGGCCTCTCCTGATTGTGCCTCTCGTTTAGGCATTCTTATCATGACTCTCCTATCATCTATCTCATACTTCTTAAAATTTTCGGGGACCTCAAACAAAGATTCTTCCTCTTCTGGTGAGGCTTCTCTTTTTTTTCGTTTCTTTCCTTCTTCCTTCGGGCTCACATGTGTTGCTAATCTTATGTCATTTGTAACTTCTCCATGCCTCTGGGGTTGAAATTCTACTTCATGGAAATATTCTTCATCTGATGCAAATGGAGGGTCCATAATGATTGACTCTAGATCGGAGTCACTTGCATCCTCAAATGCATCAGGGCTCGGTTCGCATTCTTCTAACACTGCCTCTCCCATGATTGGCTCAATGGAGAAGACTGAAATATCATAGCCATCCTCATCACAGTGAGGTGTCCATTGTTCTTCATTGATGGCTACGTCCATTGTTGCTAAAATTTCTGCCCAGCCATGGGGTTCAAATTCCTCGTCTGGAAAAACTACAGGTGCATAGGCTGGGTCTTGAATGGGTCTATGGGTTTCGGTTGCACCTATTTCTCTGGCCTTTTCTCTCTTCTCTTCCTCCACCGCCACTTTGCACATCCATAAGTGAGTGTCTTCGTGCATCCAGGAGGATCCTGATCCTATGGAATGCACAGATTCTGTATCATCTTTGGCTCTATGGATGGGATTCCATTGGATAGGAGGGACATCTCTATGAGAATAATCCTTGAGATTGACTTTGGTTGTAACACCTAAGTGCTGCAGGTACAAAGAATTGGTTCCCCAATCCTGTACCACTTGCAACTGTCGCATGAATGGTCTTCCTAAAATCATCTCATAAGCATGATTTTTGCTGAAGTCACATATAGCAAAGCTATGCTCAAACTCAACACCACAAGTGGTGAGAGTTATTCCTTCTAGCAATCCTAGGGGTCTCTCTATATGACCATCGGCCATCTGCAATTTCATCCTCGTTGGCCTGAGTGCCGGCTTGCCCCAACGCTTCCAAAGGGAAGTAGTGGCAATTGCAACTCCTGCACCTGAGTCCAAAATTGCCTTAGTGGTGTAGTCCTGGTAGGTAATGGGAAGATAGGTGTTCCCTTCTTCACCTTCACACATATCTCCTATCTTATCCAAAGGAATTTCTGGCACTGTCCTATGGGATCCTACCCGGGAATGAGGTTTTGCAACTTCAGTTACTCGACTGGCTGCACATTTCCGCGCGTCTAGTCTATTCTCAGGCAGTTCTTCCAAAGTGCAATCGCGTTGCATCTTGGTGTTCGTTACTGCCTCCGTGTTCCTTGGTATGACTGAGTCGTCATTCCTTACCATGACTGTGGGTGTTCTCATACATGTGGACTTTGCTTCCCATGGGCCTGTGAAGTGGGGTAGCTCTTGTATGGAATTAGACTCAAAGTCCAATCTCTCGTGAGACTGAGTACTCTCATGTTCCCCGTAAATGGATGGGATGTCTTGTGGGAATTGGTCGTGTGCATCGTCCACAAGTTCAAAAGGAGGGGCGACCTCACTTTCGTTATCCCATTTATCTTCTTGAATCTCTCGTAGGAAGTCTGGTGCAAACCGATTCATAGAAGAAGAAGTGTCTGGCTCCGTAGAATTGGGCACATAAGCAACCTGGGAAGGAGGGCTTATTCTATCGTTGGCTCTCTCCTCGCTCCCATAGATGGCTGGAGCACAAACTTCCTGGGGAGGGTTACTTATTCTATTACTTTTCCGAACAGGTTCATACGCTCTCTGAGAAGGAATGTGGGTCGCCTGTGGAGGTACATAAATTTTCGGGGGAGGCTCATGTGACCTTTGGGGGGGAAGATAAGCTTCTTGAGGAGGCACATGGGCTTCCTGAAGAGGTTGGCTTATCCGTTCGCTTGCCCTCTCCTTTCGTTGAGGGGCAGGTTCCTTCTCTGATTGTGCAATTAACTTCTCTATTCTTTCCAGCAGTCCATCAAAGTGTAACTGCGTCTTAGCTGAACTAGAAATGTTAAATAGGCGACTGGCCTCAAACATGGTCTGAGCCAATTCCACCATTTTGGCACAAATCTTAGTTCGTTCAAGCTCTAGCTCGGCTCTAGGGTAGCACTTTTCATGATCGGTGATGGTTGGCCCTTCTTGGATTCTGGCCTGATATGCTTTAAGCACCATATTAAGGTCCTCGGGAGTGGGGTCAGCTAGGACTGATCCTACTCTAGGGGGTGGTGGGATTTGATGAGGCGGTGGGGACGGTGGTGGGTCGAATGGAGATGGGAGTGGTGAGGGCGGGGTAATGTGAGAGGGAGTTGGAGCTGTGAGTTCAGTTATCCTCGCTTTGGTTTCTCTTATGCTTTCTTCAAGTTCATTTATCTTTTTTGCCCATTGTCTTTTCATTCTTTCTCGACTATCTTTCCATGCTCTAGTCCTTTTCTTTGTTACGCTCTCGGTTTCACTAGCCTCTGGGCCCTTTTCCGGGCTTGTCTCTTGGTTTTGCTGCAATGCCTGAGCTCTAGTGACTACCTGCACTGGTGCAGTGGAAGTGACGCTTCCTGAGGAATCTACAACCAAACCAATCACATTGATAGGAGTGATTTTTGGCATATTATTGGGGTTCTTAGGGCAATCTCGTAAGAGATGTTCTTTTCCACAATCTTGGCAGAAGCCTTGGATAGTCACTGACTGATTTTGTGGAGGTGGAGGTAAGGGACAATCACGAATGAAGTGATCCCCCTGACATCGGTAGCATGGTCCTCTAGGAAAGGGTGGTCGTACCTGCCTAGGTTGAGGCCTAGGGTTGGGGTTTGCATACATGACGTTCGTGTAATCCGACTCCCAACTAGGTTCACTTGGTTCTTCACTATAGTATGACTCACCATGTTCTGGAGACTGCATGTAATAAGCTTGGGGACTATCGACATGTGTAGAATCAAAGCTATGGTCACTCGGGTCACTTTCTGAGATCAATGGGGTTACTGGTACTATGGCTCTATTCAGGTTTTCTTCTGCCACAGCATACTTCACTGGAATCACATTAGCGGGGCTTGGGGGCTGTTGAGCTAGTACCGGTTGGGGTCTCTGTTGGGCTTGATATTGTGGTTGGTAGGTTTGTTGGGGTCTAGCATATTGTGGTGGTGGAGGGTACTGGTTCTGGTATCTTCCTTGTTGGTAGGGCTGAGGGTAGGGTTGCCTAACAGTCTGCTTGTTGTAAGGGCAATCTTGCGCAGTGTGGTTTGTGTACTTCCGTTCTATGGTGCAGTACTGGCTACTAGGGTTTACTTGGGGCTGAGCCATAATAGGGCAGACATTCGCCATGTGGTCGCCACCACAAGTATAACATCTTTTCACAGGGGCAAACCTAGGAATTTGTTTGCTAGAGACGCCTAGTTTTTGTGCCACTTTCTCTGCTAGTTCCTCAATTGATGTGGTTTGCGTGGAAGAGTGACTAGAAGCGCTATCTGAATCTTTGTAGATTTTGGAAAGCTCTAGTTCTTCCCCTAGGTTATCTTCAATGTCAATGCACATGCGTACACACTCTTCTATAGTCCTAGGGTCCTTCAGGTACACATAGGATCTCAATTTTGTACTCAGCAATCCATCAAGGAATAAGGCTACTTGTTTAGCAGATGTGGGTAGTTCCGAAATAGGGCACCTTTCGAGATATTGTCTAAATCTTCTTCCTGCAAGTCTGACAGTCTCTTGGGGGGTCTGTTTGAAGCTGTGAATCAATGAGGAGGTATTATGCCTTATGCCACTCTTAGAGAACTCTACAATAAATGCCTCTAGGAGTTGGTCTATGCTCCTGAACTGACGCTCATCTAATGGCTGAAACCATGTGAGTGCTGTGTTCCTAAGGGTTAGACCGAAGGCATTGTACTGCGTGAACAGATCTTCCACTTGTTCAGCTCTCAAGACTTGCTTGAACTCCGCCACATGATCATAGGGATCTCCTGTGCCGTCAAAGTAATTCTTCATGGACTTAACTAGCTGGGTGGGTCTCAAAGTTCTTGTGTGCTCTCTAGGCCTCGGCAGAGGGAATCCATCTACATTTCTTTGGTTCCTGTGGGCTCTATGCATCTCAGGTTCTACCCTATTCGTCTCTGTTCTCGTTCTTTCTCTGCCCACTGGGTTGGCAAAACTTACTTCTGGTCTATCTCTACTTCTGTCTCTTTGCGTACCATGAGCTTGGGAAGTTCCAGCCCCAGGGTGACCATAGGATACATTTGATCTTGGTTGGGGGAAAATAAATTCACCCTTCCAAGTGTAGGCATGCCTATCATTTTCTGTCACCACAAAGATCCGTTCTGAAGCATGATCTAAATAGGTCGCTCAGCCTGGGCTGTCCAGATCCTTAAACTCATAGACCATGATATTTCCTATGTCTGTCGGCTGATTAGACTTATACCTCCAAAAGGCTTCATCAGTTTCTCGATTGAGGAGCAACTCTATGCTCTTGTTGTCTTGGGAAACCCATTCAGGCGTGATAATCCTAGTGAGAACTGATTTACCTCGAGGGGTTCTAGGTTCTGCACCCATGTTCCCTTGCTCCAGGTCACCTAAGTCCGCTTCTGAGATTACATTCCCAAAGTCATCGGTCCTATCAGGGTGACTAGTGACTACATATATAGTTCCTTCTTTGTCCAGGTATGCACCATTTTCAAACTTGACAGCTGGGTGCTCTAGTCCAATGGTTTGATCAGGGTTTTTAATCTGGACCACAGATCTTCCTAGGCCGTCTTCATAGATGCTAGCACCTAGACGGTTGGTCCTAAGATATTCCAGCTGTGTTTTGTAAGGGCCTTCTACCCTGTACAAATAAGGCACACCTGAACTTCCCGTAGGTCTCTCCATGCCTTGAGACATTTCTGACTCACTGGTCTCAGAGCTAGGGTAGTATGAGTGGTGGCTCAACTGCTGGGCCCAAGACCTTGCAGTGTGATTGACACTAGCCTCTGAAGACCTAAGGCTTTGTCTCTCTCGTGCTAGGTGTCGTCCTGATCTAAGGTTCATATGCCTAACTGATTAGCCCAATTTTTTCAGAGTACAACCTCGTTGCCGATTAATTGGTACCAGTCACTTGATTCTTTTTAGTTAATTATTGTGTTTATGGTCTTGTCTGATATCACGTCGTCGGAATACTTGAGTGTTCTTCGTAATTTCAGGTTGATCGTTCCACGTTAGGTTCTTTTTCCCTTAGGTTATCGACAGTACAATAACTAAGTTTTTAGCTTGAACTCGAGTTCCTTACTAATCTTCAACTTGATAACTGCCTATCGTCGCCCTGACTTACTCCTATCTCTACTCGTTCTTAGCTTGAGCTAGGAAATGACAGAGGGAGTTGAGAATAATCCAACCTTACTTGTTGATCCCTTGCTTTATGGTGCTCAAGAACCCGGTTCTCAAGCTTGCAAGGAAACCTTGCTTTGTACGCTCTCAGCTGCTCTCAATGGACCTATAAAAGACCCACGGTTAGCTCAATGCTTATATTCAAAGGACAAAACCAACCACTTCCTTCATGTAACATAAACACACAAGTGCATTCTGACTTTTAGGAAAATAATTCTAAAGACCCCTGACTTTGATCCCCCTGGGTATGGTCAACTTCAAAATACCCTACCTGAAAATCAACGCGTTATCTTTATAAAAAACAGTTGAGGGCGTATAGTATATGCTACGAGCTTTCCAACAAGCCCTAGAGCTCAAAAATTGGATCTCGTATGAAAAAGTTGTGACCGTTCAGGGTTCTAGGGTTACGACAGGGTTCAAATAGGATCAATGTGCAACAGGTTTTCCCCAAGTTGTTTTCCTAAGACTTCCCCATGTGCTCAAGAGTATAATATTTGTGACCACAATTAGCCCAATTTTTCAATTAACAAACCTTAAAAATTTTGGCTAAAATTGGCTGTCAATCGCGATGGATAGGGCTGTCAATCGCGATGGACACTCAGTCAATCGCGATGGACAGTCAGTCAATCGCGATGGACAGAGAATTCAGTCGGTCGCGATGGACACTCAATTCAATCAATCGCGATGGACAGGGACTTCAGTCAATCGCGATGGACACCCAGTCAATCGCGATGGACAGGGGGTTGAGTCAATCGCGATGGACAGGCAGTCTGTCGCGATGGACAGGGACTTCAGTCAATCGCGATGGACACCCAGTCGATCGCGATGGACAGAGGGTTCAGTCGGTCGCGATGGACAGGCAGTCTGTCGCGATGGACAGGCAGTCTGTCGCGATGGACAGGACTGTCAATCGCGATGGACAGAGCTGTCAATCGCGATGGACTGAAATTTTGCAAGATTTTCAAAAATTTCAGTGGGAATGTGGTGTGCAGGGTCTCTAGTCCACTGTGGTGCACTCAGATTTACCAACAAGTGAAAATTTCTGTCAATCGCGATGGACAGAAGGCGGCGACTGCGAGACAGTTTCGTCGAGTTCCGTACCTGCGCGGAAAGCTGGAGATGGTGATGTGACCTGTACCTGCAAGACAGCTCAGAAAACATGCAAAAAGCAGCACATGCAAATTCGCTCTCTTGCTCTCTCTCACAAGTGAAATGAGGGAAATGAGGTGGAGGTGGGGATATAGTCAAAAAACTGAAATTTTCGCGATGATGGATATGGAGGTGGTAGGTGGTGATGATGATGATGGTGATGGAGATGGTGAAGAAAGTAAAAGAAAATCTATGAGAGTGAAGAAAATACCTACAACTCCAACGCGTCAACTCTACGTCTTACCATCACACGCTCGTCCTCAAAGCTCGATCCCCGGCAACGGCGCCAAAATTTGGTGTAGCTCAACGATGAGTAGCACCTCCTTTAATGTCAATCCGGGAAGACGTGAGGATGGTATGAAGACCTCGAGCAAGTGGCGGGACAAGTGCGTGAGTGAGAAGCACACTAACATGCACACACATACACACACACGCGCACACACGGTAAGACAAAGAGCGAGAATCAATGGAGCTTTTAGATTACTTTCAAAATGCTCTTACAAGTTCGTTTCAATTACAATCTACCCCAAAAATGAGCTCTCTAGCTCTTTTTATAGTTTTTGACTAGCTTTTGGCCCTGTCCAGACCTAGTGTCCGGCCTAGTTAAAAATTAGGTTCCAGGGCCAATTTGAAGGCTCAAACGGAGTCTAAAAAATACGAAAATTGATATGTAGGTACTTCTAAGGCTCCTCAAGCTCAAGGACTCCTTGGCTTGCACAAAATGGAGCTACAAAAATATGAAATGGTATTTACAATGATTGTTAGTGATAAGAATCACTGTTAAAAGATGTAGATTGGAAAAATTGAAGGGCCTATCTGCCAGATTTGCGTCGACTGCTTTGTCTACTTACTCCTTCACCTTGTTCTGACTCTCTCCGTTGGCTTCCTTGTCTCGTCAATCCTTGGGTGCCCATACTGCTCTCAACAGATGCACACGTCTTTACAAGATATGGAAAGCCTATAGAGCTAGTGAGCGATCGCGGAACTCACTTTCTAAACCAAGTCATTGAATATTTGTTACAGGATTTTATGGTGATTCACAAGAAATCCGCACCATATCATCCTCAGGCCAATGGTCAGGCTGAAAGCACTAATAAGATCCTTTGTAACGTACTGACAAAACTTGTGAACAACAAACGTTCAGATTGGGACAAACAGTTACACCACGCTGTTTGGGCATATCGAGTGGCCTACAAGACCGTACTCAATGCAACTCCCTTTCAGATGATTTTTGGTCAGAATGTTGTTCTTCCTTTGGACTTCTTGATACCGACCCTTAAGGTTGCACAAGAACATCAGTGGACCGGCCATGAATTATCAGCGAGAATAATGGACTTGGAACGATTAGGAGAAACCAGGCTGAAAGCAGCAGCAGGAATATATGCGGCAAAGAAACGACAGAAAGCCTATTTTGATGCGCATGTGAAAGATAAAGGCTTGAAAGAAGGAGATTTAGTTCTAGTATATACGTTGAAACAACACGCACGGAAGTTAAAAAAGCGAGGTTATGGACCTATGATCATTAACAGACTCTCGACAAGTGGAGCAGTACAATTAGCCACCTTAGAAGGAGACATAATGCCTAATTACATTAGTGGCTGTAGAGTCAAGTTATACCAAGAACCTCTTACTGAGGATATGCTTAGACGACTCACGTTGGCAAAGAAGCGTAAGGAGGAAGAAAATAGAATACGAGCGGAAGCTCAGGCAGAAGCAATAGAACGCATTAAGCGCATGAAGCTAAGAAGACATGGACTAGGGAGAGAACATTATAACCCTCTGGAAACATCACCCAGATATCCCATGGCCATGTGTTAAGTAAAGTCAACCACTCATCCTAGCATAGTGGATAGGAGACCATTCATTACAGTCAGGCTAGAGCACGGCAACCCTTGCCAAGAGCTCAGGGCTTTAATTGACTCAGGTGCTGCGACAAGTGCGATTAGATGGTCCCACTATAAGGATTCAGGAATAGAAATGCGGCCAATTGAGGCATACCTCATAGGGCTAGGAGGCATGGAAACCCCTTGCATGGGCGAGGTGGACCTTCCTATCCTCATCAAGGATGTGACCATGACAGCGAAGCTGCTAGTGTGCCATGACGAGGACCTGATAGAACCCCTAATCCTTGGCCAAGATTGGCTATATGATCACTCAGTGGACCTAAATCTTAGACAAGGCTCCTTACATATTGGAACCTTAGATTAGAAGCGAGTGATACCGCTTGACTTCCCTAATGGCATTCTGAATGAGGTTTGTAACCCTAGACCCTATGAAATGCATGCGACAGAAGACGGGAAGATCTTTGGTCAGATCAGTCACGTTACATCTACACCAACCCACTCGGGCTTGGCTATAGACAGTTGCCAATCAGAAGGACGTCAGGAGATCTTCCCTGGGGCTTCCTGCAAACTAGAGGGGCAATTACCCAACCGCTAGGGCAGATGGACACAATCATCGATCAGGTGGGTTGCATCAGCGGACATATGGGCAAAACACCCTGCGGTGCCCATCCTTCCACACTTACTGCGGACTGGCCTAGATCTGTGGTACAGAATGCCTCACTTCCTAATGGGCAGGTCACGCAAGTGTTGGACCTCCCTTCTTTTCCAAAGCAGAGCGTCCAGTCGACCTCTCAACCTCAACCACAACAGAGTCAACCACGACGAAGGAACCCAGACCGATGGCAACATCAGACGACACAAAGCGGAAAGCAGTTTCAGCACCACAAAGCAAGTAGCACAAGACAAATATGGGTGCCAAAAGAACAGAAAGCACCGACAGATTTTAACAATGCGGATAATGACAAGAAGAAGTTAAGGCAAAGGCAGAGTCGATATCCAACATCCCCTCGACCTTCTTCTACGAATACAAACCTTCGACAAATTTGGATCGCCAAGAAGTACCTTATGAACAGACCCACACCCACGTAGATTTGGGTACCCAAACCATGTATTATAGTTCAACACTCAAGCCATGTATTATACACCCCGCTGAAATCTCTTCACCCTTCAATAACACCACATACGATACCATCTTTTGTCCCTCAGAAGAAACACACCATCTGCTCAAAAACTCTTAGGAAATGGATACCGAAACGTGTCCAGAAGACTTCCCCTAACCCATTGTTTGACGCCACTACCACCTCAACTAATCTTCATCCTTGTAATAAATCACTTACATTTGAACCTTGTATAAATTCACACACCATAACCCCACATCACTCATAATAAAAGCTCATCAAGAAATGCATGTATCATCTGAAAGCATGTAGGTGTCTAGAGACCTGCACTAGTTCGGCAAGAAGCATTGCATCAATCACATCACAACACTCGGCTACACGGGTTACACATCGGTTATGGAAAGGGATTGCGGTCTCACTTTAATGGGATCATAATTAATTTCCATGTTAATGTGTTAATCTTTTGTAGCAGATCCGCCACACACTCGCATCATACATCATGCAGGCTGAAGGCCCATCAAAAGCTGGCCCTAGTGCACCAATGGCCAATATTGGAGAACTACTTGCGGAGCCCCATCCGACGGCTCGACCACCAGACTTCCAAGGATTTCCAGGACCAATGCCGATTGACGACCCTCCTCGAGGGTATACTGAGAAAATTCATCGCAATTCTCACTGGTTCCAAGGACTAGCAGGACCGTTAGCAGACGCAGATTTTATATTTGAAGCCAACTTGGCGTTTGACTACCATAGATGGGCCAAGTACCAGTTCTTTTCAAGAGAATTCGAAGGATTGCAGAATACAGAAGACCTAACGCATGTTTGGGCTAGAGCTGGTTTTACAGAATATTTTAGTGACCCTTTACCTAAGCCTGACTTTTACAAATGTTATTACTTAGTCGCTACCTTGACGGCTTCGGAGAACAAAGATCTACCCGGCACATTTATCTTGCCATCCCTAGTAAATGACCCCCCATTCAGGAGGTTCTACTTGTCCAAAGATTTAATTCGTGCAGCTATCAAAATCCATGGGACGCATACTCCAACAGAGCATGAAAGATTGATCCCAGAACCTATGAAACGTGGCGACGTTACAAAGTGGGAGGATATTTCAGCTATAACCCCTGAGCTATCCAAGCCGTTACGGATATGCATGCAGCACTTTGCTTTTCCCACTCAGGACCGATTTACGATGCCCCACAAAAGAATTTGGTTTGGTTTATACTTGGCATGTACTGGACCCAAGATGGTAGATTTAGCAAGCTGGATCATTGATCAGCTTTACTTGGCACAACACCGTTGGGAAAGAAAGAAGGTAATCAATGGATGCTGCGCCCTCACAAGGATCGTATATATGTGTTTGGCATATGATTTACCCATAGAGCGCGCCATGACGAGTGAAGAACTGAAAGCATTCAAAGGGACAACGAAGAAAGCAAGGAAAGCTAGCAAAGGACGAGCCGGAAAGCGGATGAGAGGCACTATCCCGTGCTTACAAGTCCCAGAATCACCATCACCTCAACTATCTCCTGAACAGTCTCCAATAGAAGCCCCCGTTCAACCCATTCGCATAAGGTTATCAAGACTAGTTACATCGGAGGGCACTACCAGCATAGTTGCTCCTCAAGCAGCCACAACCCAGGAACCCACCACCACGACAGCAGAAGTTCCCACCACTATTGGTGTGGAAGCCTTTTCTTTCCCGATACCCAATATGGAAGTAGAACCAATCAACACGACGTTTGATTTCGAGATGCACGATGTGTTGTCTAGTGAATTTCAGTTCTCAGAAGGACAGATGTTTTCTCAAGAATATGAATGTCCAAGTTACCCGACCACACCCTGATATCAGCCACATGGACAAGTAGTGTCGAGCTCCGAAGAAGAAAGAACAGCAACTGATGAAGACGAAGGCGACGATGAAGCCAGCCAGGGAACTCAGGAATCCCAAGAGCATGAACAGACAGATGGCCAAGGACAACAAACAGACACACATGGTGATACTAGTACACATGAAGATGAAACTTGTGAAGCAGCAGCTTACACACTGGCTATTAAGAAGTTGTATAGAACTATGGAAAAAGTTTGGGCACGCAAAAAGCTGACTGAGGAAGAGAGTCAAGCGATAATAGAACAAGAACTTGTCACAGGCGGATTCGAAGACGCATACATCAAAGGATTTAGAGAGCTGGTCAAATCAGTAGGCTCCAACGAAGCACTCAGATACTTGCAACGAAAGCCACTCCCACAGTTTGACCCTCGCAGAGTTCGCTTATTATCAAAACCGGGCAAGTACATTCGAGTACCGACAGGTGCTCAGTCATCCCAGCAGGCACAAGAAGCACGCCTGATTCCTGAAAGCCCGTTGGCAGCAGAAACCATCCTTGTAGATTCCCCACCCCACCCTACTAATGTACAGACCACCACTGTAATCGGAGTACCCGTCACCCCAACTACTCCTCCTTCACCTCCTGTCTCTCCCCTTCATCCACTATCTCCTAGACCAACCACATCTTTCAACAGTGCAGTAGCAGAAGCTTTTATTGCCTCCATTCCTATAACCCTGTCCACAACCACTCAACCGGGTTTCCCCCCTCAGCCACCCACCTTTCCATCTATTACCTTTCCACCTCCATCTTTCCCATCTTTCCTCACATCTCCATGACACCTTTTCCCATTTCTAACCCCATTAACCTTTTCCCCTGTCTCATCCCCCCGACCTACCGTATTTTTGTTTCCCCCTTTTCCCCAAGGAGTCCAAGAAAACCCCCCCTGTAAACTACTCATCAACGTTTGTAAATCTGGTATTTACACCGTCACAAGCACCCACACTCACACCATTATTCACAGTCACCGCACTTGACACGTCCAATGACATGGACATCTCACCGCCCACAGCACCATCACTCACCTCATTCACTTCACAACCATATTTAGGCACATCACAATTTTCCACAATCACCACCGCATCCACTCTCCCACCCCAATTCCCCATTCCTTTTGCATCTACCCCCACTGCATCTTCACTAGGAACATCTGTAATATTATCACCCACTGTAGATACAACATTCCGACAAATGTTTGCTTGCATGACTCAAGTCCGAGATGAGTTCACATCTCTAGGAAACAACTACCAGATGCTGCAGAACATGACGAATCATTTACAGTCGCAGCTGAATTCACTATCGATAGAAAATGCCTCACTAAACAGCCGATACCAAGAATTACGAGAGGCATATCATAAATTAGAACTAGAAAGCGAAGAAAAGACCAAGGAAGCCACTACTGATCTTGACAACTTGCTTAGGGCCCAGACAATTCGCAACACAACATTAACGAGAAATATGGGCTTACTACGAAGACACCTAGCAGCAGCAAAGGAAGAAAACCAGCGCTTACAAGATCAGAATCGAGAAAACTTAGAAGCAGCTCTCGACCACCCAGACCAACCTTTGAGTCCTAGTCGGTTCAAAGCCATTCCCTCAGAATCAATGAAGATGCTGCTAGAGGATCATGTAAGACTGCTAGATGAATACGATCGCATGAACGAGGAGTTATAGAAACTCAAAGACGATCATAAATTACTCCAGTTATGAGCACCGGCACACCAAGACATACCAACACCTGTGGACCCCTCTCCTGACATCTTAGAGGAACTCAACGCATTACGGACCCAGGTATCAAATCTTGAATCAAGGATCGCAGTATATGAAGCACCACCAAGGCTAGATTCCCCACCAGAGCTACCAGCTGATGAAGAAACTGTCACCATCCCGGTGGAGGAAACGTTTGAAGAGGGAGTAATAGAAACCAATGTATTAGTCGTCCTGTGTTACATGGCTTGTTGACTAAGAACAATAGGGCTTGATGATCTGTAAAGAACTTGAATTTGTTGGCCAACAAGTAGTGCCTAAACTTCTTTACTGCGTAGATCATCCCTAATCCTTCTCGTTCCATAGTGGTGTAATTTCTCTCTGCTGCGTTCAACTGTCTGCTTGCGTAAGCTATGGGGAGATCTATATTACCTTCATTCATGGGTTGTGCTAACACACATCCTATGGCGTAATTGGATGCATCCACATGTACATGGAATGGCTTACTCCAATCTGGGGTAGTCAATATGGGTGCTGAGCACAAGCGTCATTTAAGTTCATTGAATGAATTTTCACATTCATCTGTCCATTCAAAATGAGTCAAAAGAGAGTACAATGGCTTGGCTATGATTGCATACATGTGTATGAATCTCCTATAATAACCGCAATGGCCCATAAATGCCTTTACCTCTTTCACATTAGTTGGTCTAGGTAATTCTGCAATTACTTTCACCTTTTCTTCATCAGTAGAGATTCCATTTTTTGACACAATGTGTCCTAGAATTTTGCCTTGTCTGACCATGAAAACGCATTTTTCTGGGTTCAAACAAACCTGATATTCTCGACATTTGTCAAATATTTGTCTTAACTCTGGGATATGCGTCTGCCTGATATTAGAATGAGCACATATGTCATCGACATAAACTTCCAAACTCTTGCGTAAGAATTCCTTAAAAACATGACACATGAGTTGCTGGAAAGTGGCGTGTGCATTTGTTAAGCCAAATGGCATTACACGAAATGCAAATATGCCCCATTCGGTGGAAAATGTCATCTTGTGTTGGTCCTCTGGAGCAATGGCTACTTGATTATAGCCTGAAAAACCATCAAGAAAGCTATAAACTTCCTTGCCCGCAACTCTTTCCAATAAGTGTTCCGTGATAGGAAGAGGATAACTGTCTCTAATCGTGGCGGCATTAACTTTTTTAAGGTTAATACATACACGCAATTTTCCATTTTTCTTGGGCACTACCACAATGGGGGATACCCACTCGGTATGCTCAATCTCGTAAATGAATCCTGCTTCTATCAAATGATCTATATCCTCTTTAATCTTAGCAGCGTAGTTATCATTGTACGTGTATGGTTTCTGTTTTGTCGGTTTTGCATCTGGAGTCATAGGGATTCTATGAGAACATATATCTGGATCTACTCCTTTCAAATCTTTGTACCTCCATGCAAAAACATCTCTATATTCGCGCAATAGGGCAACTAATTCTTCTTCTTCTTCCTTCGTCAAATCATGCCCTATGTATGTACATTTTTCTTCTTCTCCTTCTATAGCAACTATTATTTTCTTGGTTTTCTCTCGGTTATCATATACTTGTCCGTCATTCGCCTTTCTATTAGGCATTCATACCATGATTCTTCTATCTTCGATTTCATATTTCTTGAAGTTCTCGGGTACTTCAAACAAAGATTCTTCTTTTTCTGACATGGTTTCTTTCTTCTTTCTTTTCTTGCCTTCACTCTTAGTAGTCACTTCTGTGGCTAACCTCACCTCATTCGTAATTTCCTCGTGTCTCTGAGGGTGAGTCTCTACTTCATAGAAATATTCTTCCTCTAATGCAAAGGGTGGGTCCATGATAATTGATTCTAAATCAAAATCACTTGCATCCTCAAATGCATCAGTGTTAGGTTCACATTCTTCTAAAATTGAATCACACATGATTGGCTCTATCGTGAAAACTAAAATGTCATAGCCATCCTCGTCATAGTGGGGTGTCCATTGTTCTTCATTGATGGCTACATCCATGGTTGCTAGGATTTCTGCCCAACCATGGGGTCCGAATTCTTCATCTCGAAATACTACAGGTGCGTAAGCTGGGTCTTGAAGAGTTCGTGGATGTTGTTCTGCACCCAAGGTCCTGGATTCTAACCTTTCTTCCTCTTTGTTGGCATACAAGTCAGATGAAGAGCATACTAGCACAACGGAGCAGTCATGCACAATACGGCAACAAGGCCTAATCATTTTTTCCAAGGACCATTCACAACTCAAGTGATTTTAATCACTACACAAACATTGTAAATTCCGTTTTTGGTAGAATAGACTCCATTTTGTGCAAGCCGAGGAGTCCTCGAGCTTGAGGAGTATTAGAATTAGCTACATATCAATTTTCATAATTTTTAGACTTCGTTTGAGCCCTCAAATAGGCTCTAGAACCTAATTTTTAACAAGGCCGGACACTAGGTCTGGACAAGGCCAAAGCTAGTGAGAAAACTATAAAAAGAGCTAGAGAGCTCATTTTTGGGGAGATTTGTTTGTGAATTGAGCTTATGTAAGAGACTTTTTGACTAATGCAAAGAACTCCATTGTTCCTCTCCTTGTTCTTGCCTTGTGTGCGCGTGTGTGTGTATGTGTGTGCATGCTTGTGTACCCCGCAAGAGACTGTGAGACTTGTAGGAAGAAGATTTAGGCAATATCTTGAGCGATGTCCTGGTCCTGAGTTACCCACGGCCGCTAAGCAAGTGGCTTTATTCATGGATGGATTGCTAAGTTCCAAATTGAGATCATATGTGTACTTGAAGGACCCCCGGACTATAGAAGAATGTGTACGCATGTGCATCGATATTGAGGATAACCTAGGGGAGGAGTTAGAGCTATCCAAAATCTACAAAGATTCAGATAGTACCTCTAGCCTCTCTTCCTCACAATCCACATCAATTGAGGAACTTGCGGAAAAAGTAGCTCAAAAACTAGGTGTCTCTAGTAAACAAATTCCTAGATTTGCCCCAGTAAAGAGGTGCTATACTTGCGGTGGTGACCATATGGCAAATGCATGTCCCATCACGACTCAACCCCAAGTGAATCCTAGCAGCCAATATTGCACCATAGAGCGAAGATACACAAATCACTGAGCACAGGACTGCCCATACAATAAGCAAGCGGTTAGGCAAACCTACCCTTAGCCATACCCTCAACAAGGCAGATACCAGAGTCAATATTCACCACAACAATATATTAGGCCTCAGCAAAATTATCAACCGCAATATCAGGCCCAACTGAGACCCCAGCTAGTGCTAGCACAACAACCACCTGCTCCTACTAATGTGATTCCGATCAAGTATGCTGCTGCAGAAGAAAACCTGAATAGAGCGATAGTCCTAGCAACACCATTAATCTCAGAAAGTGATCCCAATGACCATAGCTTTGATTCTACACATGTTGATAGTCCCCAGGCTTACTACATGCAGTCTCCTGAACATGGTGAGTCTTACTACAGTGAGGAACTGAGTGAACCTATTTGGGAGGCAGAGTATGCGAATGTCATGTACGCGAACCCCAACCCTAGACCTCAACCTAGGCAGGTAAGACCTCCATTTCCTAGAGGGCCATGCTATAGATGTCAGGGAGATCATCTCATTCGTGATTGTCCCTTGCCTCCACCGACACAACCCCAGTCAGTGACAATCCAAGGCTATTGCCAGGAGTGTGGAAAGGAGCATCTCTTATGAGATTGCCCAAAGAATCCTAATAATATACCAAAAATCACTCCTATCAATGTGATTGGCTTAGTGGTAGACTCCACAAGAAGTGTGGCTTCCACAGCCCCAGTACAAGTCATCACGAGAGCCCAGACACTTAAGCAAAACCAAGACTTAGGCCAGGAAAAGAATGCGGAGGTTAGTGAGACTGAGAGCCAGAATAAGAAGAGGACAAGAGCTTGGAGAGATAGCCGTGAACGTATGAAAAGGCAATGGGCAAGAAAGATGAGCGAACTTGAGGAAAGCCTACGAGAAACCAAAGCCAAAATCATAGAAATCACATCTGAAACGCACTCTCACACATCCCCGCCACTACCATACCCTTCACCCTCCATTCCTCCACCCACCAATCCACCACACGTAACCCAACCACCACCCCGAGTAGGATCAGTCTTAGCCGATCCCACTCTTGAAGATCTAGACATGATGCTTAAAGCATATCAAGCCAGAATTCAAGAAGGGCCCAACGTAACAGATCTTGAAAAATGTTACCCTAGAGCCTCTCTAGAGATAGAGCGAACAAAGCTTTGTGCTAAAATGGTCGAATTGGCGCAAGCCATGTTTGAAGCCGGTCGTTTGTTCAATGGCTCTAACCCCATCAGAACACCATTGCACTTTGATGGTCTATTGGATAGATTGGAGGGGTTACTTGCAAAGTCTGGAAAAGGAGCCAACTCCCAGGCTAAGGAGAGGGCAAGTGATAGAATAAGCATTCCTCCCAAGGAAGCTTATGTGCCTAACTCCACTAAACCAGACACCTCTTCTTCTATGAATCAATACACACCAGAATTCTTGCGAGAGATTCAAGAAGAGAAGTGGGCTAAAGAGAGTGAAGTTCCTCCTCCCATTGAACTGGTGGATGACACACACGATCAATTCCCACAAGACCTTCCTTCCATTTATGGAGAGCAGGAGAGTGCCCAATCTCAAGAAAGATTAGACTTCGAGTCTAATTCTTTACAGGAACTACCCCATTTCACAGGCCCATGGGAAGCAAAGTCCACTTGTATGAGAGCACCCACGGTCATGGTGCGAAATGAAGATTCAGTCATACCTATGAATATAGAGGTAGTGAAAAACACTAAAGTGCAGTGCAACCTCACCTTAGAAGAGCTGCTTAAGGTTAGACCAGAAGTGTGGAAACATGTAGCCAATCAAGTGCCCGAGATAGCAAAACCTTGTTCCCAGGTAGGATCCCAGAGAACAGTGCCAGAAATACCCTTAGACAAGATAGGAGACATGAGTGAGGGCGAAGAGGGAAACACATATCTCCCCATCACTCATCAGGGATACACAACCAAGGCCATTTTGGACTCAGGTGCAGGAGTTGCAATTGTTACCACTTCCTTATGGAAACGATGGGGCAAGCCAGCTCTCAGGCCAACGAGAATGAAATTGCAGATGGCTGACGGGCACATAGAAAGACCCTTAGGACTACTAGAGGGGATAACTCTCACTACTTGTGGTGTAGAGTTTGAGCACACATTTGCTATCTGTGACTTTAGCAAAAATCAAGCCTATGAGATGATTTTGGGAAGACCATTTATGCGGCAGTTGCAAGTGGTACAGGATTGGGGAACCAATTCCTTGTATTTGCAGCACTTAGGTGTAACAACCAAAGTCAATCTCAAGGATTACTCTCATAGAGATGTCCCTCCTATCCAATGGAACCCCATCCATAGAGCCAAAGATGATACGGATCGGTACATTCCCTAGGATCAGGATCCTCCTGTATGCATGAAGACACTCACTTATCGATGTGTAAGGTAGCAGTAGAAGAAGAGAAGAGAGAAAAAGCCAGGGAGATAGGTGCAAAAGAAACCCATAGATCCATCCAAGACCCAGCCTATGCACCTGTAGTTTTTCCAGACGAAGAATTCGAACCTCACGGCTGGGCAGAAATTCTAGCAACAATGGATGTAGCCATCAATGAAGAACAATGGACACCCCATTGTGATGAGGATGGCTATGACATTTCAGTCTTCTCCATAGAGCCCATCATGGGAGAGGCAGTTCTAGAAGAATGCGAACCTAGCCCTGAGGCATTTGAGGATGCGAGTGACTCCGATCTAGAGTCAATTATTATGGACCCACCTTTTGCATCAGATGAGGAATACTTCTATGAAGTAGAATTTCAACCCCAAAAGCATGGAGAGCTTACAAAGGATGTAAGGCTAGCCACACATGTAACCCCTAAGCAAGAAGGAAAGAAAAGAAAGAAGAGAGAAGTCACACCAGAAGAGGAAGAATCTTTGTTTGAGGTCCCGGAAAATTTTAAGAAGTATGAGATAGATGACAGGAGAGTTATGATTAGAATGCCCAAACGAGAGGCGCAATTGGGAGAGGCCTATGATAACAAAGAAACCACCAAGAAAATAGTGGTATCCATAGAAGAAGGAGAAGAGAGGTGCACTTACATAGGACATGACCTCACTGAGGAAGAAGAGCACGAGCTGATAGCCTTGCTAAGAGAATATAGAGATGTATTCGCTTGGAGCTACAAGGATTTGAAAGGAGTGGACCCGGACATATGCTCACATACGATTCCCATGACCACAGAGGCCATACCCTCAAAACAAAAGCCATACACATACAATGACAACTATGCTGCCAAGATCAAAGAAGAGATAGACCGCTTGGTTGAAGCTGGATTTATCTATGAAATTGAGCACACTGAATGGGTATCCCCCATTGTAGTGGTGCCCAAAAAGAATGGTAAACTACGTGTATGCATTAACTTGAAGAAGGTTAACACAGCCACTATCAGGGATAGTTATCCGCTTCCTATCACCGAGCATTTATTAGAAAGGGTAGCCGGTAAGGAAGTGTACAGCTTCCTAGATGGGTTCTCTGGCTACAATCAAGTGGCCATTGCACCAGAAGATCAACATAAAACGGCCTTTGCCACAGAGTGGGGCATATTCACCTTTAGAGTAATGCCATTCGGGCTTACCAATGCTCCCGCAACCTTCCAGAGATTGATGTGCCATGTGTTTAAAGAGTTCCTAAGAAAGAATTTGGAAGTCTATGTTGATGATCTATGTGCTCATTCCAACATTAGACAAACACATATACCTGAACTCAGGCAAATCTTTGACAAGTGTAGAGAGTATCAAGTCTGCCTGAACCCAGAAAAGTGTGTTTTCATGGTCAGGCAAGGCAAGATTTTAGGACACATAGTGTCAAAGAACGGCATCTCCACTGATGAAGAGAAAGTAAGAGCCATAGCAGAGTTACCTAGGCCAAAGAACGTCAAGGAAGTACAAGCTTTCATGGGGCATTGTGGTTATTACCGGCGGTTTATACACATGTATGCCATCATAGCAAAGCCTCTGTACGGACTTCTGACTAACTTTGAGTGGACTGATGAGTGTGAGGACTCCTTTAATGAACTCAAAAGAAGATTATGCTCAGCACCAATCTTGACTACACCAGATTGGAATAAACCCTTTCATGTTCACGTGGATGCATCCAATTATGCTATTGGATGTGTACTCGCACAACCTACGGGGGAAGGTAATATGGATCTCCCAATTGCCTATGCGAGTAGACAGTTGAATGCAGCTGAACGAAACTATACGACCACTGAGCGAGAAGGATTAGGCATGGTATATGCAGTTAAAAAGCTTAGACACTATTTGCTTGCAAATAAGTTTAAATTCTTTACTGATCATCAGGCCCTGTTGTACTTGGTAAACAAACCATGCAATACGGGTAGATTAGTAAGATGGTTTCTCTTGCTAATGGAATACGACTTTGAGGTAGTGGTGAGAAAAGGGAAGACTCATTTGAGAGCAGATCATCTCTCTAGGCTCACATCGGGAGAAGCCCCACAAGGAGTATCAGATGACCTTCCTGACGCTTACTTGTTTAATTTGGAAGTTGTACCTCAATGGGCTAAGCCATTAGTGCCAGTATTGACATACGGGCCTAATCATCTAGTCATAAACACTCAAGATAGAGAGGTAGTAAAAGCCCAAAAGTACCATATCATGGCAGGAAGTATGTACAAACAGACACATCAAGGGATATTGGCTTGTTGTGTGGAAGAGGATGAGTACGCTAAATGGTTGCAGTTGGCACACGTAGGTGCATTAGAGCAACACTACTCAAAACAACGAACCCTACAGACACTAAGGAGACTCGGAGTGCATTGGCCTACTATGGAAGCTGATGTACATAAGATGTGTAAAGAATGCCCAATCTGTTGCACTAAACCACCTGTGGAACATGCCACTCTTTATTAGGTGTCCATAGTGCCAGGTTGGAGTGAACCATTAGTAGCCTTCTTGAGGACGAAAACATTCCCTCCAGATATGACTCTGATGAGACAAAGAAGTCTAGAACAAGAAGCCCTAGATTACTCACTCATTGGTGATAATCTATACAAGCGTGGTAAAGATGGTTACCTGAGACTATGTGTCCATGAGAGTGAATATCTCAAGATCTTGGAAACTGCTCACCAAGGTGTAGCAGGAGGACACTTTGGACCAGATCGGGTGATCAAAGCAATACTATTTGCGGGCTTCTGGTGGCCGACTCTTCACATGGATGCACATACCTATGTGAAACGGTGTGATGTTTGTCAGAGAACTCAGTATCCTATACGCAAGGATGAGATGCCATTGAAACCTATGATGGGTGGACGTGCATTTTCTAAGTGGGGAATAGACTTTGTTGGTCCTATTAATCCCCTAGCTAAGGGTTCACATGCTGAGTATATCATTGTGGCCACGGATTATCTAACCAAGTGGGTAAAAGTGAAAGCCACATCAAAGAATGATGCCCAAACGACTGCTAAATTCTTATTTGAGAATGTGTTCACTCGATACGGGCTACCCATAGAGCTAGTAAGTGATAGGGACTCACTTCTTGAATGAAGTTATTGAAAATCTGCTCCAAGAATTCTTGGTAGTACATAAGAAGTCTGCCCCCTATCACCCCCAAGCTAATGGCCAGGCTGAGAGTACAAATAAGATCCTATGCAATGTACTGACGAAATTAGTGAACAATAAACGCTCTGATTGGGACAAACAGCTACACCATGCTGTTTGGGCATACCGAGTGGCCTATAAAACGGTACTCCAAGCCACGCCCTTTCAGATGGTTTTCGGCCAGAATGCAGTGCTACCATTGGACTTTTTGATACCAACCTTGAAAGTAGCACAAGAGCACGATTGGACAGGCCATGAGTTGTCCTCTAGAATCTTTGATCTTGAACGATTAGGTGAAACACGATTGAGGGCTGCAACAGGAATTTATGCAGCCAAGAAGAGGCAAAAGGCATATTTTGATACACATGTGAAGGATAAAGGCTTGAAAGCAGGCGACCTAGTCTTAGTCTACACATTGAAGCAGCATGCACGAAAATTAGAGAAAAGAGGTTACAGGCCAATGATTATCAATAGAATCTCCACAAGTGGCGCAGTTCAACTAGCCACTCTAGAGGGCGATATTCTACCACGTTACATAAGTGGATGCAGAGTCAAGTTATATCAGGAACCCCTCACTGAAGAAATGCTAAATCGACTCAACACTGCCAAGAAACGTAAAGAAGAAGAGAAAAGAATTAGAGAAGAAGCACAGGCAGAAGCTTTAGAACGCATTCGACGAATGAAATTGAGGAGACAAGGCAGAGACCCGCCTATGCTTGACACTCAAGAATCTGTAGGCTATCCTATGGCCATGTGCGAGGCTTCAGGTGGGAATTCCCATAGAATAATCGACCGACGGCCTTTCGTAACCCTAGAAGTAGGACAAGGAAAGGGTGCAAAGACTGTAAGAGCCTTGATTGACTCAGGTGCAGCCACTAGTGCTGTCAAATTGTCTTACTGTCAAGAATTGAAATTAACTGTCAATCCTATAGAAGCATATCTCATAGGATTGGGAGGTGTGGAAACCCCTTGCACGGGCGAGATGGATCTTCCCATCTCCATTCAAGACGAAGTAATGACAGTCAAAGTACTATTGTGTCAAGATGAGGACCTCACTGAGCCTCTTGTCTTGGGTCAAGACTGGATCTATGATCATGCAGTCAACCTAAACCTAAGAAGTGGACTTCTTCAGGTATGGGTAAATCATAGCCGAATTACAGTTGAACTGGAACATGAGGCACTCAAGGAACTAGGCAAAGCACAAACTCCTCGTCCTTCCAGGGGCGCACCTGAAGTTGACAATGCTATTCTTGTCAAAAACTGTATGATGCAGAAAGCGGCTTGTCTCAACAACGAAGTCAAGGAGAGGACGGAACTCCCTTCTTTTCCAAAGGCCAGAAGGTTGCAACAACCAACGGAAGATCAAATACAGAAGAAGCAGAGCACTACCTATGCTGGATGCCAAAAAAAGGAGCAAAGCAGATTGTTTTAGCCGTGGAAACAAGTATGGAGGCGAAAAGGCGAACACCTTGTTCCGACCAGGCCAACCCCACGGACAAAACCTCTTATTAGTAGTCAACAACACGACACTAATAAGAAGTCCTTCATTAATTCTTCTGCAAATGTGAAGTCTATTTGGGTACCCAAGAAGTCAATGAAGACCAGCCCACAATCACGACAAATCTGGGTGCCTAAGGCTTGCTTGCGGGCTCAAATAGCTACACCAAGGCCACAACCGGTACAACATGTTTCACTGACTCGAACATCTGAGGCCCAGTCTTACACATCACGCACGGACACATATTCTTCCATGCGCAAAAGTAGAATCACTCTTAAATGGGTACCCAAAAAGTCCCAAACCCAACACACTCCAGTCTGCAAACCCTCACACATCATCGCCAATAAAAGCAACGATTCCAGCATCAAAATTTGGAAACCTAAACCCCATGTCAAACCCCCTCACCCCCCTCTGTAAATCCCTCCCCTCTGATGTAGGCGCATTCTGAGAACATTGCACAACCAAAGTATGCATCTAGAGTGAACCCTAACCTACTAACCCACTTGTACACACGCCACAAACACTTCACCTACTAACCTCTAACCACTCGGAATGTCATGTTGGTATTGTGGAGGGAACACCATAACATCCTGTTTCCAATGCAATGCTAATGTGCCTCTCTCTTCTTGTAGTAGATAAGCATCAGCAACTACAAGCACTCTCATGGCACAAGCGACAGGTATGAGCTCACAGGTAGGAATACTTACTACAGGAATCGATGTGGATAGTCTACCTGTGGATGTGCCACCAACTGAACGACCTGTGGAGCTGCAACACCTTCAGCAGATCCCGGTACCGGATCCACCCACAGGGATCACAGAAAGAGTCCATGCCAATTCTTATTGGTTCAATGGCATGCCAGGTCCATTAGGAGAGGCCAAGTATATATGGGAATCTAAGTGCGAGTATGACAGATCATGGGTTCGATTCCAATTTTTCTCCAAGGAGTTTGAGACTCTACAGAACACAGAGGATCTCTAGACCATATGGCAACGTGCAGGGCTAGCAGAATACTTTGAAGCACCACTACCTAAACCGGATCTCCTCCGATGCTATTATTTGGTCTCCACATTACAAGCTAATGAAGAAAAGGACAAACCAAGATCATTTGTTCTTCCTTCCTTGCTGGGCAACAACGAGTTAAAGAGGTTTGAACTTACCGTGGAGTTGGTGAGCTCTGCTTTGAATATGCACGGCACACATGTACCTTCTGAGAAGGATGCTCTCGTTCCCACTAACATGAAGGATAGGAAACTACTGAAGCTTAAAGACATGGCAACACTCACACCAAACGTGTCCATCCCTCTCTGTATGTGCATGCAACATTTTGCTTTCCCCGGCCAAGACCGCTTCACACTGTTGATGTATAAAACACCACAAGAAATGAATTAATGTGACACTAGAACACCTCTATGGTCACCATTAACTCATTGCCACTCCAAACTTTGAGAAATGATAGCTTAAAGTGAGAACTTTGCTTCTACAGAAATTCCTAGTCACCGAAATGACATACCTTCAGTATTTTGCTAATTTCTCCTAGCTCACATATTATTTCTCTATGAAACTTTATAAGCTGAAACTAGAAGAGTAGATCTTTCCAACAAGCTATCATATGCATCAAACGGAGCTCTAGAACTCAAGTTATGGCCCTCACAAGATGACCCTGTATGACCTTCCAAAACTGGAAAACTTGCCTGTTTTAGTAAGAGCGCATGTTTAAAATTAGAATTCGATGCCTAGCATCGACTTGCAACGAGAATTCGATGCCGGGCATCGACTTGGGATGTTTTTGGCCACTTTTCAGCAGGGATTCGATGCCAGGCATCGACTTCCCGCATAAAGTCTTGATCTTTTGGACACCAAAACTATAGGTGATTTCATGCACACTTAGAATATGACTTATCAACTGGAATTCGATGCCAGGCATCGAGTTGCTCCAACAACATCATGTTTTTCAAACACTTCAGTACTGAATGAAAAATATAAAAGAAAATATGACTTATCAACAGAGATTCGATGCCAGGCATCGAGTTGCTTGGAAAACTTGATCTTTGTAACTCATCACACAGTAGGTAATCATGGAGATGATGGAGAGAGGCTCATACACAGAACTTTACTCAATTCTTCTCATAACTATAAAAAACTCAGAAGTTTTACAGATGCTTTCTCACTCAGAGAATCCCGACTATACACAGTCGTATAAATGAACTCCTTCTTCTACTTCTTCTCTCTATTCTCTCACTCCGCGTCAGTTGATACAAACTAACTTATATAGATTTTCTCATTCCCGTAACTTTTAAAAAACTTCTAGAACTAAAGTGAGCTAACTTTACAAATATGATACACTTGTGAATTTGTCCCTTCACATAGGCATGGGGTTTTCTTCCTAAGATTTGACCTTCAAATATATGTCCAGTTAGTGATTGTTTCTCCAACAGCTCCCCCTCAATCACTAATTGACATTCCCTGTTTCTTCATATCATCTTCTTTTCTTTTACTCCTGCCATGCTTTTGAATCTGCTGGTCTTCACACCATCCAAGCTCTTTGTCATTATATCTGCTAACTGATCTTTAGTAGAAATGTACTCCACTTCAATCTCCTTCTCCATTACCTTTTCTCTGAGAAAATGATACTGTATCTCTATGTGCTTTGTTCTTGCATGAAATACTGGATTTGCTGCAAGATAAAGTGAACTCATATTATCTCCATGTATTGTAGGTGTACCTTGATCAATGCCTAAGCTCTTGAACAATGTCTGCATCCATATGACTTCCTTAGCTGCTTCCACAAGTCCTTTGTACTCTGCTTCAGTTGATGATAGTGCTACTGTATGTTGTTTCTTTGAACACCAACTTACAAGCTTATCACCAATATATATCATGTAACCATGAGTTGATCTTCTGTCATCTTGATTACCTGCCCAATCTGAATCACTATAGGCTCTCAACTTCAAATCTGATGTAAAAGGATAATATAATCCTTCTTTTATAGTTCCTTTGATATATCTGAGAACTCTTTGACCTGCAATCCAATGTGGGTCCTTTGGACAATGCATGAATTGTGACAAAACTCCCACTGCATAACTAAGATCAGGTCTTGTTAGTGTAGCATAAATCAAACTACCCACAAGAGATTGATACTTCCTCATATCTTTGTAGTCTGCACCATCATATTTACTGAGCTTGTGATTAACTTCAAGTGGAGTTGAAGCTTCTCTGCAATTTTTCATATCAAACTTCTTCAACAGTTCAGAAGATACCTTTCTTGTGACACATATATGCCATGATCTGTATAAGTAACTTCCATTCCAAGAAAGTATGATAACTTTCCTAGGTCACTGATCTTAAACTCTTTCTCAAGTAATCTCTTTACCTCCTTGATTCCTTCATCTGAAGTACCTGTGATTATAATGTCATCTACATAAATACAAATGTAGATTGTACCTTCCTCTGTTCTTTTGATAAGTAGACTTGAATCTGCTTTTGAACTTTGATATCCAAGATCATTGAGATACTTCACCAGTCTATAGTTCCAAGCTCTTGGAGCTTGCTTCAATCCATACAATGCTCTTCTCAACCTGCAAACAAAATTTGGATACCTGGAATCTATAAACCCTTGAGGTTGTTCCATGTATACCTCATCTGATATGTATCCATTCAAGAATGCATTTTTTATATCCAATTGACTTAGGGTCCATCCTTTTGAAGCTGCAATAGCAATGATTGTCCTTATAGTTGACATCTTAGCTACAGGACTGAATGTCTCATCATAATCTATGCCATAGGTCTGGGCATAGCCTTTCACCACCAATCTAGCTTTGTATCTGGCTATACTTCCATCTGCAAGCTTCTTCACTTTATAAACCCATTTATTTCCAATTACTTTCTTACCATTTGGTTTAGGAACAAGTTCCCATGTCTTGTTCTCCTCCAGTGCATTGAACTCTTCCTTCATTGCTTCTTCCCATTGCTTTTTACCTTTAGCTTCATCATAGTTCTGAGGTTCTTCATCATCTTTGACCATATATGCATAGTTCTTCTGAGTTATGTAAGAAGTATCATAAGAATACCTTTCTGGTTGTCTCCTTGTCCTGCTTGACCTTCTTGGTTCACATTCTTCATAAGTTTTTGGATACACCTCTTCATCAAATATAGGAGCTTCTTCATTCATTCTTGTTAATCCACTTCTGGATGTACTTGCTTGCATATAGTCTTCATCTCTATTCACCTGCACAATTGATTTTCCTTTCTCACATCTTCTTACCTCTTCTTCAAATTCTTCAGCTGTATGACTTTCATCTGCATACCAACTTTTCTGTTCATCAAATGTAACATCTCTAGAAACAATAAATTGTTTGGTTAGAGGATTCCACAATCTGTAACCCATCTGTTTTTCATCATAACCAATGAACACATATTTTTCTGCCTTTGGTTCAAGTTTATGCCTAAGTTGTGATGGCACATAAGCATATGCAATTGATCCAAACACTCTACAATGATCTAGTGTTGGTTTCTTACCCCACCAAGCTTCATATGGAGTCATTCCATTCAGAGCTGCACATGGTAATCTATTCACAAGATATGTAGCTGTATTTACAGCCTCAGCCCAAAGATAATTTGGACAGTTCTTCTCCTTTAGCATAGCTCTAGCAAACTCAACCAAAGTTCTGTTCCTTCTTTCTGCTACACCATTTTGTTGTGGTGTATACCTGCAAGTTATTTCTCTCTTAATACCTGCATTCCAAAGATAATCATTGAACTCTTGGGAGAAGTATTCTCCCCCTCCATCAGACCTCAGTCTCTTAAGCTTTTGACCTGTGACTCTCTCTGCATATGCATGAAAATGCTTGAAAGCTCCAAAGACTTCTGATCTTTCCTTCAAAACATATAATGTTATCCATCTTGTAGCATCATCAATGAAAAGAACATAATACCTTGAGCCACTGATAGATCCTTCTTTTGTTGGTCCCCATACATCTGTATGAATGAGCTCAAGTACTCCATCATGTTTGAATCCTTTCTTTTGAAATGGTAACCTGTGTGCTTTACCCATTTGACATGCTTCACATTTATAAACCATATGTTGACTTTGCACATTTGGTAATCCTAGTACAGACTGATTAGCAACCATAGCTTTAATTCTCTCTTTCATTGAAATGACCTAATCTCTTATGCCAGAGATCAAGTTCTGTAATCACTGCTTCACCATGTGTGAGCAAAGCTTGACCAATGTTCCCTTGCACTCTTAAAGTATAGAGTCTACCTTCTTTCTTACCAGAGACAATCTGATTATATCCATTCTCTGGATCTTCCACAAATACTCCTTCATTTGTAAACCTGACTTGAAAAACTTTTTCAACTATCTGTCCCACACTAATCAAGTTTTTAGGTATTGTAGGAACATACAAAACATTGGTTAACAAATCTGCTCCACTCTTGCATTTCACTTTTCCAATTGAATGTACACTATGTCTTGTATTATCACCAGTTTGAACTGTGTGACTAGAAATGCCTTTTTCCAAATCTGACATCAATTCTATGTTTCCTGACAAATGATTAGAACATCCAGAGTCAATGTAAAATACCTTTAGATCTTCTTTGTCTGATGTGCTGATTGAATTCATCATCAATGATGTATGACTTTCATTCTGTGTGTCATTTGCATAGTTGTAGTAGGTGGTGTTGTAGGATTGATTCTATCCCCAACTTCTTCCTCCACCTCTACCATAGCCTCCTCTTTGACTTTGTCTACCTCTTTGGAAATTACTTTGATATCTTCCACCTCGACCTCTGCTATTGTTGTTTTGATTCTGGTTTGATCCTTGTTGATTGTGCCAACAGTCATGAGCCAAATGATTACTCAATCCACAGATCCAGCAAGCCTTCTTGTTGTTATTTTGATTACCTCTTCCTCTTCCAAAACCTCTTGCTCTTCCTCTGCCAGTGCCTTTACCTCTTGCATAATAAGCTTGAGAATTAGACTCCTCTTCATCCTTTGCTTTACCTTTATCTCCTTTCTTCTTATTCTTCATGTACATTGCAGAACTTTGACCTTTATCTCCATCTCCCTTCAAGTCTTGCTCATATGTGAGCATCAAACCAAGCAACTGGTTCAAATCTGGAACATAATGATTTAATGAAAGTTCTGTTGATAAGACAAAAGGTTTCCACCTTTCATCCCCTCTCAAGCCTGCAAGTAGTTGAGCAATCAATCTGTGATCTTCAACATCTTCATCTATGGATCCAAGACTATCTGCTAGATCCTTCATCTTAGTGACATAATCACTAATGGTTTGACTTGGCTTCTTCTTGAATGTTGTAAACTCTGACCATAGACTTGCTTTCCGTGCTTTAGTAGTGCTTTGGAAATGATATTCCAATGCATTCCATATATCTTCTGATGATTCCAATCCTCTGATGTGTGGTAGCAAATGATCTGAGATTGTATTGTAGATGTAGGCTTTTGCACTTGCATCCTTCTTCTGCCAATGCTTTAAAGCATCAAGTTCCTCTTTCTTTGGTCGGCTTTCATCTTCAAATACTGGCTTCTCTTCTTCACCTGTTACATATACCATGAGATCCTTACTCATAAGTAAGGCTTCCATTCTCATTACCCATGCGGGGTAATTATCTCTGTCCAGTTTGTCAATGGAGATATGATCTGCCATACTCCTTCCCTTCTGCTGCAGCCTGTGAGCTTAAAGGATAAAGGATAATACCTTTTGAAGTTCTTTGTGTATGAGGATACTTTTGAAGTAACCTTTTGATGCCTTGTGTCTTCAAATGCTTCACCTTTCAAACTTTAATGGAAAACTTTACCAAACTTCTCGTACCTTTGTCGCCTTCTGCTCTTGAGAATCTTTCTGCTCTGATACCACTTGTTGATGTATAAAACACCACAAGAAATGAATTAATGTGACACTAGAACACCTCTATGGTCACCATTAACTCATTGCCACTCCAAACTTTGAGAAATGATAGCTTAAAGTGAGAACTTTGCTTCTACAGAAATTCCTAGTCACCGAAATGACATACCTTCAGTATTTTGCTAATTTCTCCTAGCTCACATATTATTTCTCTATGAAACTTTATAGGCTGAAACTAGAAGAGTAGATCTTTCCAACAAGCTATCATATGCATCAAACGGAGCTCTAGAACTCAAGTTATGGCCCTCACAAGATGACCCTGTATGACCTTCCAAAACTGGAAAACTTGCCTGTTTTAGTAAGAGCGCATGTTTAAAATTAGAATTCGATGCCTAGCATCGACTTGCAACGAGAATTCGATGTGGGGCATCGACTTGGGATGTTTTTGGCCACTTTTCAGCAGGGATTCGATGCCAGGCATCGACTTCCCGCATAAAGTCTTGATCTTTTGGACACCAAAACTATAGGTGATTTCATGCACACTTAGAATATGACTTACCAACTGGAATTCGATGCCAGGCATCGAGTTGCTCCAACAACATCATGTTTTTCAAACACTTTAGTACTGAATGAAAAATATAAAAGAAAATATGACTTATCAACAGAGATTCGATGCCAGGCATCGAGTTGCTTGGAAAACTTGATCTTTGTAACTCATCACACAGTAGGTAATCATGGAGATGATGGAGAGAGGCTCATACACAGAACTTTACTCAATTCTTCTCATAACTATAAAAAACTCAGAAGTTTTACAGATGCTTTCTCACTCAGAGAATCCAGACTATACACAGTCGTATAAATGAACTCCTTCTTCTACTTCTTCTCTCTATTCTCTCACTCCGCGTCAGTTGATACAAACTAACTTATATAGATTTTCTCATTCCCGTAACTTTTAAAAAACTTCTAGAACTAAAGTGAGCTAACTTTACAAATATGATACACTTGTGAATTTGTCCCTTCACATAGGCATGGGGTTTTCTTCCTAAGATTTGACCTTCAAATATATGTCCAGTTAGTGATTGTTTCTCCAACACACACAACCACACAAAAGAATCTGGTTCGCTCTCTACTTAGCGGAGACAGGTGCGTTACCAATTAAGCTGCCTGTATGGATTATAGATCAATTGTATGAAGCAAATAAAAGGTCTTCTAAGAAATTAGTGGTGAACGGTTGCTGTGCAATCACACGCATTATTTACCGGTGCCTAGCATACGATGTCCCCATTGAACGTGCCTTAACTTGGGCACAATTACAAATGTTCAAGAAGCTCAAGACGTCCACACATCAATCCAAGCGCATGAGGGGTGCGATCCCTTGTGTCCAGACAAGGGAAGTTCTGACTACTCCTGAAGTATTGCCACGAGGGGAGGCCACTGTACCTCCCTTTACCATTAGGATACCCAGGTCTGGATCTGAAACTACGACACAAGCTACCCCTTCAGCTCCTCCTGCTCCATCTGAATTTGAATTTGCGACAACTGGAGATGCTGAAGGAATGGATCCCCAGGACTTCGAAGCATTCTTACAAAGTACACAACTCTCTGATGTAGAGTTTTATTCAGATGCAGAAGAACAAGGCACATCTTCACAAAGAAGAAGAAAATCTACAGACGGTCGCCATGTACATTGGAGTGACGCTCAGCAAGGTCAACAACAAGGACACCTAGAAGAAGAAGGAGCATATGAAGAGGAGACCACTGAAGCCCCAGCCTATACAGCAGAACTCCGAAGGATGTATCAAATCATGGAACGAGTGCGATCGCAACAACTGCTCACCGAACAGAGCAGTAGAGTACTCATGACTCAGCTGTTGGAAGAAGCAGGAGTTGACTCAGAATATAGTGAAGGTCTCTTATTGATGGCAGAAACATATGGGGTAGTAGAAGCAGTGCGGACCGCCATTAGGAGGTCTCCAGTTCAATATGATCCACGAAGATTCCAGACACGACCACGGTCAGGTAAGAATATCCAGATCCCCATTACAACGGCAGAAGGGCCAATTATTACATCCGAACCCATCGAGACAACCTCCCAAGCAACAGAAACTGCTAGCCAAGAGCACCCAGTCACCATGAGGAATCCACCGAGCCACTACCACCCACACCCCCACCATCGCCTCCTAGAGCAGAAACCGTGGAAATCACCTCGACCACTCAACCCACCAAACAAACCTTCATCTTCCGTACTCCCATCTCTAGTTCAACCCTATTCTCCACCTCTGATAACCCAATCTATGAAGCAACCACCATCACTACACAATCCACCGAATCGCTCATAGAGCCTGCCCTAGGACAACCATCCCCCATGTCCTCAGCCATAGGTCATCCTGACCCTAGATCCATATTCATGGGTTTCCCTGCTACCACACAACCCTTCATGCCCTCCTCAACTCTACGACCTCAACCCCTAACCTCCATCTCTCCACTTCTCCAATCGCTCCATAACTTCCTTGCTAGAACTTTTCAACCCAGGTCTCAACCATTCCCTTTATTTTCAGCTCCCCACCCCACTTCTCATCTATTCACCACTTTCACACACACACCACCTACCATTCCAATGTATATGGTAGACCCCACACTCGCACCCACTCCTGAAAGTATGGACATTTCACCACCCACGGCACCTCCCCCTCCCCCCACGCTTCCACCTCCTCCCATTCCCCCTCCACCAATTTCACCCACACACACGTCTTCAATAGACACATCATTCACTCTTCCCCTTCCCCAATTCCCTTCCCATGCATCTTCCATTGTAAACACCACCCCCTCATCTATAGGCAATGCATTGGACACCATGCTAGCTTGTATATCAAACTTAAGGACGGATTACAATCAGCTCCAGCAACAGAATGAACGCCTGCAAGAGCACTCGGAGACACTACAACACCGCCTTGCTACACTAGAAGAGGAAAATGCTCGCCTCCACACACAATTCCAAACTCTCCAAGAGGCTCATAGCATATTGGAGGTACAGTTACAGAACACAGATTAGGAAGCAATACAAGTGGTAGAAGGTCACCTACGGACATAGCTGGAACGCAATTCAAAGCTTCAGCGAAATATGGCCCTACTCAAGCAACATCTTGCTGCCGCTCATGAAGAGAATCGACGCCTGCAATTACAAAATCAGGAAAACCTAGACGCAGCTATCGAAAGCACACCTGGGGCACCCATCAGCCCATCAAAGTTTCAAGCAGTGACCCCCGACAATATCAAGATCATATTGGAAGACTATGCCATGCTGCTTGAAGCACATGACCTGATATCAGAGGAACTGGGTCAACTGAAGCAGAAACACCAAAAAGATACAACAGCAGCCTCTCAAACCACCTCCTTCGCGGCTTCACTTCTCACAGACTCAGAGGCCTTAAAAGATCTCCAGAAACAGGTCACCGAATTGCAAGCACGTCTACTACAATATGAGAGACCACCTTCCCCTCCAGAGGCTCCCACCGACGAAGAAGTAGTACAAATTCCTGTGGAACAAACATTTGAAGAAGAATACGACCCACAACCCTTCCCAGGAGGTCAACAAACGGAAGAAGCTCAAGACACATTCAAAGCACCACGACCTCCATGGCTACGTCAAGTGGAGGAAATCGGAAGTTCTCACGAAGAGCGCACAGTAGTACAAAATCAGGCCATGAGGGTCATAGAGGAAACTGTGCTACAATCTGCTTACTTCAAGAACCTGTCATCGAGACGCCTTATCCTCTCATCTGAACTCCAATAGAGGCCTTATTATATTATTCTAGCTGATTATAATGCAGAAATATAGAGAGTCACGGGTAAGATTCCTACCTTTGCTACCCAATTTCAACCCGAAGACCTTCCTCCAGAGGTGCAAAAAGGCAAAATTCGTCAACCCACCTGGCGGCAAAAACTTCTAGAGACATATCCAGAAATGCTACGCACATGGAACAACGCGCCTTTACATCTCCTATACAATCCATGCTACGGTTCAGTTCCACGCCGCAGGTCTTGGAAGGCATTCAATATCAAAGTGCAGAACAACGCGCAATGCAAGGAATGGCTAAACTACCCGTACATTGCGCCACCACAGGGACCACCGTCGGTAGCGTACATGATGGGAACAATACGCCATTGGATGCCGCGATTGAAGCCCATGCCAGATGTGGCAGCTCAAATGATGCTTAAGATTTTAGATATGATGCAGGTAGTCCTGAAAACCTTTAGAAATGCAGCTGCACCACAGGTACGTCTACCGGGGTTTACCAATGGAAATTATGATTTGGTGTATGACATGAGCACCACCCCCAGTATTCGTGTGGCTTACGCATGGCATGCATGCATCAAATACCTCCCTGCATGTTACAAACAGACCTTCGAAGAAATGTTCCGATTAGGTTTCTGGGAGTATCACTCGGAGGTCTTCGCACCGAAGCCAACACACCTGCTCTATCTCTTCGCTTGTGAACAAGCAATGTACTCTGAGTACTACACCACACCGCAACCACAGGTCCCTGGCGCAATCAATTGGGATGCATTGGACGCTGATCTAGCAAGAGGCTTAAGGATAGGAGAACACGAACTTGCCACCAATGTCATCCAATACTATATTGACCACCCAATAGAACAGAGGTCTGTCAGGGGCGACAAACGCTAGGAAGGGGGGAGTGTTGGCATACAAGTCAGATGAAGAGCATACTAGCACAACGGAGCAGTCATGCACAATACGGCAACAAGGCCTCATCATTTTTTCCAAGGACCATTCACAACTCAAGTGATTTTAATCACTACACAAACATTGTAAATTCCGTTTTTGGTAGAATAGACTCCATTTTGTGCAAGCCGAGGAGTCCTCGAGCTTGAGGAGTATTAGAATTAGCTACATATCAATTTTCATATTTTTTTGACTTCGTTTGAGCCCTCAAATAGGCTCTAGAACCTAATTTTTAACTAGGCCGGACACTAGGTCTGGACAAGGCCAAAGCTAGTGAGAAAACTATAAAAAGAGCTAGAGAGCTCATTTTTGGGGAGATTTGTTTGTGAATTGAGCTTATGTAAGAGACTTTTTGACTAATGCAAAGAACTCCATTGTTCCTCTCCTTGTTCTTGCCTTGTGTGCACATGTGTGTGTATGTGTGTGCATGCTTGTGTGCTTCTCACTCACTCACTAGTGCCTTCACTTGCTCATAGTCTTCATACTAGTCCTCACGTCTCCACGGATTGACAATTATGAGGTGAATCTTCTCACGTTGGTACTCACCATTGTGCTAGAGTGACACTCTTGTTTGGCTACCTTACACATCCATAAATGAGTGTCCTCATGCAACCAAGAAGGATCTGAATCTAATGAGTGCACGGATTCTGTTTCTAGTTGTGTCTTATGGATGGTATTCCATTGTATTGGGGGTACGTCTCTATGTGAATAGTCTTTAAGATTGACTTTGGTAGTCACTCCTAAATGTTGCAAGTACAAAGAATTAGTTCCCCAATCCTGTACAATTTGCAACTGACGCATGAATGGTCGTCCCAATATCATCTCATAAGCATGATTTTTTGCAAAATCACAAATGGCAAAGGTATGCTCAAATTCTACACCACAAGTGGTGAGAGATATGCCTTCTAGTAAGCCTAATGGTTTTTCTATGTGTCCGTCAGCCATTTGTAGCTTCATCCTGGTGGGTCTTAAGGCTGGCTTACCCCAACGTTTCCATAAAGCGGTGGTAGCTATGGCTACTCCGGCTCCTGAATCTAAGATGGCTTTCGTGGTGTAGCCATGATGGGTTATTGGAAGATAAGTGTTACCTTCCTCTCCTTCGCTTACATCTCCAATCTTTTCTATTGGTATCTCTGGTACCTTCTTTTGTGATCCTATCTCTGAGGGAGTAGTAGCAAGCTCAGGAAATTGATTTGCTACATGTTTCCACAATTCTCGTTGTACCTTTAACAACTCCTCTAGAGTGAGATTACACTGTACTTTGGTATTCTTGATTACTTCCGTGTTTCTAGGGATTACTGATTCTTCATTCCTCACTATTATCGTGGGTGCTCTCATATTAATAGACTTTGCTTCCCAAGGTCCTGTGAACTGAGGTAATTCTTGTAAAGAATTAGATTCAAAACCTGTGTGTTTGCTTAGTTGCTCTTCCTCTACCTCATCATAAATAGAGGGAATGTCTTGGGGAAATTGTTCCTGCAAGTCATCTATTTCTTGAATAGGAGGATGGATTTCTTGTTCTTTTCTCCATTTCTCTTCTTGGATTTCTCTCAAAAATTCTTGTGAATATTTATGTATGGAAGACAAATTGCCTTGACTTTCTGTATTGGGTACTTGAGACAGGGATGGTGCATTCCTTTCCTGTGTCTCTGGGATGATAGGATTCCTATACTGATCCTTTTTCTCTTTGCTATCAATCAATATTCTAGCCTCTCCATTAGTTCTTGAAAGTGTAGTTCAGGTTTTTCCATGTTATTCCAATTAAGATATCTAGAGGCTTCGAACAAAGCTTGTGCTAATTCTACCATCTTCATGCAAAGTTTAGTTCTCTCAATTTCTAGATCAGCTCGAGGGTAGTTTTTGCTCATTTCAGCTACTTGAGGTCCCTCTTTTAATCTAACCTGATATGCACAAAACATCATGTCTAGATTCTTTGGTATGGGTTCCGCCAAAACTGATCTTGATTTCTGAGCTGGATTCTCTTGATTCAATTCCTGTGAAGTCAATTCTAGGATTTTGGCTCTCGACTCTTTTAAACTTCCTTCCAACTCAGTTATCTTTTTACTCCATTTTCTCTTAATTCTTTCTCTAGAATCTTTCCAAGATTTTGTCTTTTTACTGCTAGATTCTGCAACTTCACTAGTGCCAGCTACTTTCTCCTGATTAAGCTGTTGGTTCTGTAAGAGCGCCTGGGCTCTTGTGATAGCTTGGATAGGCACGTAGGTAGGGTTGGATCCATCTGCGTTGTTTACAATACCTATCACGTTGATCGGTGTCACATTCAAAGCGTTAACTGGGTTCTTAGGACAATCTTTGATTATGTGATCTTTACCACAATCGGCACAAAAGCCTTGGATGTTATAGTACTGTGATTGCCCAGTTATCGGGGGATGTGGACAATATGAAATGATCTCCTTGGCACCTAAAGCATGGTCCTCTAGGGCCCTGTGGTCTCTGTTGTCTTACTTGGGGCCGCGGATTTGGGTTTGTGTACATCACATTAGCATAGTCTGGCTCCCAACTAGGTTCCACTGGTGGACTATCGTAATGATATGTCTCCACATGTTCTGGTGACTCCGTGTAATATGCGGGTGGACTATCTACATGCGTAGAGTCAAAACTGTTTGAGTTCGGGTCACTCTCTGTGATCAAAGGTGAAGAAGGCACTAAGGCCCTACTTAGATTCTCTTCTGCAGTAGCGTATTTGACTGAGATGACATTCGCTGGTGGGGATGGCTGCTGAGCTAAGACGGGTTGAGGTCTCTGTTGAGCCTGGTATGGGTAGTTCTGAGGAGGCCTATAGTAATAAGGCTGAGCATTGTATTGGCCTTGATAGCTACCTGGCTGTGCGTATGCTTGCGGGTAGTTTTGTCTCACGGTCTGTTTGTTGTATGGGCAGTCCTGAGCCGTATGATTCGTGTATCTTCTCTCAATTGTACAGTATTGGCCACTAGGGTTGGCTTGTGGTTGTGGTGCATTGGGGCACACATTTGCCACATGATTTCCACCACAAGTGTAACAATGCTTGTTTGTTAGTACCCTAGGTTTACTAGAAACTCCTAGTTTCTGGGCCACTTTTTCTGCTAGGTCTTCTATCGAGTTAGACAATTTTGTGGATGCTAGAGATGAACAGTCTGAGTCCTTATAGACCTTTGAGAGTTCCAATTTGTCTCCTAAGTTGTCCTCAATGTCTATACAAATTCTTACACACTGCTCTAGCGTTGGGGGTTCTTTTAGGTACACATAGGAGCGTAGTTTAGAGCTCAACAAGCCATCTAGAAACAATGACACTTGTTTGGCTTGTGAGGGTAGCTCTTGCATTGGACATCGTTCAACATATTGTCTAAACCTACGTCCTTCAAGTCTTACTGTTTCCTGAGGGGTCTGTTTGAAGCTATGAATCAACGAAGACGTGTCATGTCTGATCCCACTTTTAGAGAATTCAGTGATGAATGACTCTAAAAAGTGATGGATGTCTCTAAATTGCCTCTGTTGCAAAGGTTGGAACCAAGTTAAAGCGGTATTCTTTAACGTTAGCCCAAATGCATTGTATTGCGTGAACATGTCTTCGACTTGTTCTACTCTTAGTACTTGCTTGAATTCTGCAACATGGTCATAGGGATCTCCTGTCCCATCAAAATAATTTTTCATGGATTTCACTAACTGAGTGGGTCTCAATATTCTTGCGTGTTCACGTGGTCTAGGTAGAGGAAAATCATCTCTACCACCTGGTATTCCATGATCTCTTTGTCTATCCGCTCTATTAGTGTCCGTGGTTGTTCTATCTCTCCCTATGGGATGAGTGAAGCTTACTTCGGGTCTTTCTTTATTCTTTTCTCTTTGCATGCCATGGGCTGAGGATGTTCCTGCCCCTTGTTGACTTGTATTCATGTTCATTCTAGATGGAGGGAATACCAATTCACCTCTCCATGTGTATGTGTTTTTAGCGTGGTCAGGCACCACAAAGACTCTTTCTGAAGTCTCATCCAGCTATACAACCTTTCCAGGTGTATCCGGGTCCTTGAACTCGTATATCGTGATGATACCTACCTCACTAAGTAGTTCTATCTTGTATCTCCAAAAGGCTTCATCAGTTTCTTTATTTACAAACAACTCTATGCTTCTGTTGTCCTGAGGGATCCATTCTGGAACTAGTACTCGTGTCAGTACAGATTTCCCTCTAGGTGTTCTAGGCTCTTCCAATGGTTCTTTTCCTTGAGATTTAGTTTCCGTCTATAGCTGAATCACGCCAAACTCGTTGGTATTGTTTGGCTGCATACTTAAGATGTACATTGTTCCTTCCTTGTCTATGTACGTGTCTCTCTCGAATTTCACCACTGGATGTTCCAATCCAAAGGGTTGATCGGGGTTATGCATTTGCACCACTTGTCTTATCAAACCATCCTCATAGATGCGAGCACCTAATCGGTTGGTTTGGAGAAACTCTAGTTGCGTTCTATAGGGTCCTTCTGGTTTTTCTAAATAGGCTACATTTAACCCTCCTTCTGGTCTTTCTATGCTAAATGCCATTTCTGAATCGCTAGTATCTGAGCTCTCGTAGGGATAACTAGTGTTCAATTGTTGAGCCCACGATCGTGCAGTAGTTCTTACACTTGCCTCTGATGATCTAAGGCTTCATCGGTCTGACTTGCCTATATGTTTGCCCGATCTAAGGTTCATTAATTTTCTTCCTTGCACACTCAGTACACGCTCAGATCGTCAATGATTCTTTGTTATTACTTTCTTGATTCTTTTTAAATTTCTCTAGATTCTTGTCTTAATGTATGCGTCAGGAATTCGACTTCCTGTGGTACTTTGAGTTCTCGTTCCGTCAGACTTATGTTCTTTCCTTTAGGTTTTCGTGTCACACACCTTTACTTTAGTCTTGAACTTGATAAATTTAATTCTCTTGAACTTGAGGCGTTCTTATCGTCTTGAATCCACAATGCTAACGTTTATCCTAAGCTAAGAATTGACTGAGGGGGTTGAGTAATTTTCCAACCTCGAGTCAGCTTTTCTGGTTGCTCAGATGCCCAAGAAGCCGTGCTTCCCAAGCTTTATGCCCTTCACTGCCTTGCTTTGGTTGCCTTTGATTGCCCTTGCTAGACCTGGAAAAATTCAATATTAGACCAATATCACAAATGGATGATCAAGCACTTGAGTATATACACCTTTTAAGTCCCTTCCCTTTTGCCCAACTTTTCAATGCTTGCCCCCTGGCTTTCTAGTCCCAAACTTTCTCATAGAGAGCTTTCTAATGAGCTATTAAGCTCAAAAAACAGACTTCGGACGAAAAAGTTATAACCGTTCAGGCCCTCAGGGGTAAAAACTGACAAACAGGTTTTTCTCCAAATATGAGCTAAGGGGTCTCCTATGAGTCTAATCACTCAAAAATTTCCCAAAAATAGCCCCAAAATTGGCCAAAAAATGAAACCCTAAAATTTGCGATGGGGTGCACAATCGCGATGGCGTGAGACAATCGCGATGGTCTGGGACCGTCGCGATGGCGTGAAGGTGAACAATCGCGATGGTCCAAATGTGAGCAATCACGATGGTCGGGGTGAGTGAACAATTGCGATGGCTCGATCAGGCGGACAATTGCGATGGCATCAGTCAACGGCCAACGTGAACAATCGCGATGGCATCAGTCAACGGTCAACGTGAACAATCGCGATGGTCCAAAATGAACCGTCGCGATGGTCACAGATGCGATGGCGTGAGCCAATCGCGATGGTCAGGGCACGATGGCGTGAGCCAATCGCGATGGTCCAAAATTCAAGTTGTCACGATGGTCTGAGTGTATCATCGCGATGGCGTGATGTGCGAACCGTCGCGATGGTCTAGCTTGCCACATGGCAGCGTCGGCGCGATGGCGTGAGCCAATCGTGATGGCGTGGGGTCGACGGGATCGTCGCGATGGTCAGCGAACCGTTGCGATGGCATGAGCCAATCGTGATGGCGTGGGGTCAACGGGATCGTCGCGATGGTCAGCGAACCGTCGCGATGGCGTGAGACCGTCGCGATGGTCCGGCCGAGCCGTCGCGATGGCGTGAGCCAATCGCGATGGTGTGACACAATCGCGATGGTCTGAGCCAATCGTGATGGTCCACCAAAATGCAATTTTTTGAGAACAGCTATGGATTCCTATACACGCAAGGGTCGCCTACACGGTGGTGAACTCGCCTTCCTCAAAATCCGAACTTGGCAGACCATCGTGATGGTCTGACACAGTCGGCAATTTCTGACAGAAACTGAAAATTTTACCTTTTCCAAGCTTTCGTGATGCACTGGAGCTCTGTACCTGCAAGAAAACTCAAGAAAATAAAAGTACACACAAGCACAAAAGCTCTCTCTCACTCTCTCGCATGCACAAATGAGGGGAAATGAGGAGAATGGGTGGATATGGTGAATTTTCTTATTTTTTTGGAGATGAAGATGAAGATGCGGTGATGAAGATGGAGTGTGGGGGAGGTGAAAAACAACAAAAACTAAGTGAAAACAACAACAAAAACTGAAATTTTTACCTTCCAACGCCACTTCTTGCTATACTCTTACCATCACACATTCGTCCTACACTCGATCCCCGGCAACGGTGCCAAATTTGGTGTTGCTCTAGCACAATGATAAGTACCACGTTAAGAAGCTTCACCTCCTTAATTGTCAATCCGCGGAAGAGATAGGAGTGATATGAAGATCGTGAATGTGAGATGAAGTGAGAGTGAAGGTGAGAAGCACCAAGATGCACACACACATACACACACACAATGAAGAGACAAGCAAGACACAATGGAAGGTGAGATATCCAATCTATTCCTCAAGAACACTATTACAAGCTCAAAATAACTTTAAGCTCACACTATCCAACCTCAAAAATGAGCTCTCTAGCTCTTTTTATAGTTTCTAGACTAGTTTTGACCGGTTTCACATCTAGTGACCGGCATAGTTAAAAAATAGGTCCTAGATGCTATCTGAAGGGTAAACGGTGTCTAAAAATAACAAAAATTGGTATGCGCATTCTACCTAAGCTCCTCAAGCTCGAGGACTCCTCGGCTTGCACAAAATGGAGCTATGGATTACAAAATGGGGTTTTCTATGTAACATATGTTACAATGAGTGATAAAAATCACTGTTGAGTGTTTTGAGAATTAATTAAAAACATATTTGTTTGAAAACTTGATCCAACTGGCTCCCTGCTCCATCTTTACATACTTCCGCGTCGTCTGTGCCTGTGGCTGCTTCCAACAGTACATAGGCCATCTTATGGTGCCATTGGAAAGCTAAGGAGATCCACTTATCAAGTCTGAAGCAAAAGAGGGCTGGTACAAAGCAGGTTTTAGTAGTACCTACTCAATCTCTTGGAGCATCCATCCATCTTTCCCAACACTAGTACCAGAGCAAACTATGGTAAAATGGGAGATGGTTTTCCTTCATTTATTGACAAATTGGACAGGAACAACTATCAAGCATGGTCTCTAAGGATGAAGACCTACTTACAAGGAAGGAGTCTCTATGGATACATCTCAGGAGATGAGGAATTGCCCTCATTCAAAACAAGAGGATTGCCAACAAAGGAAGAACATGAAAAGCTGAACACATGGTGTGCTAAGGATGCATCGGCAAGGTCTTATTTACTCAAGTCCATCTCTGATTTTCTTTTGCCACATATTAGAAATTGTAAGACATCCCAAGAGACTTGGGAAACCTTGTCATCTTATTTTTCCTCCAACACAAGGGTTAGGAAAAATCAGCTGTGGATTGAATTCACAACATTTAGGAAGCAACCTAAGCAAGCTGTTTCAGAATTTGTGACCAAGGTTAAAGATGTAGTAGATCAGTTAGCCAGCATAGGAGAAGAGATTGAAGAAGAGTAGATTGTAAGGCAAGTGATCAATGGGATCAAGGCTGACGACAAATGGGAAAGCTTCACTACTGCCATGGACCTTTACATGGACATGCAAATTCCAGATCTTACAACTCTCATGGGACAATTGTTTACTCATGAAGCAAAGCTCAACAAGAATGGAGATACATCCAAAGGTAATAACTCTTCTGCCCTATACACTGATAGGAAGTCTAAAGATAAAGGCAAAAGCAAGACGGTGGAAGATGAAGGCTCTACCTCCCAAGCCAACTATGCAGGGAGAGGTAGATCATCAAGAGGAAGGGGCAGAGGAGGTAAGCAAGGTAGGGGGAGATCCTATAACTCCTCACCATGCAACATTTGTGGTTTATTAAATCATACTACATATGAGTGTTTCAGGAATTACAAGAATCAGAGAGGAAGAGGATATCAAAGAGGTGGATACTCACAGTCAAGAGGTAGATTTAATCATCACCAAGGCTACAACAACAACTACAACAACAATTACAACAATAATTACAATGACAACTACCAAGAAGGATTCAAATCCAGGAAGGACTACAACAACTACACAGAGGAGTAGGATGACTCTCTTCTGATCATGAACATGACTTCAAAATCAGGTACAAATGATGACCACCTATTCTACATTGACTCAGGATGCTCAAATCATGTGGCTGGCAATGTAGCACTACTCTCTGATCTTGAGGAACCAAAAGGTAAGCATCAAGTCCAAACTGGTGATTACACCAAGCACTCACTAGTTAAAGTTGGAAATGTTAAGACTTGTGATGGAAATCAGAATTTGTTGAGTAGGGTACTCTATGTACTAACCATTACCAAAAATCTGATGAGTGTTGGACAGATTGTGGAGAAAGTTTTGCAGGTTAGATTCAACCAATATGGTGCATTTGTGGAGGATCCAAGGCATGGGTTCAAGAGGATTGCTAAAGGAGAAAAATCAGGTAGACTTTTCACTTTTGAGTTAGAAGACACAAAGAATATTGCACTATACAGTTATAAGGATGAAATACTTTCAGAGCTTAAGATTTGGTATAAAAGATTAGGGCATGTAGGAGAAAGAACCTTGAAGCAAATATGCAAGGACCAATGTGTGCTTGGAATACCTAATGTATCCAAGCAACATATGATTTACAAGTGTGGTGCTTGTCAATTTGGGAAGTCTCATAGGTTACCCTTCTCAAGGAAAGGTTACATGCATGAAGACTACCTAGAGCTTGTCCATACAGATGTATGGGGACCAAGCAAAGACCCCTCAGTCTCAGGATCAAGGTACTATGTATCATTTATTGATGATTATAGCAGATGGACTGTATTATACTTCATGAAGCACAAGGATGAGGTGTTTAATTGTTTTAAAAAATATCTTGCACTTGTTGAAAATCAGACAGGAAAGAACTTGAAGAGGCTAAGGTCAGATGGAGGAGGTGAGTACTTCTCCAATGAGTTTGAAAACTTCTTGCAAGACAAAGGCATCAAAAGAGAAATAACCACACGATATTCTCCTGAACAGAATGGGGTAGCTGAGAGGAGAAATAGGTTGATTGTTGAGACAGGTAGGTCTATGTTGAATGAAAAAAAGTTACCTAACTATCTATGGGCAGAGTGTGTTTCTACTACCACTTACCTCATAAACACGTTACCATCTAAGTCCCTTGATGGCATGACACCCTATGAAGCATGGCATGGTAAGAGACCCTCACTAGACCATTGCAGGATATTTGGATGTGTAGCATATGTACACATTCCTTCCCAGATAAGAGGAAAGCTAGACCCAAAGGCTGAAAAGTGCATCTTTATTGGATATGATCTAAATAAAAAAGGTTACAATTTTTATAACCCTACCAATAAGGGATTCATGGTGAATAGAGATGTTTTCTTTGATGAAAATGATTCTTGGTATGAGAATGAATGCAGGAAGGTTAAACTACCCTATGATTTGGAAGAGGAGTTTCCAAGTCTTGCAAAGGAGGAACCTACTCAGATTGAAGACTCAAGTTCAGATGATGAAGATACTATCAACCTTGAAGAGTTCAAGGCATGGAAGTCCAAGGGCAAAATGAAGATGAAGAAGCTTGAAGACATACCTGAATCTTCAACTCAATCAATCAGAAGATCACCAAGAGAAAGCAAAAAACCTATCAGATATGGGTATGATACATCTCTTGTTACTAAACATTATGTTTATCTTGCCAAAGATTTTTCAATTGAAGAACCAAGATCATATGAAGAAGCCATAACCAAGACAGAATGGAAAGAAGCTATGGATGAGGAGATTGAAGCACTCAAGGAGAGTGATACATGGGAGTTAGTACCAAAGAAGGACTCCATGAAGGTAATAGGATCCAGATGGATCTATAAGCTTAAAAGAAATTCTGATGGCACAATTAATAGGTACAAAGCCAGATTGGTAGCCAAAGCTTTTGCACAAACCCAAGGCATTGACTATGAAGAGACATTCTCTCCTGTGGCCAAGATGCCAACTATCAGAGTGTTGGTAAGTGTGGCTGCATCAAAAAATTGGAACATGTACCAATTGGATGTCAAGAATGCTTTCTTGAATGGATGGATTTCAGAGGAGGTATATATGTCACAACCTCCTCGCTATGAGGACCCTAAGAAGGTAACATATGTTTGCAAATTAAAAAAGGCTTTATATGGATTGAAGCAGGCACCTAGGGCATGGAATTACAGGTTAACTACATACCTCCAAGACCAAGGTTTTGTTATGAGCAAGGCATATACTTCTCTATTCATCAAGAGAAGTAATTCAGAGGTAATATACCTTTGTGTTTATGTTGATGACATCATAATTACAGGTAATGATGTCAATGGGATCAGACAAATCAAGAGCCAGATGATGAAGGAGTTCAAGATCAATGATCTTGGTCTATTGAAGTATTTTCTTGGGCTTGAGTTAGTTTATACTAACTCAGGAATATACATCACTCAGAAAAAATACATACAGGATATGTTGAAGAAGTTTCACTTGCAGGATGCCAAAGTAGCAAGCACTCCAATGGAGGTAAACCTAAAACTAAGTGCCCATGAAGGTGATGAAGTCAATGACATTACAGGATATCAAAGTATGGTGGGTAGCTTGAACTATGCTACCTTAACAAGGATAGATATTGCATATGGAGTTAGTGTGCTAAGTCAGTTTATGCACAAGCCAAGGATACCTCACTTAGAGAGTGCCAAGAGAATCTTGAAGTATCTCAAGGGTACACATAACCATGGTTTGTATTTCCCTTACACTTCAGATATTGATATCAAAATTTATTCAGATGGAGATTGGGCAGGATGCAAGGATGATAGGAGGAGCACTTCTGGATATATTTCTTTTGCAGGTGATAAGCCAACAGACCGAGAAGCAACCAACTGTTGCATTTTCTTCTACAGAAGGAGAGTATAGAGGGCTGGCTAATGCCACACAAGAAGCCATATGGATCAAGCTTTTGTATACAGAATTGGGTTTATATACTAGGTCTCCAATAATCTTTGGAGATAATACAAGTTCTCTTCACCTTGAAGCTAATCCTGTCTATCATGCTAGGACCAAACATATAGAGGTCCATTACCATTATGTGAGAGAGAAGTTGATAAGCAAAGACATTCAACTAACCTATGTATCAACCAACATGCAGTGTGCAGATTTGTTGACTAAAGCTTTGGATGGAACCAAACTTTGTAGGTTCAAAGCAATGACTGGATTGCAGGATATACATGAAGATTGAAGATGAAGACCAAGCCAAAATGTTTGGCTTGAGTGGGAGCTGTTGGTGTAAATCACAAGCCTACACATTTGGCTTGAAAGATATCTTGAAGACCCTACATATGTGAAGAAGCATAGGAACTAGTGCTAGTGGTTAATTACCACTTTATCTTCTTGTAAAAGTCAAATTGACTTGGAATCTTTTGTAATCACCTACCAAAAGGATTTGTATAAAATGTTAGCTCTTTGATTGAAGGATATCTCCTAGGATATAGGAGCTTGATCATAGGGAGCCAAAAGTTTGAATTTGAATTCAAATTTTTTACTCATTCTCTATAAAAATGGTCATGGAAAAGTCGCGGGTAGAACTCATCACTCCCGAGCTTCTCATTACTGATTTTGAATGTGTGTGAGGCCTATACTCTAGCCCACACCTACCTACACCATTAGGCAATGATTTGCATGCCAATAGATTTGTATACAAGTGTTCATTAATACACACATTCACATTGTTCATTTCTGAGTTCTCTGTCATACTAGTAAAAGGCTGTCAACTTGTGAAGTGCATATCTCAGTAATTTATCCATCAAATTCAGAAATTCAAAGCTTTTTGGATTCAACTCAAAGTTTTCTACATATTTTTAAATTTGGAAGAGATTTTATTCAGCCATTTCAGAGAAATACGCATCGAGGTGATCACTGGTCAAAATCTGCTATAGTCCTAAAAAATCGAGGGTATAGCTTTACTTGCTAAATTGATTTCTCTTAACATAGTTTATTTTTTTACATCATTCCACTTGGAATAGTTAGCTTGCTAAGCTAATTAGATACCCCTAAAAGGAATTTTTCCAATTCCTACTGTGTTGGTCATATTGAGCAAAAGATGCAGCAGGTATCAAGACATAAATAGAAGGTTTTCTTGAGATTGTGAGTTTCAAAGTTATCTGTTTTGGTTCAATCATTGCACACATTATTTCCAAAGTACATAGGCCATCTTATGGTGCCATTGGAAAGCTAAGGAGGTCCACTTATCAAGTCTGAAGCAAAAGAGGGCTGGTACAAAGCAGGTTTTGGCAGTACCTACTCAATCTCTTGGAGCATCCATCCATCTTTCCCAACACAATGCACTCTGACTATCGGTGAAGATGGTGGTGGCAAAGACTCACCAACACCCATATCATCCATAAGGCATATGATCCACACACACTCAATAGTAGCTGTGAAAGCTGCCTTATACTCAGCCTCGCAACTCGAAGTGGCCACAGTAGGCTACTTCTTGCTCAACCAAGATATACATGAGCTACCAAGCATGAAGCAAAAGCCACTCGTGGACACACGAGTGTCATAGCAACCAACCCAGTCCGAGTCAGAAAAAGCATGCAAATGTGGCGGTAGTGATCCCCCCTTGGGATAAAACAACCCAAGTAGCTGAGTACCACTCAAGTAGCGAAAGATGCGCTTAACTGCCTGCCAATGCTTGACAACTAGGCAATGCATAAACCTGCTCATCTGTGAGACAGCAAACTGAATATCTGGCCGTGTAATGCATAAGTAAATCAGGCATCCAACAGCCTACTCATAGAGGACAACATCAAATGCATCTCCATTATCATGAAGACTCAATCGTAACCCTGTCTCCATAGGAGTGGCAATAGACTTACAATCTTCAAGGCTAAAACACTCCAATAATGTGTCAATATGTTTTGTTTGACACAAAGCCATTCCACCATCAACTTGCATAAACTGAATGCCCAAATAGTGATGCAAATGCTCCAAATCAGACATCTCAAATGAGGCATGCAAATCAGCCTTAAAATCAACAATATGCTTCTCAATAGGACCAGTGAGCAGCATGTTGTCAACATAGACAACAATGATTAGAAGCACATCACTAGCAGGCTTAACATATAAGGTGCTTTTAGTTGGACTGTTCTCAAAACCATGTGCAATCAGATAGGCATGTATCTTCTCATACCAAGCACGTGGTGCTTGCTTTAAACCATATAATGCCTTCTTTAACCTGCACACCTGATTTTCATGCCCTTTTTGCACAAAGCCACGTGGCTAAAAAACATACACTTCTTCATGCAAGTCACCATTCAGAAATGTAGTTTTAATGTCCAACTGATGTACATTCTGACCATGATGGGTTGCAAGTGCATAGATGGTCCGAACAGTAGTCATACGATATATAGGCACAAAGGTCTCATCAAAATCAATGCCTCTTTCCTATGCATAACCCTTTGCAACAAGCCTAGCCTTATACCTGTCAACTGTTCCATCAGGCTTATGCTTCAGCTTGTAAACCCACTTTGTGCCAATGGCCTTCTTGCCAGGAGGTAAGTCACATAAAGACCAAGTACCATCCTTCATTATAGCATCATATTCAGATTGCATAGCAGCCACCCAATTTTGTGAATTTTGTGCTTCATCAAACGAAATAGGCTCACTCTCATCACAGAGACTAGATGCAGCCATAACATAGCAACTTGATGTAAACGAGGCACTATGAGAGCCTGAACGAGTACGACAGGACAAAGGTGCATCTATTTTGTTGTCACGCAAAGTCTACACCAGCCATTTTGGCATAGTTTTTGCTTGCTCAATATCAGCTCTCTCATCAACAAGTGCATCATGTAAATCTGCATCAGAAATGGAATGATCTGCATCATCATCTGAAACCTACAAAGGCTGAGAAGTTGCCTCATTAGGACCAACACTAGACTGTCCACCTGTAAAAAGAGGCAGCAAAGTATCATACATGTCTTTGGAGCTAACGGATGTCTCCTTAGTACATGAAAGCAATGGCTGAATAGCATCTTCCACAAAAACAATATCACGGCTAACCAGAATGCGTTTAGTTTGTGGATGATACAGATGATAGCCTTTACTTTCAAAAATATACCCAATAAAAATACATTTTACTACTTTATCATCCAATTTTCTATGATGTTGTTCAAGCACTAATGCATATGCCAGACAACCAAAAACACGCAGATGAGCAACAGATGGCTTGCGATCATGCCAAGCCTCATATGGAGTGATAGACTATAGTGCTTTAGTGGGACACCTGTTAAGTACATATGCTGCACACATGATAGCCTCAAGCCAAAAACTATGTGGTAAAGCCTGACTCTTGACCATAAACCTCGCCATCTCCATGAGTGACATGTTCTTTCGTTCAGCATCACCATTCTGTTAAGGTGTATACAGCACTATACAATGGTGTTTTATCCCACGTTCAACTAGAAATGCATTAAAAATTAGAAGACATATATCCCCCCCCCCCCCCTCGATTAGAACGAAGGGTGCCCATTTTACATGCTGATAGATTTTGAACCAAAACCATCTGTTTGAAGCACATGAACACTTCAAACTTTGCCTTCAATGGATATACTCATGCATGCCTGGAAAAATCATCAATGAAAGTCACAAAATAAAGATAATTTCCAAAAGAAGGTGTCTGCATAGGACCATAGACATCACTATGTACAAGCTGCAATTTTCTGAGTAGAACAAACTGAACCATGTTTTGGAAATGAGGAACGTTGCAATTTGCCCAAAATATAGCCTTCACAAACATGTTTTCTAGGTGCCTCAAGTTTGGGCAAAGAGGACACCATTTCAAATTTCAGCAAACTAGCAAAATTCAGATGACCAAAGCATGCATGCCAAAGCTTTGCATCTGACATAGCCTGAGAATCATGTACTGCACATGCCGAATCATTCACAAATCTTTCATAGTCTATGAGCTTATACAGCCCACGACATAAAATGCTAGAAGCAATAATCACATTGCCATTTGACAGATCATGAATTGTACATCTGTCATCAATAAATTTCACAACCAAGCGAATCTTGGCTAATGCAGAAACTGATAACTGGTTCTTCTTGATCCCTGGCATAAATAAAGCATCTCACAAAGTGAAAGAACTACCATCAGTAGTAGTCAAAATGATCTTACCAACCCCCATAATAGGATAAAAGGAGTTGTTGGTGCATGTAATAGTATTCCATGTAGGGGCAGGCTCAAGTGAAGAGAAGAAACTACGTTGTGAGGTAATATGTTTGGTTGCCCCACTATCAAAATACCAAAGGTCTGAGTCTACTATAGACATGCATTACTCATGAGAAGATGGGTCAAAACTGCAAACAGTGCAACAACCATTCCAGCCTCTTTCTTCTTTGCCTCTTTAGCAGCTAGTTTTGGACAATTCTTTATGATATGATCATTCCCTTTACAGTACTTGCAAAACAGTTTCTGATTTTTTTATTTTTTCTCATCTTTATCTTGGTTCTTCGAGTGTGCAACATTTGCAGATTTCTGCTTACTAGTAGATGAGCTCCATTTCTTCCTTTGCCCTTCTGACTAGCCAGGAAACCTTGATCTACAACACGCATAATGGACATGTTCTGCCTAGACTGATCTTCCTGCAACAGTACAGAGACTAACTCCTCAAATGACAAGGCATTTGGATTGCCGTTCGTCATCAACTGAAGAGTAGAAGCAAAACTCTGATATGAATTAGGAAGACCATTCAGAACGGTGTGCACAAGTGAGCTATCTGGTATAACCTCATCAGCAGAAATCAACTGTTCCTTCAAGTCTTTGATGTTTGTTAGAAAATTGTCCATAGAATCACCTTCATTCATGTGCTCACTCTCCAACTGTTTTCGGAGGTAAGCAACACGAGCCTCATTCCTAGCTTGGTACAATGTGGTAAGTGTATCCCAAGCATCCTTCGCTGTTCTACAAGAACGAATGTGAGGAATAATGGCACGTTTGACGGACAAAGCTATCAATGCATGTGCCTGAGAATCTCTACCATCCCAACG